>CAIGQZ010004625.1:11056514-11091077 GCA_903798205.1 Danio tinwini | reverse complement strand
ATATAAATGAAAAATAAAACCGTTACTTTAAATAATTAAAAATTCACCTTTTTAATTTTGGCTGGTTTTAATAAACAAAAATTGTATGGGAAAACCATATTTTACTATTATTAAAAAAAAAAAACAATTCAACAATTTAATTTTGTCCCCAAACCAACTGCAAAATAAATGCTGATGTTATGTCACTGATCTGCACCCTCTCTATCTCACTTGCCATCTTGACAGCACAGTCGGCTATCCAGTTCTGGTGGACAGGGGCACGTCTTATTTTCTGAATTATTGTGTGTTTGTTTGGAAAATCCGCAAACAGTTCAGCTGCCGTAATTAGCATACACGACTTTACATATTCCCCATCTTTTGCCTTGTGATCTCCAATGAGGAGATACCCAGATGCCCCTGTCCAAACCTGCAGCTGTTTTGTCCGGTTTTTACAGTTTGTTGGAGCTCCTCACACGCCTTTCGTTTTTCGCTCAGCTGGTACCGCAAAAGCTGCATGGTGGGTTTCAAAATGTCTCTTAACATTGGATTTATTACAAGAGGAAATGCGTTTTGTGCAAATGAGACAAAGCAGAGCACCAGAGCTTTCAATAAAAGCAAAGGTTTCTGCCCACTCATTTTCAATGTTTCTCAGATTTTTTTTTCTTTTTGCCATCACCACTCATTCATGAATATCATTTAAATTTATGTGTGCAAGGTTTCAATAGAAACATAAGTTGTTTTGCCCTTTATAGCTGTTGCGAATCAAGTTCTTTCACAGCGCTGCACACACGCATTGTTCGAAACATGTTTTATTGTAACCTTTTTTTTTTTGGTTGTTTTTATTATATTTTTTTATTTTATCATTGCTATAAATTACAATGAGGGAATTGTAATTGTATTTTCAATAGGAAACTGATTTCTAGTGACGATTATATATTTTTAAACTGTAGAATATTATTGGAGGGATACAGCTGGAGAGCCAAGTATTTTTGGTCAAAGAGCCACATGTGGCTCGCCAGCTATAGGTTTCCGACCACTGATCTATAGGATCAAATTCCCCCTTGAAGTATCACAGTTGTGGAAAAAAAATAATAATAATGCGCATAAATAAAAAAAATTATATCACATGTATAATTATAACATGCGACTACACAGTTGGAGTTGGAGAAAAATGCTAATTTTAGAAGAAAATATCAGATGGATTTTAGAGGTTTTTGCATCTAAACTCTTCATATATACTAGTGTGTATATATATATATATATATATATATATATATATATACCAACTTCAGATACCTGTCTGTGATTCCAGGGAATTCATATCAATATAAACATACTGTAACATCAGACACCTGTTTGTGATTGCAGAGTTTTGTTTTTTCCTGCAAGTGCGGTACTTTAGGTGGGAATTTGATCCCATAATACTCTCACTCCAGCTTCATATTGTGCAGTGCCTGAAAATCATTTGATGTTACCTATTTTTAAACACTGCATAATATCATTGCACCAGCTACAGCCATGGTATGGCAGCAAAGTTGCTTGGTTATTGAGCATATAGTTCCTAGCCATATTAGCCTAGAAATAGCAATTTTCATTTTTCCATCGGTTGAAATACATGGCGTAACTACAGAAGAGTCAAGCCTTAATCAATACATTTATTGAAATTCATTTCATGAAATGCTAATGGTCTAATCCGATTCAATTATCTATGCTAAGCTAAGCTAAAAGTGCTTCCGGAGATTATAATTGATTATAATAAAAATCATAATATATAACTCAACTGTTATAAAATATAAACTGAATTAAAAACTCAACTGTTTATGGGAAGAAAAAAGTGGAATTCCTTTAACTTAATTTGTATAATTCATTTACATAATACTTTTTAAATAAAGTCTACCAATCACTTTAAAAGCAACGGTTTTACTTTAAAAAATTTTACCAATTGCTTTTTTACAGTGTACACTACAGTACATAAATTGCTACTGCTCTGGCTTCTGTTTGTTTATGTAGTCTAGTTTGTTTATGTAGAATACAAAAAAAATCCTGTGGCTTTGTAATACAGCTCACTGCAGACATGAGTGGATGTGACATTGCTCTAATAGGCTAGTTCTCTTCAGCATGACCACTCACTTGGGCACAGAGGGAAATGACACACAGGGCGAGCTTGATGTGGCACATTATGCACGCTCTCCAGAAGCCTTTTGATTTCCCAGCACCACTCTGATAATTTGCTTTAATTAAATTCGCTCTGTTTACGTGAAAGAGTCAGACACTTCCTCGGCAGGAAGCAATTTCTATTTGAGCAGCGCGGAGCGAGCGAGTTCATTCAACAAAACAACAATCAAACATACCTCCCTGGTATCCTGTGAAAATTGCAATTGGCCCCTTATTCGATAACCGATTGCGACAAGATCAAACAAGCCCTGTTGTGTCTGAGACTGGCCGCACATGTCTGATGATGGCTGAAGCTTCTTGTAAAAAGCTGATCGAAGTGGAGAATCGACATTCCAGGGTTTCATTTTATTGACAGAACGTGCGAGAGATTTTAGCCATATTCATTATATGATTCAGGAGTGACTCCAGTGCCTATGGAATAATTTGAATGTTTTATGTGTCATTAATGAGTTTTATATTGGTGTGTCATGCAGATGTTGTAGTTCTTCCCATGTCAAAACATAGAGTTACTATAGCAATACATTTACACACCTATGATGGACAGTTTGTACTTGGAAAAAATTTTAAATCTTCAATTTAATTTAATTACAAGCACGTTTGACTTTAAATTTAGAAAAGTTGTGTTAAATATCCTGAAAAAACATTATATTATATTATATTATATTATATTATATTATATTACATTATATTATATTATACCAACCAAGTCCACTCAAACATAAATTATTATAAATATTTAAAACTATAATATTTTATATAATATAAGTAGCTTTATAACTTTATAATAGCAATTGGTTGTTGCATTATTAACCAATTTTAAGTAAATTATTAAAATACTAAATCAATTTAATAAATCAGAGTAATGATCTAATAAAGCTATGGTCAGGTTTACATTTTTATATATTATAATTCTGATGTTCAAATCAGGCGACGCAGTGGTGCAGCAGGTAGTGCTGTCGCCTCACAGCAAGAAGGTCGCTGGTTCGAGCCTCGGCTGGGTCAGTTGCCATTTCTGTGTGGAGTTTGCAAGTTCTCCCTGCGTTCGCGTGGGTTTCCTCCGTGTGCTCCGGTTTCCCCCACAGGCCAAAGACATGTGGTATAGGTGAATTGGGTAAGCTAAATTGTCTGTAGTGTATGAGTGTGAATGAGTATGTATGGATGTTTCCCAGAAATGGGTTGGAGCTGGAAGGGCATCCGCTGAGTAAAACATGTGCTGGATAAGTTGGCGGTTTCATTCCGCTGTGGCGACCCCAGATTGATAAAGGGACTAAGCTGAAAAGAAAATGAATGAATGAATGAATGTTCAAATCATCCCTCTGCTGCCCTGATTACTTCTCATTTTCCACAGGAGCTAATATAAATATAGTATAAATATGATTTTCTTTAAAATATTAGGTGTGACATCAATGAATATTTCCTATTAAATGAAAGCAAATGGGGCAAAGCAGTGGCGCAGTAGGTAGTGCTTTCGGCTCACAGCAAGAAGGTCGCTGGTTCGAGCCTCCGCTGGGTCAGTTGGCGTTTCTGTGTGGAGTTTGCATATTCTCCCTGCGTTTGCGTGGGTTTCCTCCGGGTGCTCCGGTTTCCCCCACAGGCTGCATGCATAGGTTATTTATCCGAATCTGACCAATCAGATTGGGCTTTTACTATAATACTAATACTTAATACTAATGCCAGGAGACAGGAGAATTTCCGCTTAGGTTTAAATGAACTTAAGATAAAAAAAATATATTATTGCCACAACACTTGACAACAACATTGCATATTTTCCCAGCAATGTGAACACACCCTTTGTGTTTCACCATTACCATGGTTAACATATGATTTAAAACTCTTTCATCAATTGATACTTTTCAGCTTGAGGAATTATTCCATGGTAGGTGAATTCCATCATTTGAATTATTAGCCTTTATCATCATTTAAATAGACTTAGATATCATGAAGTCAAAGAAACTTGCTATCAAAGTACTTGCAATCCATCTGCCTTGATGATTTTCATATTTTCCATTTAAAATGTTTGAAAACATATATATATATATATATATATATATATATATATATTACACAGTCCTCAACAACGTTTATTACAATAGTGTTAATTGTAACACTATTACATGTTACAATTAACACTATTGTAATTGTAATGACTGACGAAAGATCAGTCCTTTTGAGAGAATTTTAGTCTGCAAACATTTTCTTGAGGGTGACACAGTGGCTCAGTGGTTAGCACTGTCGCCTTACAGCAAGAAGGGCGCTGGTTCGAGTCCCGACTGGGTCAGTTGGCATTTTGTGTGGAGTTTGCATGTTTTCCTCATGTTGGCGTGGGTGCTCCGGTTTCCTTCACAGTCCAAACACATGCGCTATAGGTGAATTGAATAAACTCAATTAGTTGTTGTGGATGGATGTTTCCCAGTACCGGGTTGCAGCTGGGAGGGCATCCGCTGCATAAAACATGCTGGATAAGTTGGCGGTTAATTCTGCTGTGGTGACCCCTGATGAATAAATGGACTAAGCCGAAAGTAAATTCTTAATGTGTTCTTATTAAAGATCTCATTAAATTAAAAATAAATTTTAGATGTTAGTTTCAGTCTGTTTTTTAGGATATCTATAAGCTAGTGTGCTCAAACACTGATGAAAATGCATTTAGAAGATATAAAACTGATATAAACATGTAAAGCTTGTTAGTTTGCCACCTAAAAGGATCAACATTTTTTTTTCATACTTCAGGTTATCATCAAATCGTGACCAATCAAATGCTCTCTAGTATCTGACATGACCCACCCTTTTCAAGACGCTTCTCATTTGCTGTTTCTTTTTATGCGTTTAAGCTCAACCACTCTCACTGAAAGAGTGGTGATAAAAACAAAACACTATTGGCCGCTTTTTAAAAAGGGGAGGAGTTACTCTACATCCCACTCTCTCTTCATTTTTCAGTTGAGATAGGGTTCAAGTGATGGGTTACAACTGGAAAGGCATCCGCTGAGTAAAACATATGCTGGATAAGTTGGCGGTTCATTCTGCTGTGGCTACACCAGATTAATAAATGGACTAAGCTGAAAAGAAAATGAATGGATGAATGAATATTTCAAACATTAAATGCACATTTCAAAGCACTTCATGGTACAGTTAAGATTCAACGCGGCCCAGATCTGTGCATCCAGGCTGTTTGATCCTTAATGGCCATTAGCAGAGCATACGATTTTATTCAGTTTACTCACATTTAACAACACATCGCATCTACTCCTATGCATTTTAGCAGCAAGCTCTGAACAATACCATTAAGCACAATAATATTGTACAGAATATCTATTCATGCACTGAGGATTATTGTGTTGGATCACTATCCCCCACTGGGTCTCAAATCCCCATTTGACAGGATTTAGAACACCTCCTAAAGAACAAATACAAGGCACAGCTGTAGAAACATCCAGGAATGCAATCAGACCCAATTCACAGACTCAACTAGTTACTGCGTAATCACTGTTAAACCATAGCTTTTGTCGCAGTGCAAGATTTGTAAACTTACATATGTGATGCATTCATTAAAATTTATACATTTATGTAACTATGTCCTTGTGGATATTTTTTCACATAGCCAACTTGCTCGGTAGTTCACTTGGTGTTGCATTTGTGATGGAGTGTGCTTGAATGGGCCTGTTGTGACTACTACTTTATGATGTGAATTACAGTGGATACAGAAAGAATTCAGACTCCCTTCAATTTTTCACTCTGTTGTATTGCAGCCATTTGCTTAAATCAACTAAGTTAATATTTTTCCTCATTAATGTACACCCAGCACCCCATATTGACAGGAAACACAGAATTGACTTGATTAGGAAAGCCACACACCTGTCTATATAAGACCTTACAGCTCAAAGCATGTCAGAGCAAATGAGAATCATGAGGTCAAAGGAACTGCCTGAAGAGCTCAGAGACAGAATTGTGGCAGGGCACAGAACTGGCTAGTGTTACAAAAAATTCTGCTGCACTTAAGGTTCCTAAGAGCACAGTGGCCTCCATAATCCTTAAATGGGTGATGTTCAGGTTAATGAAATGGCTTGAGTCAGGAAAAGGCATCTGTTTATACTGAATGTGTTCACAATAGAGCCACATATCAAAACAGATGACCAGAACCTATCCTTAAGCTGGCCACACTCAAAACTACTTAATTAAAATTAGCTGAAACTACACATCATTGGGACAACTTGATTTTTTTTATGTTCAATCCACATACATTTGTTAAAGTGTTAAGTTAACTTAATCGATTTGTGTTGGGACAACATTAATGAATTGTGTGGAACCCTGCATTTTTTACAGTGCATATGGCCAAACTGAGCTATCGAAGGAGAAGAGCCTTGATGAAAGAGGTAAAGAAGAACCCAAAGATCACTGTAGCTGAGCTCCAGAGATACAGTCGAGAGATAGGAGCCAAGTACAGGTATATTTTGGATTAAAACTCAAATCAATGACCCTAAGCACAAAGCTAATAAAATGAAGAAGTGGTTTGACAACAACTCCGTGACTGTTCTTGAATGGCCCAGCCAGAGCCCTGACTTAAACACAATTGAGCATTTCTGGAGAGACCTATAAATGGCTGTTCAACAACGTTTATAATCCAACCTGACAGAACTGTAGAGGATCTGCAAGGAGGAATGGCAGAGGATCACCAAATCCAGGTGTGAAAACCACGCATCTTTCCCAAAAAGACTCATGGCTGTATTAGATCTAAAGGGGGCTTCTACTAAATACTGAGCAAAGGGTCTGAGCACTTCAGACCATGTGATATTTCAGTTTTTCTATTTTAATAAATCTGCAAAATGTCAACAATTCTGTGTTTTTATGTGTTAATATGTGGTGCTGTGTGTACATTATTAAGGGAAAAAATGTACTTAAATGATTTTAGCAAATCGCTGCAATATAACAAAGAGTGAAAATTTTAAGGGGTCTGAATACTTTTCATACCCACTGTATAGTCGGTTGTTGATGTTACATTTTCAATGTTACACATGACAAAAAATTAAGATAATTTGTACTGTTGCCTGTTCTCCCTGCGTTCATGTGGGTTTCCTCCGGGTGCTCCGGTTTCCCCCACAGTCCAAAGACATGCAGTACAGGTGAATTGGGTAGGCTAAATTGTCCGTAGTTTGAGTGTGCATGGATGTTTCCCAGAGATGGGTTGCAGCTGGCAGGGCATCCGCTGCGTAAAATAAATGCTGGATAAGTTGGTGGTTTATTCCGCTGTGGCGACCCCAGATTAATAAAGGGACTAAGCCGAAAAGAAAATGAATGAATGAATGAATTTGTACTGTCATCATTTAAAATGCAGATAATGGTTAAATATTCCTTTGTCTTCCATAGACCTGTTATACAAACTACAATGTTTTTTTTTTTAAGATTTTTGAGCCAAATCTCAAAACTGTCCTATGGTGTGACTGTCTCAAGCATACAGTAGTTTGATGTATTACAACTCTTATAAATAAAAAGGAAAATTGTAAAATCATTAATAAAAGCTCTGTAAAAAATAAGGTAAATTAAACAGTTTGTTCACCAAAATTTCCTTCTTTAACACTATTAGTTAGGTTTATTATAATAATGTTTTATAAACTGCAGAGATATAAAAACATAACATGCGCCACACACAGGACATTTTACTATGAAACCGTCAAGAAATGTACAAGTAGCAACGTAATTTAGTTTTCAAAAGAAAAATGTATTTTTCATGACCCAGGTTTGTAAAAAAAAAAAAAAAAAAAAAAAAACGGCTTCAAACTTCAAACTAGTTCCTTTCCATTTAAGATTCAAACCCTTTGAGAGAAACTTCACACCCACTCTTTCTTTTGACATTTATGAGTAAAACTCTATGAAGCGCAGACATAGCCTGAATTCAAAAGCCTGCTGATAATTTGCATCAGTGTTGAGAAACCGCTCCAAGTCCAAAGTTCCACCAATAAAAAAAAAAATGCTTTCTGACAATGCTTTGTACCAAACCATGAAATGTCTATTCTGCTATACAATAATCAGTCCGGGGAACCTCAGGTCTGAAGGACAGACAGGTGCAGACGCAGAGCAAAAGCTGCCAGTGCTGCAGAGCTGAGAGAGCCAGCAGTGGAACAGAGCCTGAAGCCACGCTCAGCCAACCAGCAAAACACTATCTGTCTAATAAACATGAGAGGAGGGCTCCTGTCCACAGCCTTTGACCTCAATCCAACTGTTTTTGTGTCTAGATGCCTCTTAGGTGCAGGGAAACCAATGGATTTAAGACAATGCATTGTGATCCTACTTAAACCTGCTATGCTGTCTGCATTCATAGCTGCTTATGTGTCGCAATAGGCTTTATTTTGTGCTGAAAGGCTGCATTTACAGTGCACTGATATTTACAGATTGTGCTGACTTGCAGATTGCCATCTGCCAGACAATAATGACGAGTTACATGTGATATGCGTCTTGTGGAGCTAACCGAAGGCTTTACCTTCAGCATTATTCTGACAAGGAAATTTAAAGGAGAAAGATTAGCTGCATAAAATGAGCATGTGGGAGAAAAGTGCTGTCTGTTTGTTTAAGATAAAGGTGAAGTAGACTTGAATGTTCAATGCTGTTGCAAAGGCATTGTTGTGTGCATGCAAGAAATTTTATTTACACAATGTCAGCACCCATTAAACAAATCAAAGGTCCACATTTGCCTTTTGATCATCATAAAAGCATAAATGTGACGTGAAGGTTATTTGTTTGTTGTCTGTTGTTTTGCTATCGTATGCTAATATACTTCTGATGAACAATAAACAATGAAATGAACTTTTATGAAAGGGTATTATGTTCAAATCTAATGACACCTGATGCTTATTTGTTTTCACTAGAGCTAATATTAGTTTCTGAAAAAACAATAATAATGATAATAATAATACTAATTATTATATATATATATAAATATATATATACATATAAATAAAATAGAAACATTGCATATTTTTGAAAAATATTATATTATTAAATAAAATGATTAAAATACATAATAATTATAAAAATATTACTATTGAGCATATTATAATTATATGCATTATAGCAGAGATGCCCAAAGTAGGGCCCGCAGGCCAAAGTTGGACCATGATAACCTTTGATTTTGCCCACCATCCCGTGGGGAGGTAGTTGGGGCAAATGTCTTTGGCAGAGATCGTCATTTCCAGTTTAACAAAACCTTTTGTTTTGTTGTTTTATTGCTGAGCTACAAAAAAGCAGACTAAAATTAAATGATTCAATTAAATGTTGCAGATGATTCAGACTTTTAAAATGTAAATACTGTCAGATAGAGGACAATGTGTAAAATATCTGTGAGCAAATCAAGGTACAGGCAGGAGCAGCTTGACTAGTGTATTGAACTTCATTGTGTTATAAATGGGATTGTTTATGTTTTTCTGTAATAAGCTCATTATTAAGACATACTGCATTTGTTAATATAAATTAAAGCAACATTTTCTAGTTATTTTTAAATATTACCCAATAAATTAGGAAATTACACATGGCAAATTTAATATACGGTTCGGTGTATATATACATTTGGCTGACAACCTTCAATCAAGTTTGCTTTTTGGCCTTTTACAGGAAAAAGTTTGGACACCCCTGCATTATAGGTAGACCCAGACAGAATCTGTGCATGCAGAAATCTGCAGATTTCCAGATATTTAGCCCATCATTGAGTCTATTATTTTGTGTAAATTCATATTTATTCAGATTTTGAATTAATTTCAGTAATATTATTGACATATGAAAATGTGTATTTGATTTATTTACAATGCAGTTTATAGCGTAATATTTTCTCTCTTTTAGTAGAAATAATGTATGAGACACTTGCTTTATTATGCAAATAAGTGGATCTAATCGAATTTGAATTGTAAACATTAAATAAAAATGTAATAAAAAACAATAGCTTTATAACTTTTACGTTTTTAGTTACGATACTCCCAAAATCATTTCGCATAATTCTGCAGATTTTTTACAAAATTCTCCACAGAAATAGCAAAAAATGTCTGCAGATTCTGTCTGACCCTGCTTATAGGCTATATAATAATACACATTTTAGCCTTTGATTAAATAATTCATTTTATCTTCATTGTTAAACCTTTTTATTTGTGCATATTTTGCTTACATCAAAAGGCACAACCCTGCAAAATGTTTTAAATGACCTTGACAAATATAGCATTTCGAACTTTTTTACTAGACTGACAGTTTCGAGCTTATATTTCAACAACAAACTAATTATGTCACGTGTAAAGAGAAAATAAACACTGGACTACGCAACTCGCTGATCTTCAAATTATTATTTTCAACATTACATCAATTCTTCTTTAAAGAAAATGACATTTATGCGCATTTCAACAGCTCACGCTGTTTCTCTGAGACATCAACAGATGACCGTGTTTCTACATGATAATACGCACAGAAACGCTAACAGAACAGCCAATCGTCAGACTTACTCAAACCATCGTCATTTCGTTACTTTGCTTTTTTCCATCAATCGGTATGAGGGAAATTAATATACAACCGTCAGTTCTATAGTGACCGTCAGTTCTCTCTGTCTCTCTCATGCACAATACACATGACAGAAGTTTAGTAAATCCACTCGCAGTCATAGCAGGACTATGCTAAAATCCAATATATAACCTTCCTCGCAACTTTTCCAGTCATGCATTGTTAGCGAGTGTTAAAAGAGGACTAGTAAAGCGCTCACCTCAGACGAGCATCCGCGGATCAGCTGTTTCTCCGAGCTCCACTTTATCTGATCAGCGCTGGTTCCTCAAGCTCCCGGCGGCTCTCAGACAACATGCCGTGTTTACTTGTGTTGACAGCGGGCTGGAGTAGAGCCGCAGTGCCGTACACACACATTACCCGAGCTCTCCGGTGCTCCTGTGAGTCTGAGCCCGCGATCCTCTACTCTTCACAGATGCAGAGGGTGGAGTGACGGAGCCCCGCCGCGCACTGACTTATGGGTAGTGTAGTTCTGTTCTGATGGACACACTGCAACAAAAGCAGCTCGAGAGGGTGTGTTCTTGCAGTCAGCAGCTTTTAGGTTGTGGTACAGTTTCACTAGTGGAAGTGAAGGTATTTTGTGTCACGAGGTGTTTTCGGGTATCTTTAGGCTATTTGCAGACTGGATGTTGCACTTATTCCAAGCTTGTATGTTATTATGATTACAAAATCTATAAAAAATAATGTGTTGAGATGCAAAGACATTTGTTTGGACATTATATTTTATCTGGATATTATCCACCACAGTTATTGTGGTTTAATAATAATAATATTATTATTATTCATAATTTATATACATGTATATTTTTATTATTCTAATTATATTGTTGTTATTATTATTTACTTTAAATCATAATTGTATAATGTATATGAATAAATAATAAATTATTATACAGTATTATATTATTGTTACTTTGAAATAAACAATTATATGCAAATTTCTTATTATTATTTTATTGATGACAAAAACAATGATTGATGAAATTACTATTAGTATTATTGCGATACTGTTGTTATCATTATGTTGTTTTATTGTATTATATTTTTATTATTATAATTATAATGTTATTATTATTATTTACTGTACATCATAATTTTATAGGGTATATGAATAAATAATAAATTATTATACAGTATTATATTATTGAAACAAACAATTATATGCAAATTTCTTATTATCTTATTGATGACAAAAACAACAATTGTTGAAATTATTAATATTATTATTGTTATAATTACTGTTGTTTTTTTATTGTTTTATATTTTTATTATTATAATTATATTGTCATTATTATTATTTATTGTATATCATAATTGTATAATGTATATGAATAAATAATACATTATTATACAGTAATATATTATTGTTATTTTGAAACAAACAATTATATGCAA
Organism: Danio tinwini; assembly: GCA_903798205.1. Taxonomy (NCBI): domain Eukaryota; kingdom Metazoa; phylum Chordata; class Actinopteri; order Cypriniformes; family Danionidae; genus Danio; species Danio tinwini. The sequence continues at coordinate 11,079,008 of CAIGQZ010004625.1, read as the reverse complement.
ATTCCTTATTACTTATTATTTTATTGATGACATAACAACCATTGATGAATTCATTATTATTTTATTATCATTATTATTAATATATAATTTGTTCATTAATTATTTTGTCATTTGTTATAAAAATAATAATTAATATTATTATTGATCATATTATTATTGATCATATTATTATTATTTAAATTTATAAATTAATTAATTTAAATGTATACATATTATTATTATTTAAATTTTATTGTTTATTTCTCTATTATTGCTTTATTGTAATATATATGCATATAATTGTTTATCTACAATATCTAATATCAACTAAACAATAAGAATTATAACTAAAAATAATTCATAATTATTGTTGTTTTATTTATATGCTTTATTATAATTATGTTCATCCAGAGTTGGTAATTATATATTTAAGATTGCTTTTTTGTTCACAATGGTAATTAAAAAGTCTATCCATCCATCCATCCATCCATCCATCAATTTATTAGAGAGTAAGATTTACATTTTACAATTTGACTCAACCTGGAATTCAGAATTCAGCAATAATATACAATGAAATGACACTACACTGATAGTGAGTCAGCCTGGCATAACTTTCATGTGTAACTTTCATGTGCTGTAATAGAAAAAAAAGTGTAGCATCTGCTCCAATCTGGTGTCTATTTTCTAAACACAGCTCCCAGTGCCTGCTGCCTGACTTCCTGAAGAGCCTGCAAAATTATACTTAGAACAAGAAGCAATGAAAGCGATCCTAAAATAACTTTTAACACACATTATAAAAGGCCAACCCTTCCCTTGAGGTTCTGCCTTATTGTTTTTGGTTGTGTAGCTTTCTTTATTTTGGAATAAACTGTGGCAGGAGCCTTCATTGTCATTGTTTCAGTGAGGAAAAGAAAACTTGTTTTTAGAAATGGGCTTGATAGGAAGTTCACCCTTCAAGCTGATGACTAAATATAGCTGTAATATGCAGCCAAAACTGTGCACTTAGTTGTTCAGGAAAGAAACCCTTTGGTCATCACAACCATGAGAGACTGGCCTTAGAAAACACTAGCGAACATGCAAATAACACTAATGTAGCACCATTAGAAAAAGCTCACTTGTTAGTTCCTCAAAACTCACTGTCTCACTTTTCAAAAGGTGCACATTTGTGTATAAAGGGTCCAAATTGGTACTTTGAAGTAATTGGTTAAAAGTAAATGGCGTTTTTTGCTGATTTGTTAAGTAAGGGTTTACTTTCGTTTTTAGGTAAATTAATTACAGTTAGTTACTTGCCCTAAATCCTGTACATAAATGTAATAGTTTTATGAATAATTTCAGAGAAGCAGAACAACATACTGTTTATTTTGCAGATTATTTCTATTTTCCAACTAAAAAACATTTATATCCTTTTCAAGATAATAATAATAATAACTCCTTACAATTGTATAGCGCTTTTCTGGACACTCAAAGTGCTTTACACATTGGGGGGAATCTCCTCATCCACCACGAGCGTGCAGCATCCACATGGATGAAGCGACAGCACGGCAGCCATATTGCACCAGACTGCATACCATAGACTAGCTATATGATGGAGAGGAAACAGAGTGATGAAGCCAATTATGATATGGGGATGGTTAGGAGGCCATGATGGACCAATGCCAGTAGGATGCATCCCTTGGGAAGGGCATCCTGGAATTTTTAACAACCAGAAAGACGGCGCTCACTGAGCAATGTAGTGTCCCCTTCACTATACTGAGGTGTTAGGACCCACACAGAACGCAGGTTGAGCGCCTCACTAACACCACTTCCGGCAGCAACTTTGTTTTTCCTCGTGGTCTCCCATCCAGGTACTGACCAGGACAGACCTGCTTAACTTCAGTGGGCGACCATGTAAGAGTTGCAGGGAGCTAGCTGCCAGCTCAAGATAATTGCATATGCTTGGGAAACTAAATATTGAAAAATTTGTTTAAAATACTGTTTGACTCAAAAAATTTAAGAATTACAGTTTTTCTCAGTGGCTTTGGTGCATTTCTCACAACACTATTTACATTTGCACAACAGTTAATGCATTTCTCTAAACAATTAGTACAAACTGCAAAACCTAATGGATAACCTGCAAAAGCATGTCACTTGTTTAAAATGGAGAGTTCATTCCTCAAAAGCAAGTATTGATGTCAATGAAAGTGTCAATGTCATCAAAATGAAAAGTCCTCACACCATTGTTTATGAACAAAATAGTCAAATGGATTTGTCATGTTTTCATTATGACACTTTACTCTGTACAGTTTTTCCAAAGCAAAAAAGTCTGATTTTGGTGACAATTCCTGAAAATGCTCAAGACAGCACTATATATTTGCACAGCCATTTGAAAACTACAGTAAAGTTCAACATCACTGCATTTAGTAAGGTATCTGAGTACAAGACACTGAATATGCATGTTTCACATTTTTACTGCAGATGCTGTTTACAATTCAAATGTATTCACAGCATTGTGCAAAAGAATAAATACACCCTTATTTACAACAAACATAAACTCCCTTTGGGTAGAGCTGTGCACAACTGTAAACAATATTGCAGTACATATTGGAACTGAACCTACAGCATACACAGGTCTGTAAATCATTCATGAAATTGTTCAATTTAGAAGACATTTTCAGAAAAAAAAGATTTAAATTTTCTAAATAAAATGAGCTTGACAGATTTTGACAACTAATTCAACATTTTTGTATGTAATGACTCAAGTAATGAAATGAGGACTATTAGTTTTATATGGAATGACTATTCAGCATCCACAAGTTTAGTTAATTTTGACTGACATGACATAAGCAAATGATAATGTTACAAACAGCAGAGAGTTGTATGAAAGCAATTGATGCATGTCCAAAAGCATTTGCAATTTGCTGGAAGGAATGAGAAACTGCTACTATGATGTGCACAAATGACTAATTGTTTTGAGAAATGCATTAACTGTTGTGCAAATGTAAATAGTGTTGTGAGAACCGCACCAAAACGACTGAGAAAAACTGTAAGAGTGTATGTGCTGAGATATGTGGAGTTTTAGAAAAAAATATATATTACTTATTTAACTAAGTTACTTTGCAGACAAATCAATAGGTAAAGTAATTTAAATACAATTTTATTGATGTAATTAGTAGCATGTTCTCCCCGTGTTCGCGTGGGTTGCCTTCGGATGCTCCGGTTTCCCCTACAAGTCCAAAGACATACGATACAGGTGAATTGGGTAGGCTAAAATTGATTGTAGTGTATGTGTGAGTGTGTATGGATGTTTTCCAGTGATGGGTTGCAGCTGGAAGGACATCCGCTGTTTAAAACCTTTGCTGGATAAGTTGGTGGTTCATTCCGCTGTGGCAACCCCAGATTAATAAAGGTACTTAGCCGAAAACAAAGTGAATAAATGAATGAATGAATAATTAGTAATTAATTTTAGCTTGAAGTAAGTTGTTCTACACTGATACTGTATAGGTAGTAATATGCCATTTAGGTACCACCTTCAGGTACAATTTGAAAGCGTATAACAGCAGCGACAGCTTGTGTACCTTTATTTCTGAGACTGGAGTAATAAATGTCTGTGAAAACCTGCATGCTAACTTAATGCTGACATTATCGCCTTTATAGCTAAACAAGTGTTATAACAAGTCCACAGGCAGAGGGAGGAACAAATGTTGATGTTGTTTATGATAACACTCAATATGTGCATTTTGAATCGCCCAGAAAGCACATTTATTTAGACTTGTATAAGAGATTGCACATAAAATTGTATATGCAATATAATGCTTGCATCAAAATTATATCCATTCAATTTGCAGTTTGCATAACTGCATTTAAAATGTATACACACACATACGTTTGTTTTTGTGAAATGTGGGTACACATAGGTTTCTATTGTTGTCATACTGTACAAACTGCATTTTCTATTGTCCCAACCCCACCATTCTGTGTGATTTATAAGCTTTTTGAGAAATGAGGACATCAGCAATGTCCTAATATTTCACCACCTTCTTTCAATACCTGTGTCACACATCATACAGATTCATGTCCTGACATGTCACAAAAACACATACACAGATATAGGCACACACATTCATCCATTAATTTTCTTATTGGCTTAGTCCTTTTATTAATATGGGGTCGCCACAGCGGAGTGAACCACCAAATTATCTAGCAGATGCCCTTCCAGCTGCAACCAATCACAAGGAAACACCCATACACTCCCATTCACACATATACAATATGGACAATTTAGCTTACCCTATTCACCTATATCACGTCCGGAGCACCCGGAGGAAACCCGCGCGAACACAGGGAAAACATGCAAACTCCACACAGAAATGCCAACTGACACAGTCAAGGCTTGAACCAGCAACCTTCTTGCTTGAGGCGATTGTGCTACCTACTGCACCATCGTGACACCACATATTCATCATTATGATGTAAATGTTATGATCCTGCTTGAATTTAAAGACAATGATGTTATAAATAATGTTCAGTTTTTGCACAAAACAATCATTTACAAGACCTCCGTCTATCTCTAAAAGGCATTTTTATTCATTTTGATTTGCCTAAATAGGTTTTTTGTACTCTCAAAATGCAGATAGCCGTTTACTTGCGTTTTCTGAATCACCAATATGTCTTGTTTATAAGAAAATCACACCGTACTACGGTCTACACTCAAAAAAAATAACTCACTGGATGAACTCAATTTAATTGAGTGCAGGATTTCCATCTAATAAATTTGTTTAGCACCATCTAAAAAAAGTTATTTACACAATTAAATTAAATTGAGTTGGTACACCATGATTTATCAAATAAAAGTTTAAATACATTTGTATTTTTATTTAACTTAAAATCAAAGGTCTGACAATATCATGCATGTCTATTATGTGTTGAACATTCTGAAGTCTCTAGTTTTATTTGAAGTTGTCCTAAAGTAACTGTAATAGCTATTTTTAAGCATAATACATATACAGTTGATTAAGGCTGATCTCAGAACAAATTTAAGGACAGTTATAGTTCACTGAGCTAAGCAACAAACTACATTTTTGCAAATTAAGCTGCCAACACACCCAAAGCATGGGTGCTTCTGCAAGGTGGTAATTTTAAAAACTCAAACTAAAGTGAAGACTAAACTCTAACAAGTATTTCCATTAAATTTAAACAACTTATTACTTTTGTTGTCAGCATTTCCTTCTCCTAATTCAAACCCACGCAAAGCATGCTGGGAACAGTGTTGCCAATTTAGCGACTTTGTCGCTAGATTTAGCGACTTTTCAGACCCCCCTAGCGACAAATTGTAACGACTTATTTGTGTTACTGGAGATTTTTATAGACTGTTGTTTGTCCATTACTGTACCGTTCCTACTCTTCTCAACGAGCTGCGGGTGATGCCGCCGGCCCCTCCCCCGCCTCAGAGCACTGACAGGCGGCCCAGTCCTCGTACAGCAGCCTCTCCCTCCTGCAGCCTGACAGCAGATCACCACTCTGCATACCGACGGCAAATGATTTAGCACTGGCAGTGTGAAGGTATTTCCCTTGTACAGTCAAACCGATCTGCTTCTCCTTTATTTTAACAATTTGATTTGACCGTTTATTCTTTTCTTGTTCACAATCAGAGATGTTTTAAGTGAGAGTTTCTGAACTTGTCGGAGTTTATTACGTCTGAGAGATTACTGCAAATTCACTACTCATCTATAATGATATACTGTATTCAAACAGCAATAACTTTAGTTAAATTGGCATGCTTGCATAAAGCGTAGTGCAAATATAAATACCCCATTTATTTACCATAGGCTGTTAAACAGAAATAGTATAACGTGATGACGTCAGTAATATGCAAATTAGCGTATGACATAATCTAGCGACTTTTCGTTGAAAATAGTTGGCAACAGTGGCTGGGAAATACAAATGCCCTAACCAGGTAGTTGGGCACAGTTCCTTCATGTTGTCTGAACACAGAACGCTTATGTTAACTTAATGGTTTACAAATTTAAGTGAACTGATAATAAAACAGAAATTGGCCAAAGAAATCGTGTTGAACTGTGTTGTTTTAGTTCATTTTAAACAGGTAGTTTGAACAAGCAGCAGTAATCATTTTTTTAAATGTACTTGAGCTCCTCAAAATGTCTGCATGTCCTTGCTCCACAGGCCAGTTTCAGCTAAAAATCTGATTAAATGTTTTCCCGAAAAACAAATATTTTTATAAATAACATTTAAGTCTGTTCAAGAGATATGTGAAATATTATGTAACTCTTTAGGACAGAAATAAACTCAGATTAATTAAATAAAGTCAGAACAATTACAGTATGTCGAAGGTAAACCATGTGGTACATGTATTATACTCTATACACTTGCGCCATCTGCTGGAGGTGTTTCACGTTTCATCAATAAAATGCTTTTTATTAAAAGAGCTCTGAAAAATACAGATCGTAGGGTTAAATATTTAGATTATTTTAAATAATGGTTTTATATTTTCTTCCATTACAAATGAGGTATTGTGCAGCATTTATTTACAGCTGTTGTAAATAATTGTTTTATTAGTTAACCATATTAACTAACCCACATTAAATCCCATTGTAATAAATGTAATGTCTTTGATTTACAGACAAAGCTGCATTTATACAGCTGCATAAATTAACGCCATAAACAGTGTTATAAATATATATTAAATATTAGTACAAACATGTATAAACAAATATATGAAAACAATATATTATAAAAAAATTAACTATATGTGTGTGGAGGATGAAACATGCAAAAATTATAAATAAATAAATACGCAAATATATAAACAAATGAGTAAATTAATAAATTCCTGCATAAATAAAACAATAAATAAATAAATATGCAAATATTTAAATAAATGAGTAAATTAAACGGTAAATAAAAAAACAAATATGCAAATGTATAAATTAATGAGTAAATAAAGCCGTAAATTCCTGCATAAATAAAACAATAAGTAAATAAATATGCAAATAAATAAATTAATGTATATAAAAATCCACTGATTCCTGCATAAATAAATATACAAATAATTAATATGAATGTTAATATAATAACATAAATATATAAATAAATAAATAAATATACAAATAATTAATATGAATGTTAATATAATAACATAAATATATAAATATATAAATAAATGAGTAAATAAATGTAAAAAGTCCTGCATACATTAAACAATAAATAAATAAATATGCAAATATTTAAATAAATGAGTAAATTAAGCCATAAATTCCTTCAGAAATAAAATAATAAATAAATAAATATGCAAATAAATAAATTAATGTATATAAAAATCCACTGATTCCTGCATAAATAAATATACAAATAATTAATATGAATGTTGGGGAATAAGAAAATACTAAACTGAAAGTTTACCCCCCCCCCCCCCCCTTTTTTAAACATTTATTCTTTCTTGAACGTAGGTACTGTTCTTCAGGATTTTTATATACATTTATTTATCGATTTGCATATTTATCTATTTGTATTATTTATGCAGAAATATATATACTTTTATTTACTCATTTATTTATATTTGGGTATTTATTTAATGTTATATATTATATAACTGTTATATATCATATAACTTATAACATTATAGACTCATAATATTTTGAGTACAGTATTTATCAGAAATTGTTATTGTATCATTTATGTACCGTATGTATCATATAAGGTATTTAATTAATTGGAAGTGTTTTTTTATATTAATAAAACAATTTAAATATTTAAAAAATAAATAAAAAAGCATTGACAATTTTTTATTTATTTATTTATTATAAAGTAGTAAAAATAATAAAGCAAAACATTTTAAAATAGTACGAAAATAAAGTATTGAATTGATAAATAAAATCTAAATATATTTTACGAGTATGAATATATTATTACTATGTGATTATATTACAAAAAATATGCTAGACGAGCTGCATGCATACGTCACGAGCAGGTGAAAGGTCACGAGCAGAAAGATGGCGGCGTCCAAGAAGGCAGGAGTAGTATTGAAGACGGTTAAGAAAATCATTGTACAGTTTTGTCCTTTTGAATCTAATGTTCGCTCCACAAGGTAAGAATACTATACATACGTCGATTTACACCTCGTGATTATGGTTAACGTTAAACGAGTCTGTCTGGTAAAGTTAATCTTGTACTTGAGCATGACTTTTATCAGCTTATGTGATGTAACGTTAGGTTATGTGTATTTGTAACATTTTATTATTCATGTTATTCATTTGAAATGAACTAATCTCCTAATTCAACGATCGACTATGTGGGGTAATATGCAAATATATTTGTTAAAAGCTAACATACTTATGTTACCCTATTGATAATAAGTAACTTACGCTCGTCATGATTTAACTGCATTAAGATAAACTTCAGCTTAAAGGGATAACGTTAGTTCTCCCCAAAATAAAAATGCTGTCATTTACTTTTCCTACACTGTTTGAGTTTCTTTCTTCTGTTGAACACAAAAGAAGATCTTTTGAAGAATGCTGGAAACGTGCAACCATTAACTCCTGTCAACATTGGGATGTGAAAATAAGGGATATGCCCACCATAATAAGGGATATCCCCCCCACCCTTAAAAAAACAAGCAAACTACTAAATAAGTTCTTCTGGAGCTGTAAATAAACAGTTAAACTGACAGTAATATGTCTTATTATTATTATTTACAAAAGAAAAAATCAATAGTATACATTAGCAGCAAAAAATTAGCAAACAGTTTAGCTTATTCAAATTAATAGCTATTATAAAGAAATAGAATCAAGTTATCAAATCTCAATAATCCCTTTTTTTCCACTGTATAACTTGAACATTCTGATTTAAGAGCAACAAATTAATCTTATTTATTTGGATTTTTTGTTTGATTACATTAAATAACAGGTGTCATTTTAAAAATGCATACATCTAACGTTATAATAAAAGCTTTCCTAACTTTTTATGCTTATTTAGGACAAAATTAGTTGTGTTTAGAAAAAATGCACTAAGATTGACATCTTTAGATAGTATTATTATTATTATTAATTATGTGAATGTGTATGTTCAAACATGTAGCCAAAACCCAGACTTTCGCTTCGCTTCAAATAGCGTGTACAGAATCCTATTGGGAAAAAGCGTCTATTCATCACTATGGAGCGCGTCAGCTGACTGTTACCGATCGCTATGACTGTTTTGAGGATTGCATAAGAGGTGCAACGGCACCTGTATTGAAAAGGAAAGCGAATTCCGATGTTTTTATATTTATTTCAAAGTGTTTTCATGCCTAAATAAAACAAAAGCACAGAACAGATTCACATTTAAGAGCAAGGGGCGTCCCCTGGTGGTTCGGTGGTATGGGTTGTGTATAGGGAGCATTGGCTCTTTAATGTTTATTGACACCCTTCAGAGAGAGACTGAAAATACGGGAGAAATACGGGAAATTACCTTTACGGTATGATAGACCTGGGATAGACCTGTAAAATACGGGAGAATCCCGGGAAAAACAGTAGGGTTGACAGGTATGCATTAACTTCTATGGTATTTATTTTAATTGAGGTAAAGTTAGTTTTATATTCACACATTTAGACTTTCTCCCTAATATTATAATTTTAGAAAAGTTTTCTTTACAAATTCCAAATAGTGAAATCTTATTAGCAGCCGATGGCTAAAGCACAACATTGTTCACAGTCAAATAAGTAGTGCTAGTCATATTTACATGTGATTTTAAACCGAATATTCAAAGTATCATGGTAAACAATATAGGGATCTGAGCATGTCACATGCTGTCACTGAACGAATGGACGAATATAAAACCAACTTTACCTCAGTTTTATTTTTGGTTACATGGTTATTGTTTTTAAGCTTTCTTCAGAATACTATATTTGTGATTGACAGAATAAAGAAACACATATAAAGGGTAGATCCACTTAAGAGTGAGTAAATAGTGAATACATTTTCATTTTAGGATGAACTATCCCTACTGTAAAACCTCTGGCGCCCCTTTTAAAATAACTACAGCAGGCTATCAGTCAAAACAGTTCAACAGTAATAAGTGTGTAATTATTTATAACTACACAGTGTACCAATTTACTATATACTTACATTTTCCACACACAATTTGAATCTTTTTGTTGTTGTTGTTGGTTATTACAACAAAAAATATCTGTCAAAGAGATTATGCAAAGAGCCTAAAACATATTTGGCCTAAAATACTATTATTAATTATTAGTAAATGTAAACGTATTAATAATATAATAATTAAATAATTATAATAAATAATTATTATTATAATGGATAAAAAAAGTACTTATAATGATTAATTATACCTGTATGAACACAAGCATTTGGCATTTTCAAATATGGCTGTGACTGTCAGGGAAGTGCAATTCTGTGATATCTCCTCTGAAGGCTAGAGGGCGCTCTTATGCGGAAACTTCAAATACCCACAAAGAAGAAACCCAGGAATCCCCAAAGCAGTTGCTGAATAAAAACAATAATAGCTGCATCTGAAATAACATACTATTTGTGTGGGTTCTACATTTCGATCTAAACTTCACAACTGTTAGAAAAGTATGTTCTATATACTGTAGTATGAATGTGAGGGGTAGGAGTGTACTTCAAGCATACTACAATTACCAATTAATTATCACATGACCTACCCACATCAGTTGTGTTCATTCACTCCAATTTATACATTTTCTCGCAATGCCTGATGGGGTAGTAAAGTGTCCATCGCATGCACATTACTTTTCAGAGCAATTTTTGCCTGCTGTTTTTCAAATGAAAATTCAGACATAGTACTCAGCTCACAAACTATATAGTAGGGAAGTATGCAATAGAGATGTCCCGATACAACATTTTAACTTCCGATACAAAACCGATATTGCAACCTTCAGTACTAACCGATACAGATACAAATCCGATATAATAATCAGCGCAAATCATGAATACTTTACTTTTACCTATTTCGTTGAGAGTCATGTATGAACGGCTAGATCACACATTAGATATTTTTTTAAAGTAGATAAGCTTTTCCAGGGCTTGATGCTTTTTCAGGAGGAGGACATGCGCTCCTAAGTGGAAACATTTAGGAGCACATTAAAGAATTTTAGGAACATAGTGAAAATGTATAAAATAAATAGTTTTTTGCCTAATAAATGTACACGAGGAGATTTCTAAACAAAGCAGTGTCATTCATTTGAATACAATAAGTACACTAGGTTTTATTTTACTGCAACAACAGCTTAAATAGTGTTTAATAATTATAATTTAAGCTGTATGGAGTTTAGCTATAGCGGTCCACAGCAGGTCTGGGATCATATTGCTCTAAGGAAGGCCTCTCTAAACTGATCTGAATCAAGTCTTCAGTTGTGGACATGCCTAGGCAGCTTCTTGATGAATTTTTCGATCCAGTTTCGAGCTGAAAAATCTCTTTCACACTGGGCAGCAGAAATAAGTTGTTATAATTATAAGTTATTGTTAAGTTAATAAAAATGTGCAGTATTGTTAGTGTAAACATTTACATGATCAGATCTATTTAATCTGTGTTTGTATCATAAGATGATTATGGCTGTATTAATGCTGCCAAACAAAACATTATTTATTTTATAATAATATATATTGTACATATTATCTTTAACATGGATGTACTTGGAGTAGCTGGATTGAAACACACATTTTCTCCACAGCACATGAAATAATGTGACTTTTAAAAATAATTTTATTTATCAAAATTATTTTAATTGCATAATATATTGCACAGTTTCCACCCTACTTCCCACATGGGAAAATTATGACAATGTAAAGAAAGACAGAACTACAAACTTGTGCAAAGCTGACACTGTTTATCTGAGCACTTTATCTTTCTAGACTTTTAAAAGAAGAGTTAAATATGGGAATACCATTCTTTCTTTTAAACTGTAATGGCCCTCAGCAACATAATGATTTCTTATTCTTATTTAACAGACAATTAAAAACAAAAATGTTTATCTTTTAACACCTTTTACATGACACTGTCTCTTTTTAGTGTGTTCAAATACTTTTTTTTATAAAAATAAAGAAATCCACTATTTGACTCCTACTATCCATGTGCACCATTGACAGGTCAAATCTGCTCTCTCTCTCTTTCTCTCTCTTTCACACGCGTGCATATAAAGTAATGCAAAAACGCAGCTATAGAAAGCGAAAGCACAGTATATAATGAGCTGGATCAGTCTAAAGGTTTTGTGAACAGGTCGCGTCTCTGTGGGTCTGCAGCAGCAGAGCATGCGTTTCTCACGCACACAGAACCGGGCCGCGGAGGTAAAGTATTTTGTGTGGGAAGCGCAGATGTTGAATTGGGTATCTATCACACTGGACGCACCATGATATGCCATGACCGAATTGTAAATGTTTTCTATAAGGCTCGCACAATGTGCGATACGCCGCCATTCGGTGCCTTGCGTTGCTTAGCAGCAAATACAAAACAATGTAAAGATCGCTTGGCATGAAGTAAATAAAACAGTATAGATGTGCCGTTGTTGATAGCGTTAGCGTGTGCTACCATCACAATAGATTTCTATCGTAATACACCATAACTCAGTGTGAAGAGCATGCTAAATCTTAAATGGACTTTGCCAGCAAGCAGTGTTGTGATCACGTGGGCTTTGCACGCTGGCTCTGGACGCTGCTGGAAAAAAATACCTGTAACGGAGATTAGAGCGGAACGGACTGCTTATATCGGAGATTTTTAACGCAGTCCGATAAAGTGTATTTGGACTGATATCGGACCGATTTCCGATATCAATATCGTATCGGGACATTCCTAGTATGCAATTACTTTATTTAACTGCTTTCATCGATTTAATGTAACTAATAAACACACAAATGCAGAATCTTCTCACAGAAGGGTTTATTTCAAACACTCGACTAAAAACAAATCTTGCTTGTGACATATTGAGTTTGAGTAGAGCATGATTAACAGTTAAGACGCTGAAACCACTGTTTTTATGAGCCACTATTTTAAAATGATCGCAGTGTTGCATTTCAGTTTACAGATTTCTGTTATTACAACACAGTCTTTATGATTTTATAAACCATAGCGCACTATCGTTCAATCAGTAACCCACACTTGATAATCATCACTCAATAATCCACACTCGATAGTCATCACTCAATAATCCACACTCAATAGTCAACACTCAGTCCACACTTAATACTTATCACTCAATAGTCATCACTCAATAATCCACACTCTAGTCAACATTCAATCCACACTCGATAGTCATCACTCAATAGTTATCACTCAATAATCCAAACTTGATAATCATCACTTGATAGACAACACTCAAACCACACTCAATAGTCATCACTTGGTAGTCAACACTCGATAGTCAACATTCAATAATCCACAATCGATATTTCTCACTCGATAGTCATCAATTGATAATTCACACTCAACAGTCAACATTCGATATTCATCCTTTGATAGTCAACATTCGACAGTCATCACTCGGTAGTCAACACTCGAATGTCTATAATTATTATTGTTTTTATATGATATAATTATGCAGATTAAACTTCTACATACTAATATGTAATGCACAATATATGCTACACTTTTCAATAATATATTATAGTTCACTTTCAAACATGCAGAGTACAGATAGTATGCATGTGTCAGAAGGTATATTAGTTTTTATTTACTAAAAAAACACACTTATGTATATTATTATTATGTAATATTATAAAATATTAGCGCCATTATTCTAATTTTTTTCTATACATTTGAACACAATGATTATGCAGTTGTTTTTTTAAAGAAAGAAATTAATGACAAAAATGTAAAGAAAGGCTCAAACTTTTAACTGGAGAAAAATTTACCACCCTTAAATTTTACATTTAAGTTTTCAGCATTTGAATGGTGGTTTATGTGAAACTATGTAAAATCAGCTGCCATTAAAATTGTCCACCATTTTAGAAAGAATCATCCAATCTGCTCTCTCTCTGTATAAATGACAGATTTAATGTTTACTTCAAGACTCACGACAGCGGTTCTTTCTTATTTCACAGTCTTCAAGGGTTTGTTGCGTAAATAGAACAAGCTTTTATAGTAACCTCATCGTGCAAACCTGACAAGTTCCAAAACACACTCCAGTCCATCAGATCTCTTACAAATCTTCTGTTTTACATTATCCCTGCAGAGAGTTTCTGACAATGGTCGGGTCTGAAAAAGTCAGATCCACGAATATGAACTGTGAGGTTATCACACAAGTGAAGCATGACCGATCGGAGCCCACGATTGACGTCACGTTCGGTAAGTGAATAACTCTTGATGTTGGACATAGTGTTGTTTTATAATGCCTAACACATGTTGTGGTGTTTTGCAGTGGATGGAGAAAGGCTGCTGATGAAGGGATCAAATCTAACAACTAAAGAAATCCTCTCAGCCTTACAGAGCCGCTGCACTGCCAAAGATCCTCAGGCTAAAGCAGGAGACAAGAAGTAGTTTATTAGAGATTCTGTATATATGTGTGTAATAAATATATATGTGTCTTATATTGTCTGTAGTATCTTTTTTTTTGTGTAGAGAGGTATGTGTTATACACTACCTGACAAGTCATGTCATTGATCCCAGTTGTAAGAGCAACAAATAATAACTTGACTTCTAGTTGATCATTTGGAAAAGTGGCAGAAGGTAGATTTTTCCGAATAAAAACATCTGTTAAACTGCATCCCAATCATCTCAAATACTGCAGAAGACGTATTGGAACCCGCATGGACCCAAGATTCTTACAGAAATCAGTCAAGTTTGGTGAAGGAAAAATCATGGTTTAGGGTTACATTTAGTATAGTGGTGTGCGAGAGATCTGCAGAGTGAATGACAACATCAACACATCAACAGCCTGAGGTATCAAGACATTTGTGCTGCACATTACATTACAAACCACAGGAGAGGGCAAACTCTTCAGCAGGAGAGCGCTCCTTCTCATACTTCAGCCTCAACATCAAAGTTTCTGAAAGCAAAGAAGGTCAAAGTGCTCCAGGATTGGCCAGCCCAGTCACCAGAGATGAACATTATTGAGCATGTCTGGGGTTAGATGGAGGAGGCATTGAAGATGAATCCAAATAATCTTGATGAACTCTGGGAGTCCTGCAAGAACGCTTTCTTTGCCATTCCAGATGACTTTATTAATAAGTTATTTGAGTCATTGCAGAGATGTATGGATGCAGTCCTCCAAACTCATGGGAATCAAACACAATATTAATTTTTTTTCCATTGCACCATGACTTTATATTCTATACTGTACATTATTTCTGTTAAGATACAAGACTTTTATCTAAGCAAAGTCAGACCTTACTGTCCTAATTGAATAATTAAAAATCAAGGTATGATCATATTTTATTTTTGTAATACAAGCGTAATCTAGAGGCCTTTGCCTTTCATATAAGCCAGTTCTGATGCCAAATGATCGACTAGATGTCAAGTTGTTGTTCCTAAAACTTGGACAAGACTTTTTCCAGGTAGTGTTCATTTTTTTTATAATTTGTTTTTGCCAGAATTGTGAGTTATAAATTTGTTTGATATTGTATTTTAAGGTGTTAACTCTGAAATGTGAGCAAAAAAAAAGGAAAAACATAAATCTTAATTTAAAGTTTGCACTTCAGAATTTTATTTCTTACAGATACTAGTTTCTATCCTGACTTGCAAATTAATTTATGATCTTTCAAATCTGAGAAAAAAAAGTAACTGGAAGATGAATTAGCATATGCAAAATATGCAAAAAATCCCAGAATGTAGTGTAAAAAGTCCAAATTGCAAGATGCTGCCCCACAATTAAACAGTTATATAATTCTAGTTTATATCTAACAATTCTGACTTTTTTCTCTCAATTTAGAGATACAAACTTTTATATAGAATTCAAAGCTCAAACTTGTGAGAAAGTAATTTTGTGAAAAAGTCAGAATTGAGAACTCACTAATTATTAACTTGCTAACTCAAAATTAAATATAGAATACAGTCAGTGTTCATAAGTCACAAGAAATCATTTATATTCTGCAATTAAAACCTTTGTTTCAGAATTTGGGATATTAATTTGCAATTTATAATGTGAAAGTCAAAGTTGCAAAATATCAACTCCCAATCAAATATAAAATACAATACAAATACAATTCTGGCTTTTTATCTTAGAGTTTTTCCTCTCAATTGCTGTTTAATATAAACACCTCACATTTCCAATATTAAGAATCTAATTCTGAAATAAAAAGTTGTCATTCCCCTTTATTATTATTATTATTTTATTTCCATATCAAAAACAAGCCTCCATACAAATATGTACAGTATAGCAGGACTCAAAACTTCTACCTCATTTTGACAAAATAATTATTAATATGAATGCTTCAGATGGAAAACCTTTTCGTCTAACGTTACATCTTTTTAAGTAGTTGTTGGTCACACTTTATTTTGATGGTCCGTTTGTTGAACGTAAGTTACATTGCATCTCGTGCCAACTAATTCTCATTAGATTATAAGTAGGTTAGGGCTAGGGTTAGTGTAAGTTGACATGTACTTGCAAAGTTTCTTATAGTAAAAAACACCATCAAAATAAAGTGTTACCCAGTTGTTTATATATTTGTTGTAACAAGAACGTTATTACGTAGTTATTGACTAAAAACAATTTGCTTTTGCAGTCTATTACAATAAAGAAAGGTCATCGGTTCTCCAAGCAAAGGTTTCACTGATAAAACACGTCATTCTCCAAATGTCCCATTCATTCATGTGCGCGATCTTTGTGATGATTGTCCTCTGACCCAGTAAATGTCATTTGACCGTTTTTGTGGTCCCAAAAAACGCGAACTCTTCCCCAGTTTCTGCGTCGCGTTTGCGGGCGGGAGGATGAGGAACTCCGCGCGGTGACGCCACAGCATCTGATTGGCTCCTTCGATCTAGCACGTGCTGGAGGAGCTGTTGAAAAACCCCGCAGTCATTCCACCAGATCAGATCAAATCTCAATTTACAGCTGTGGCCGGATTGACAAAAAGAGGAGCATCATTATCCGGGAAAATGGTTGACAAATTCGTAGGAACGTGGAAAATGACCACCAGCGACAACTTCGACGAGTACATGAAGGCTATAGGTATGCTTTTATTTTATTACCTAATAGTTAATTACAAAAAAAAAAAAATATATATAATTTTGTTATCATTTTGTTAGTGAGTGCATGCTAATTTAGTTGTAAATGTGCTAAATTAATTTATTATTAGTTCATTAATAATTTAACTGTGGGAATGTGGAATATTATTTGCTGTTTGTTCTCATTAGCTAATGCTTTTCGTGACTGAATTTGTGCGTTTTCCCATTTCAGGTGTGGGTTTCGCTACTCGTCAGGTTGGAAACCGGACCAAACCCAATCTGGTGGTGTGTGTGGACGAGCAGGGGCTGATCTGCATGAAGTCTCAGAGCACCTTTAAAACCACCGAGATTAAATTCAAGCTCGACGAGCCGTTCGAGGAGACCACGGCGGACGACAGAAAGACCACGGTTTGTACCGGAGCGAGCGGAATATATTATTTTCCAAGTCGTTTTTGATGATGTGAGGTTAACAGCCTCTCCTTCTTCTTCTTCTTTCTGTCTTTATCTGCAGACTGTCATGACTATTGAGAACGGCAAACTTGTGCAGAAACAGACCTGGGACGGCAAAGAGTCCACGATAGAGAGAGAGGTGTCGGATGGGAAATTAATAGCTGTAAGGATGCGCTTTGATTTATGAGTAGCACGTTGAAATTGAGTGTATGGGTGATTTAATTAATTAAGAACATTTTAAGATAAGATGATTTCTATTGCACTTTATTGCTTTTTATGATGTTAGCCTATCCTTTTGTTTTTTTCGTGAATTAATGTTTATAGAAAAGAAATTCACAATATATGTGCTTTAATGCAAGTTTTTTTTTCTTTTTTACGAGTTAAAACATTATAGTTCTTGTCTATTACAAATTAAGAAATATTATTAAATAGTAGCTATATTTTGTTATTTAGTGTTATGTGGTAAAATATAAGGTAGTTTTAATATTTTTATACAAATTTATTAGCAATTTCCAAACTAATTAAAATGTTTGTACAGTTCATGCAAGTCATTTAAAGTGAAATACGTACAACATTATATTTTACAATAGTATTTTATCAGATTATTATTTTATATTATTAATTATCAGCATTGTTAACTCATTATTTGTTAACTCACTAACACAATTAAATACAGTCAGTGTTCATAAGTCACAAGTAATAATTTATATCTTGTTTTAAAACCTTTGTTTCAGAATTGTGAGATATACATTTTGCAATTCTGGATTTATAATGTGAACATGTAGTAATGTAGTTCTGAGAAAAAGTAAGTCTGAATTGCAAAATATTAACTCCCAATCAAATATAAAATACTGTTATAATTCTATAATTTACAATTCTAACTTTATATCATATAGATTTTTTTCTCACAATTGCTGATTTATTTAAACCCCCCCCCCCCCCCCCCCCCCCCCACACACACACACACATTTTTAGGCTATATAAGGCTATATTTTCCCATCAAAATATATTAACAAAAATGTAGGAATATTGCATTATATTTTGTTATTTGATAGACTATGTAACAAGAATAAGAATAAAAATACAAAAGGTTTGTGCACTTAATGAAAGATTGCATTAAAAATGAACAAAATATTCCTAAATATATTTTTGTGGTTGAATATTATGTAATGATAAACTAATTAATTAATTAATTTAATATTTTTAATAATAACTTTGGTTACCCAATTTTTATAAATTTTTATCTTTGTCATTTTAATGTTAAGGAAACCTGGAAATATTTTAAATAAAACAAATGAGCAAATAAACTAATATATTGGGATTTGCAGTGAATCCTAAGTTTGTTTGTTTTTTCTTCATGCATTGCTTCATGTATAAAATGGCATCTTTATAAAATTACTACAATTAATGTCTAGGAGCAGTTGTTGGGCAGTAATGAAAATTCACTGTTCATAAAAAAATATATAATTATCAAACAATGAAAGTTTAAACATAATCTAATAGTGTTAGTAAAATATCACCTTCTTAGTTGCCTCAAAAGGCTGTAAAAAATATAAACTGATGTAGTCTAGCATAATAGCAGTTAACAACTTTCTATTAGCTTGAACTAAATGTACAGAGTAATATATGGCAGAAACATAAAGTCTTAGACTACATCCCCCCTCCTCCCCACTTTTTTGTGCTTTCACAGTTGAATTCTTTCAAGGAATTTACATCCTTGTTCTTCTTTTGTCAGAAATGCAAGATGGGTGATGTAGTGGCTGTCAGGACATATGTGAAGGAGGCATGAAGTTATCCAATCCGGATTTGAAGATGCCAGGCTCAGTTCAATGAGCAAAAAAAAGAAAGAAAAAAAAGCCAAAGTGAAATGTTACTTCTCTACTGAAAATCTCATGTTATTTTTGACACCAAAGCAAATGCGCGCTGACCCTTTTAAAATGCATTTATTATCAGTCTTTATGGTGCTTTGAATAAAGTTGTTTTTATTTGCCTTCAGCTGAGTTGTGCTTTGTTGATCCCTGCTGTTTTAACACAGGCTTAGTCAAAATGCATGTGTCAACGCTTTCAAGAAAAATCCAGACCAGAGATTCAGCGTTCAATCACAGCAAGGTATAAACCACACGCACGTGGATATTACAATCTAACAAAAAAAATCAAGCTAAAGTTGGTTTAAATATTGCACACTCAATGGTTTGGTTATTTTTTATATATAACCCATATTACATTCAAATTTGATCCCAACCTTTGGGTTAGGTTCATACAAATTCATTTGCAATTGTCATGTAAATTAACCAATTAAAATGTTTGTACAGTTCATGCAAGTTATTTAAAGTAAAAAGTTACAAAATTATTATTAAGTTACAATGCATTAACAAAAATGTAGGAATGTTACATTATATATTTGTTATTTAATAGACTATGTAGAAATAATAATAACTTATAATATTTGTGATGTTTTTATATGTTCTAAAATATATATTTTTGAATTATTCACCAAAACGTTTATTAAAAAATATCATTAAATGTATTTTGTTGTTGAATATTGTCTGCACTCTCAGAAATCAAGGTACATGAGCTGTCACTGGAGTGGTACCTTTTCAAAAGGTACACATTTGTACTTGAAGGGTCCATATTGGTATCTCAAAAGTATATATTAGTATCTACAAATTTTAAGAGGAACACTTTTGTACTTTTTAGGTACCAATGTGTACCCTTGAGGTATTAATATGGACGTTTTAGGTACAAATTTGTACCTTTTGAAAAGGTACCACCCCAGTGACAGCTCGTGTACCTTTATTTCTGAGAGTGTGGGTGTAAAAAAAAAATACTAGGCTGTTTCAATCTAAAGTTTCTAAATATCTAAATATTGCAAACACAATGGTTGTTGTTTTTATAAATAACCCATATTATCCAAATTTGATCTCAACCTTTGGGTTTGTTTTAAATTCATTTGCAATTTTCATGAAAATTAACCCAATTAAACCATGTTTGGTACCATGTTTGTACAGGTCATGCAAGTTATTTAAAGTTAAAAAAGTTACATAATTATTATTGTTACAATATAAAAACAAAAATGTAGGAATGTTACATAATGTTTTGTTATTTAATAGGCTATGTAATAATAATAATAATAATAATAATAACTGTACTTGTGATGTTTTTATATATTTTAAAATGAACAATTGCATTATTTAGCAAAACATTTATTATTATAGCAAAAAGTTGAATGATATTATTAAATATATTTTGTTGTTGAATATTATGTGGATACTATACAATCTAAGAAAATGCTGTTTCAATCTAAAGTTAGCTAAAATATATTGCAAACTCAAAGGTTGGGTTATTTTTTAACTATTATTTAATTATTTTTTATTATATTCAAATTTGATCCCAACCTTTGGGTTTGTCCATATTTTTCCCAACTTTGGGTTGAAACGATCTAGCAAGAGTCTATAAAAGCTATTACATAATACAAGGTGTGAGAACGTGTTTTAGCATGATCAAGAAGCATCATGTCTACTCAAAAAGGATGTTTTCAGAACTGCCACATCCATTAATGTCCATAAAAAACTCTAATTATACCTTTAATTTAAACCTTTAATTAAATTCCTTTCAGTTTCTTCAAATAAAAAAAAAGATTGGTTCAATTATTCTAAGACTATAACCAAACTGACAAAATCCTCCTTAAGGAGCAACAAAGAATGACTTTTTCCACAGTATTTGTGAGGAAATGCCATTTCTAAACAGCCTAACAAGTTTCCTGATAAATTTAGTACTCTATTATTGCTTCATTATTTGACGTTAATGTACTGTTTCTGGTCTTGTGTGAGGAAATCTCTGGGGATAAATACACAATAACACTAATGAATTCTGTTTTTTGAAGTTGAATCAAACGGTTTAGTTATTTCAACTTACATTAAACAATTCAAACAAGTTTAATCTTGTTTAACTTATAATTAATATAAAACTTGACATGATTGTTGTCATAAACAGTGCATATACAGTACTTTACAGTAAGACATAAATTCCCAGCTTGAGCAATAGGAATTTGTTTTGCACTGTAAAAACGACCTGTTAATTAATTAGCAGTTTCCTTTATTATGCAATTCAAGATGACCTTTTCCTTTTATTTACATTTTTAGATTGCAGGGGTGTAGATTAGCATGGATGAAGGGGCTTTGTCCCCACCAATATCCTACTGAAATGTCCACACCAATAATTTAATTCACTTAAAAATTGTGCTATCAACATTAACCTGGCCATGCAGAAAGGGTTAAATCACATTCTCTACTCAAGTTGTACCTGCTCCCCAAACACATATGAACATTGTGATTGGCTGAGCCTTTTTCCTGCTGTCATGTGAGAGGATGTAGCTGTTCAGATATAACAGGCCAAAACTGCGCAGGGAATTTCCCCATGTCATAATAAGGTGTGTGTGGTGGGTGACAAGTAAGGATGGTGGCACAAATAAAAAAGATGAACATGATGAGCTTTTTGTTTTAAATAA
This sequence comes from Danio tinwini, assembly GCA_903798205.1. NCBI lineage: Eukaryota > Metazoa > Chordata > Actinopteri > Cypriniformes > Danionidae > Danio > Danio tinwini. The sequence goes on along the minus strand of CAIGQZ010004625.1, from coordinate 11,056,968 downwards.
AGTGAAAGTCACATAGTTTGCTACTGAATAACGCTGTCCATCATAATAATGGTACCATTAATACTAGTATATCTTCCATCACTTTAACCACACAATCTAACGTTATAGCAGGCTGAAATAGTCTGTGAATAATATGGAATGAAAACTGCACAATAAACTGCTAAATGTAAAAGTATAAGTAATATTATCCCTGTCGGTTTTCATAATCGCTCAAAGTAGGCTAGCATGTTAAATTTTGGTTGAAGCTATTTGTCAGAAAAACTACAACCTGTGATGTTTACTTTTTTTTTAATACTGATGGTCATAGGTCCCTCCCTACCAATGTCAAGAGCAAACCTACGTCCTTGTCAGATTGCACCTTGATCTCTGCAGTCTACCTCTGACCATGAAAATCTAACCTTGAAACTATGTACTATATTAGGAATAGTGTAAATTGTACTATGTATGATGTACT
>CAIGQZ010004625.1:11032340-11056504 GCA_903798205.1 Danio tinwini | reverse complement strand
ATAATGTACTATATTAGGAATAGTGTAAATTGTACTATGTATGATGTGCTATGTATAATGTAGCTACTATATTAGGAGTAGTGTATACTGATCTTATTCTAAAATGCGGAAGTGCGCTTGTTTTGGTGCTTGCATTAGAACTTTCGATTCAGTTGCCTATTGGAGAAATGACTAGGAATAATAAACGACAGAAAACAGTCAGACTATTTGCTCTACAAACAAGTGTTTACATGACTATACAGACAAAGCAGAACACTATAATAGGAAAGTGTAAGTTTGCAACATCAAGCAGTGTAATGAGCTGTTTTTAACATCTAAAAGTGAATGAGACATCTCAAGCCAAAGAGATTAAAATGGATGCGCCCGCTCGTATACGCGGCATAATCGATAGGATACAGCTGTGGATACACACATCAATATAGCATCATTTTTGTAACATAACAATATTTAATATATTTACAGTAGCCTACTGTGACGGTTGGGGTGGTGGTAGGCATTATAAAATACAATTTATTGGGTAATTTAATAACTAACATAAATAATACTCGGTACAACTAGTGTTTTTGCATGTGACGTTTGGGGTTTAGCGTTGGGGTGGGGGTAGACGTTAATAAAATACAATTTATTGCCTAATTTAATAAATAACATAAATATATGCCGTTAACTTCCGGCCGCAATATCTGATCTATAGCAACAACCCTCATACGCAAAGAATAAGGTACTAGCAGTTTAACCTTACCAGCTTCTTCATTTTACATGGCCAACCTATATACAGTAGGCTGCTGTATCATTTTAAACTACTACAAGGTCAACAAAAGTCACTTTGTTCAACTTTTCAACATCACAAGTTGTCATAGTAGAATTCAAGGTGCCAAAATGCAATTCAAAAGTGTAAATAAATGAAAAACACCCATGAAGTATAAAATACGGCATCATTTTTAATCAACTTTTGAATATTTAAAAATAAAATAATATCTGAAAGTCCATAAATTGCACTAGACACAATGTTACATCTCAACGATAAATACTTGTCATGGATGTGATGTGTAGTACGAGGCGAAACAAATATTGTTTGTAAGCAGATCTACACTTTAAAAAAATTATATGATCAATTAGTCCTGACAGCATATGTTTTTTTTAGGCCATTGTAACTTATTAAATTAAGTTAATCATATTCTAACTTAATATAAGTTACGCAAGCTGTTTTAAGTTAGTTATCATCATATAAGTTCAATGGACTCATAAGGTTAATTTGATTCAGCTTAAAAACTTAAGGCAACCAGGATTATTTCAGTGTATGTATATAAATGACAAAATCCAAATACCTGCAACTCTTTCAGCAGTGATTCTATTAGATATAGTTTTAAATATAAATGTGCCCTTTTACCTTTACATTTCTCCAGAGCTTTTACATTCACGATCAGCTACTTTACACAACATGAAAGTTAAGATTTAAAAAAAAAACATCTCCAAAATCATGCAGATCCAGATAATTCTTGCATTCTCATGGCTTTTTGGCCCTTCACCTCAGTCCAAGCATGAAGACAACAAGAGAGTTAAACTGCTGTTACAGTGGACTGTGTTCAAGGGTACAGAGGATATGTATTTCTTTCCTCCTTTTAGTAGAACATTTCCCCTTTTGAGCATAGTTTTAGCATGCGTAACGAAACTGGAACACAGCGAGTCCCCAGAGCCATTGCTTTTGACCTACACAAAGAGCAGAGAATGTTCCACCGGTGGCCACTTTCCCAGGGCAGGAAAATGTAGAGATTCACTGATTATAATTGACTGCAAAAACAGCTGAAACAGGTGGGTTATGGGCCAGCTTTCTGTTTGCAACCTATTCAATAAAAAACAATGCACTTTCCTATCCGACCTGTGCAAAGTTGAAAAGGTGGTGGTGCTGGAAATGTTTTGAACGCGGGAAGATTTTTTGAAAAATCGTGTTTCAGATGCATTTTTTGTGTGTTTTAATTCCACTGCTATGAGTTTGGTGTCTCGTTTGACTTGGGTTTGGTCTGATGCACCTCTCGTTAGCATGCTGAGATCAGAAGAGCAGAGCATGTGGAAGGATTTACTTCAGAAAAAAAGATGTTTGTTGTCATAATAATGGAGCTAAAGCTCAGGGAAGTTAGATTACGAGCAATAGGTTTCATGTTTGTTATTATAGAATTAAGGAACAGCGATGTTTCCCATAAGTTAGAGTTATAAGATTAAAGACATTAACAAGATAATACGAGGAACTGTTTTTGTTGAAGGAAAAGCATGGTTTCCGAAATATTTCTTATAGAATTTTTATCTAAATATTTTGTTTATATATATATGGTAAATTTAAATGTGTAACCTGTTCTTCTCCTCCTCACCAAAACTGCATTTATTTGATTATAAATACTATAAAAACTGTTATTACAAATTAAAATAGCTGTTTTCCATGTGATTTTTTTTTATGTAATTTATTCCTTAATTTAAAGCATAATTACTCCAGAAGTGTCACAGAAATCACGTTAACATGATTATTATTTGGGTTGTTTAGTCATTCATAAGAGTTCTCATTTTTGAAAACTGCACTGTAAAAATTAGTCATGACATCATATGTTTTTAGTTAATTGTAACTTATTCAACTAATTTAATCATGTTTCAACATGTCTGCAAGCTGTTTTAAATTAGTTTAATATAATAAATGTTTAAATGAGGGTGGCACAATATTTCAGTGGTTAGCATTGTCGCCTCACAGCAAGAAGGTCGCTGATTCCAGTCCCAGCTGGGTCAGTTGGCATTTTTATGTGGGGTTTGCATGTTCTTCCCGTGTTCGCGTTTTTTTCTTCCGGGTGCTCCGGTTTACCCCACAGTCCAAAGACTAGTGCTATAGGTGAATTGGGTAAGCAAAATTGGCCGTAGTGTATGAGTGTGTGTGAATGAGTGTATGGGTGTTTCAGGCTGGAAAGGCATCTGTTGCGTAAAACATATGCCGGAATAGTTGGTGGTTCATTCTGCTGTGGCAACCCCTGATAAATAAAGGACTAAGTCGAAGGAAAATGAATGAATGAAGTTCAAATAACTCATAAGGTGAATTTGATTCAGCTTTACATTTTAAGGCAACCAGTATTTTCTACAGTGTGTTTTATATTTTTGAGGTAAAAATACATTTGACTTTTCATGAATAGTAAAAAGTATAAAAGAACAGCTCCACCACATGAATGTAACTTTTTTCACAAAACTTGTTTTACTTTGTTTTACTTAAATAGTTGTATAATTCACTGCATTATTCTCTACGCTGCTCTGACCGATGTTATTATAACAAAAAAGTTTTAATAGTAAAATTCGTACTCAGGTCTAGCAGTGACAGCACGTTCATCCACGTCTGAGACGACCAATCAAATTAAAGAAGGCGGAGTTTTGCTTACATCGATATCAAATGTTCTGCACGACATGTCAGGGTTTTACCATAGATATATGCACTAGGTATCGCATACGGACCCTGAGCATGCGTCAATAGCGCCGCCACATTTGTACATTGCTCCCAGGACAAATGTCATTCAACCGCACTATTCAAGACCGCGTGTGCCAACGTGAAGATGCTAGACTTTAGCGCTGTGTACGGGTGTAGTAGCGAGTAAACAAAGCACAAAGGCAGACCATTTCATAGGTAAGATTTAGTTTTTTTCAGTTTTTTTATGAACTTTTGTGCTCAACAAGTAACGTTATTGATGATAACACACTGCATTCACCATAAGGCAAAGTAGCACCAACTGCACTAAATGCTGGGCTTTTGCTAGTGTTGTTGAATAAAATAAGCAAACAATGCAAAAGAAATATGACAACGAGATGCTGCGGTGCCAGAAACTTGTATATTGTCTGCTAAGTAAACGAGTCGTTCATAACGGAGATTCATTCACAAACGAATCGCTCCCTCTGTCAGAATGAGAAGCAAAAGCAGGAGAGGGAGGGTGTTTCAGGAAACGGATTAAATCAAATCTAACAGGAGGGAGGATAATACATTTCCATGCACACAAACACACTTTGTCAGCAATGCCCGTGCGGTCACTGATCCATTAATATAGAAAAGTGATGTAAAATTATAATTTTCGTAATAGAAAAATTAATTTGCGTACTGACCACCGATACAACTCCCGATCATAGATTATGTGTATATGTGTATATTTCTGGCTCTGGATGGCCATAGTTCTCCACTGCAGCTTGGTCCCGCATTCATTTCAAAGAAGCGCTACCCTGTACTAAAATGGCGGCTCTATTGACGCATTCCTTCCAATAGACAACAACAGGGCAGGTGACATCTAATGTAAATATCTATGGGGTTTTACAATGAAAACGATAAGGTAAGAAGTAATACAAATATATCTGACAACTTTTTATGAAAGAAAGGTGAATAAACCAATATAACATCCAGTGATGCAGTGCTTACTTTGCTCAAATTTTGATGCATTTGTATCGAAAATGTATGCTGACTGTGACGACGAGACAAGAAACCTTTTGTTGTTTGGCTTTTTTCCCAGATAACAAATCGATAACCACTTTACAAAGAAAAGTCTGTTTGTCCTTCTAATTATTTGTAAAAGGCCATAAATTATTTTAGTGTCCATCCACTTTCCTAACATGGCTGCTTCTGGAAAAAAAATTTCTCATAAACTTTTCTCATACAGTGGCTAAGAGGAAATCTTAAAAGTGCCGTGGACCAAACCAATCAGCTACGGTGTGAATTGGAAGAATTTAAAACCAACATTATAAAAATGTACATTTATGTTTTTTTTATTAAATATTTACACTTTGATTAAAAACTTTTTAAATATTTGTTTATTTAATTAATTATTTTAAATACAGTTACTGTTAACCCCCGCTATGAAGCAAATTAAGGGAAATTTTACTTCTGAAACCCAGCTATTGTAATCACATACATCCTTGATCATAATGAACATTTTATGAACTCCTCTTCACACTTCACTTTTACATTTCTTTCTTTATTTAATGAGTAACAATTTAACATCGCACAGTAACCCGGTCATTTTGGCCAGGCTTGAGGTGCATTTCTTTTGACAGTCTGTGTATTGCATTATGGGCGTGCACAGCTTGCGGGATGTCTCAGTATTGTGTGTCGGATTCACTGGGGTCCTGTCTTATGTGTTGACCCATGGACTGTTTTGCTTGTGCAGATAACACTACAGGAATGAAATCATATCCTTTGAGTAACATCTGGAAAGCTGCACAGCGGGACAAGGAATCGCACCCTTCCGCTTACTTTCCTTACATTGGAGTGGACAATCATATCGGCCTGTGTCTGAGATCAGGCCAAGGTTACAGTCCCTCACGCTGCAATAAAACTGCTTCCTCTGCTGTTTACGCATCATTTGAGCTTCTTTTACCAGTCCTTCCAGGATTTTGCAATTCACAAAATTTTATGCAATATACAAAGATTATATTCAATCAAAATATCAATGCTGCAAAGTTCAAACGGAACATGCACATTTAAAAAACTGTGCAGATTTCCCTCAAATTTAGCTTCTAAGTTTTACTTAGCAGCTTGAAGTTGGCAAAAATAATTATTTAGTTAGATGTAAAATAGGTTTCTGATGTCTCTGGAGTGTGGATGTGAAATTTCAGTTCAGATACCACACAAATAATTATTTATAACGGCTACTTTTAAGCTTTGATGCAAATTTGGTCACTGTCGCTGTAAATTAGAATGAGCTTGTGCTTCCAGCCCTCTTTTCAAATGAAGGTGGAGCTGTAAACCCGTATGTGTCAGCATAGTGGCAGGTCAAAACTAATGGCAAATAGCTGCTTCTCATTCAGGGCTGTCTATGATAATGAGGAAGAGATCATCACTAATGGGGGGGCTTTCCACTTCTGATGACATCTACAGACTGTTTGTATCCAGTGTGATTATAAAAAAATAGAATTAATAAATTTTACCATTAGATTCTGGCAATATTCAAACACTGTTGCTACACAATTGTGTTTAAACCCTTTATAAAAGTGATTTTTTGCATAATAGATCCCCTTTAAGTGTCCTTTGTGTATCAAGTATCATATACACTCACCGGCCACTTTATTAGGTACACCTTGCTTACTAGTACCGGGTTGGACCCCTTTTTGCATTCAGAACTGTCTTTCATTCAGAAGGCAGGATGGATCCATGCTTTCATGGTGTTGATGCCAAATTCTGACCTGACCATCTGAATGTCACAGCTTACCAAGACTCATCAGACCAGGCAACATTTTTCCAACCTTCTATTGTCCAATTTTGGTGAGCCATGTGCAAATTATGGCCTCAGATAGCTGACAGGAGTGGCACCCGGTGTGGTCTTCTGCTTCTGTAGCCCATCCGCCTTAAGTTTGGACGTGTTGTGTGTTCAGAGGTGTTCTTCTGCATACCTCGGTTGTAACGAGTGGTGAGTGGTTATTTGAGTTACTGTTGCATTTCTAGCAGCTGGAACCAGTCTGGCCATTCTCCTCTGACCTCTGGCATCAACAAGGCATTTGCGCCCACAGAACTGCCGCTCACTGGATATTTTGTCTTTTTCTGACCATTCTCTGTAAACCCTAGAGATGGCTGTGCATGAAAATCCCAGTAGATCAGCAGTTTCTGAAATACTTAGACCAGCCTGTCTCTCAGTGTTTCCTTCTTATAATTACAGAGCCCAGCGGTTCTTGGGGTCAAAAAAGAAACAGCAAAGCAACATAAGAAATGCAGCAAATTTTAGAAAGTTCCTGCGAAATCCTGAAGGGACTATTTAAGCAAGCAGTGAAGGTTTCAAATCCTAAAGGGACCTGCAGACTTGTCTTAAAATATTCGTTTATGTCTGGCATGTTTATCAGTGTTACTCTTCCCGAGGCCTGCCATGACCTTTGTGTTTTAATTAGTCAATTCCTGCCTTCACAACAGTAGCTGATGTGTTGTTGCAAAATGCTTTGATTTGCAAATCAATCTGTCGCCACAGCTGCTAAAGAGGGTTTTGGGTTCATTCGAGTTGCCTGGTGGGGATCCAGGGTTGCTGTGTGTGGGTTCAGTCAGGGCTAATATCAGCAGGGGATTCTGGGAAGCCTGTTGCTATGCAACTGGCCTGCTGGAGTCCAGATCCAGCTTGAACATAACAAGCTATAATGGTCACTGAAGGAGGCATGTCTGTGGTCAAAGAATCCATTTATTAGTGTATACTTGCAAGAAATTGGAAGCTTGAAGGGCGTAGCTGACCTCATACTTCTGCAGACTTTGAGAAACGGGTGCAAAGGTGTCCAATGTTTCTCATATGTGTGTGCAAAGATGAATAATACAAAAGGAGACAGTTATCATCTGACATGTGATCATAAACTTAGACATTTGGGATGAAATAAGGTGATTAAAGAGGATAATGCTTAAAAGACAAAAATAAAATGATTATAAAATAGTTAAAATCATTATTTTATTACCCTTGTCATATACTTGTTTGTTCATATATTTTAGTGTTTGTAAAATAAAATAAAACAAAACAAAATAAATTAAATAAATACAATGAATAAAACAAATAAAACAAAACAAATAAAATAAAGCAAAATAAAATAAATACAATAAATAAAACAAATAAAACAAAACAAAACAAATAAAATAAAGCAAAATTAAATAAAATAAATACAATAAATAAAATAAAAAAAACTAAATAAATAAAATAAAGCAAAATAAAATAAAATAAAACAAAATAAATACAACGAATAAAATAAAACAGAACAAAAAAAGCTAAATAAAATAACATTTATAAAAAAACATTTTTTGTATTAAAATAAAAAAATAAAATAAAAAATAACACTAATAAAATAAAACAAAAAATTATAAATGTTTTAAAACATTAAAAAAATGTAAAGAAAAATCATAGCTTGAAGTGAAAATTCAATCAAAACTAAAAACTATTTTAATTAAAACAGTTTTAATAACTCTCATGCCATATTTATATTACCTTATTTTAACTTTTTTAAAATAATATTATTTTTGCATTATTTTAAAATATCTTTTATTAACACTGATGTTTAGCCAAATGTCTGATCCATGCTTCCATTAAATACAAACTGATTGTATTTCATTCTGCAAAATCTCTATTGTGTTATACTAAAAGTGAAATATTATACTAAAAGTGAGAAGACTACTTTGCATTTTGGAAAAAATTTGGCATGACTTTACCAAAAATATATAGTTTTACAGTTTACCTGAAGAAAATAATGAAAAATAAAACAATAAAATAACTTTTAGACCCACAAATTGTTGTTGTCATGTAAATACAAAGCCATTTTATTGCATAAATGTCATTTTTAAGTTAGAGATAAATTCTGATATTTTTTCAGAAGTATTTATCTTTAGAAAAGATATTTAGGAAATTTAAAACCTAAAAACCTAATATATTAGATATTTATATTTTACATAACAAGAGGAAGATTTGATGCATTTTTTTCAGTCAAGACAGTTCTTCATTCAAGCATGAGGTCAGTGGTTTTAAAAAACATTTCAACCTGTCCAGATCTCCCTTTAGCCTCGATAATGTGGGATGCGTCATGAAGAGTGTTTGCAGTGGTTTCCCTGCTTGTCCTCTGGATTCACTGAACTCATGTGATCTGTAATCCCGCAGGCCGAACTGTGCACAGTATGGAGCCTCTATAGTACGACATCAAAAAAAAAAAAAAAAGGGGCCAGTCAAAACAGCCACAGATGTTCATCCTATAACTGTGGAGAGGCTGCTCGGGTGGACACAATGCTAATTAAATACAATAGTGACCTTTAAACTCTTGATTTTTGAATGTTGAAGCCTGTTGACCATTAGACTTCTTCCCTCTCAGTTTATGTCTATCAGGCCAGTGTTGAGTAAAAAATCTGATATTCTGTATGGATGAGTCTATAATTGCAACTACATTTGGTGTCCAGAGTCCATCTCTTTCAGGATTTTTCAGATGGTCATATTTTAATTATATTCTTATATTAATTATACAGTGCATCCGGAAAGTATTCATAGCGCTTCACTTTTTCCTCATTATTTTTTGTTACAGCCTTATTTTAAACACACAATACCTCACAATGACAATGTGAAAAAATATATATTTTTTAATTGTTGCAAATTTATTACAAAAATCACATGTACATAAGTATTCACAGCCTTTGCTCAATACTTTGTTTATGCACCTTTGGCAGCAATTACAGCCTCAAGTCTTTTTGAATATGATGCCACAAGCTTGGTCTCGGTATACTTTTAAAAAACCCTGGAGTAATTTGTTTGTGGTGAGAACATGATCTGAATTAAAACAGACCCAACCGCAAAAAAAACAGTGCCTTTTTGGACCAATCCAGCTGCCGTAGTCTGATGCATTGTCCCATCTTATAAGGTGTGGAGGAAAAACATTTGTTGACAATATATCACCAACAGTTTTAAACAGAGACAGAGAGAGGGAAAAACATTACCTGATGGATTGTTGGTAATTTTTCTGGAAGATGATCATGTCACAGTTTAGCTAATTTATTCACACCTCCTCCTGAAGTGACTTGCGATGCGCCTTGCCGCTTGCAATGCATTAAAATATTGTTTTCCAGCCGCAGCCGCACTTCACTCTCGAAATGTATAGTTTTTCTAAAGTGATGTATACAAACTATATAGTATACTATGACCAGGGATACAATCAGCCAGCGCAGTCATCCATTTATAGTAAAAAAAGCAACATTTTGTATCTGATGGTTTGATTACTTGTGGGAGTTCCATAGGCATTTTCCCGCATGTTAATTGTGACCAATTGAAAAGCAGTTTAGGAAATATGTTTAATAACATCTGGCCAATAAGTGATGTGGATTTTGTCACATGACTGCATTTTGGGTCTTTTCCAGTGTTGCCAGACGTACGATAATTATCGTATTTGTACGATAAATTTGACCTCTGTACGATGTACGATCAATAATGAAAAAAATCCTATAATGTACGATAATTTCAGAATTTTATGGCATTTAAAATGAATTTCATTGTAATCTTAAGGCTTCTATACTTATTGATCTAGCTGCAGATCTGTCTGTGAGGAGAATGTCGAGTTAGACACGTTTTCTATCTCATCTTACCTTGCGTTTTCTCAGCCAATCAACGTGGAGAATGGCTCTGTCTCGTGAATTAGCTTTCCTGCTGCATGTGGCCGTGCTTAAGTCAGTCATTTAAAGGTTTAGGTTAATTGGTTTAAACAATAAAGTTTTAAAAAGTAGTGCTGAAAAGGAAGGTGAGAAGGACAGGGGAGTTTGCCCTTTTTTTTTTTTTTACTTATTATGTTAATTTGCACGTTGTGTCAAAACCCTATTTGTCTAGATAATAGCTGTACTTTATGACTCGTGTACGATAATTTTCCTCCAAATACGATAATTTTGAGGTTCTGGTAGGATACTTTGACATTTGCTATCTGGCAACACTGTTCTTTTTAACTGGTTCGGACCAAAGCAATCAGTGTGATGTGAAAAGGACCCAAATACGACAGAAAAATGCTACGTTTCATTTTGTCACCTTAGAATGATAAGGTTCTATCTAACATTTTTGTCAAAATTGAGTTATTGACATATTCTTATTAAATGACAATTTATTTACATTATGGGATGTTTTTTTTTGTTTACATTTAACTTGGAATGCAAAAACTTTGAAGCTCAATATCTTAAAATCTATCAGAACGCAGATAAAACCTTATAATTCCAAGGTGACTAATTGTTGCCCTTGGTCCGGACCAAATGAACCAAACCACAGATGTGAAATCATCCTTAGAGCTCATAAAAAAATGGTTGTTCATGAATCTTGCATCAATTCTTTGTGTGTGTTCTATAATTTAAACATTTTTATCGGAAAAGTTCTTATACCAAAAAACAAAAACAAACCATAATTTATCATGGAATACATGCAAATAGGTGGTTTCATAGTCTTTTTATCATAATTTTTTATAAGCACCATGTACTGTATTCTTAGTATTTATGCCAAATGGGAGTTTTGGTTAAAAGTACAACTCAGAATAGTCAAAGAAGGCACTATAATCAGTTTCAAGGTTTACCGTGGTTTGGAAAAGTCAAGACGTAACACTTTACAATAAGGTTCATTAGTTAATGCATTTACTAACATGAACTAATCATGAACAACACTTGTACAGCATTTATTAATCGTAATTCAACATTCATTAATGCATTATTAACATCCAAGTTCATGCTTGTTAACATTAGGTAATGCACTGTGAGTTAACATGAACTAACAATGAACAATTGTATTTTCATTAACTAACGTTAACTAACATAAACAAATGCTGTAGTAATAGTATTGTTCATTGTTTGTTCATGTTAGTAAATGCATTAACTAACATTAACTAATGAACCTTATTGTAAAGTGTGACCAGTCAAGATTTTAAAACCGCTAAAATTCATCACTGTCATATCGTTTCTACAGTATGAGCACGTTTAGTTTTTGTTTTTGTGATGCGCATACTCAAATTTAGTTTTATTTACTTATTATTTGTATTTATTTTTATTAATTAAAATAATAATATGAAGTATTTGTAGAAACATAAGAACATTTGGACACACCTTGTAACTGTCAGCTTCTTGGATCTGTGTTTTCTTTCTCCAGGCAGAAAAAAAATTCCTTTTTTTGTTTCACACTCATTTGTTTTACTGTATTTTGATTTACAGCAAATTAAAGTTAGTATTTTACTGGCGCCAAGAAGATATTTCCCAGAATGCAACTTTAAAATACAGTGACTTTCTGCATAACTGTCCTACAGTAAAATGCTGTTCGCTTTACAGTTAAATACAGTGTAATTTAAAGAAAATAATAAGTGTATCTCAAGCAGAAAAGAAAATACACATCTAAAGCTACTGGTCAGCCTACGCTTTAGCAAACATCTGAAAAACAAATCACTTATAAACCAACATACAAGCATACTATCGAGATGATCCATGCAGTGGCTTAATATACAGGAATTATGCAGAATTAATAGGCAAGTTGTATTTTTAAGGATTAATTTTGTTATTGAACAACAACCATGTTCTCAATGAACCCAAAAAACTCATTAATATCAAAGCTGAATATTTTTGGAAGTAGTTTTTAGTTTGTTTTTAGTTTGAGCTATTTTAGGAGGATATCTGTGTGCAGGTGACTATTACTGTGCATAATTATTAGGCAACTTAACAAAAAACAAATATATACCCATTTCAATGATTTATTTTCACCAGTGAAACCAATATAACATCTCAACATTCACAAATATACATTTCTGACATTCAAAAACAAAACAAAAACAAATCAGTGACCAATATAGCCACCTTTCTTTGCAAGGACACTCAAAAGCCTGCCATCCATGGATTCTGTCAGTGTTTTGATCTGTTCACCATCAACATTGCGTGCAGCAGCAACCACAGCCTCCCAGACACTGTTCAGAGAGGTGTACTGTTTTCCCTCCTTGTAAAGCTCACATTTGATGATGGACCACAGGTTCTCTATGGGGTTCAGATCAGGTGAACAAGGAGGCCATGTCATTAGTTTTTCTTCTTTTAGACCCTTTATTGCCAGCCACGCTGTGGAGTACTTGGACGCGTGTGATGGAGCATTGTCCTGCATGAAAATCATGTTTTTCTTGAAGGATTCAGACTTCTTCCTGTACCACTGCTTGAAGAAGGTGTCTTCCAGAAACTGGCAGTAGGACTGGGAGTTGAGCTTGACTCCATCCTCAACCCGAAAAGGCCCCACAAGCTCATCTTTGATGATACCAGCCCAAACCAGTACTCCACCTCCACCTTGCTGGCATCTGAGTCGGACTGGAGCTCTCTGCCCTTTACTGAATCAGCCGCGGGCCCATTCATGTCTTGTTCAGTGGTGGTCGTTTTTCAGCCTTTCTTACCTTGGTCATGTCTCTGAGTATTGCACACCTTGTGCTTTTGGGCACTCCAGTGATGTTGCAGCTCTGAAATATGGCAAAGCTGGTGGCAAGTGGCATCTTGGCGGCTGCACGCTTGACTTTTCTCAGTTCATAGGCAGTTATTTTGTGCCTTGGTTTTTCCACACGCTTCTTGCGACCCTGTTGACTATTTTGAATGAAACGCTTGATTGTTCGATGATCACGCTTCAGAAGCTTGGCAATTTTAAGAGTGCTGCATCCCTCTGCAAGATATCTCACTACAGTATTTTTGAGTTTTCGGAGCCTGTCAAGTCCTTCTTTTGACCCATTTTGCCAAAGGAAAGGAAGTTGCCTAATAATTATGCACACCTGATATAGGGTGTTGATGTCATTAGACCACACCCCTTCTCATTACAGAGATGCACATCACCTAATATGCGTAATTGGTAGTAGGCTTTCGAGTTTATACAGCTTGGAGTAAGACAACATGCATAAAGAGGATGATGTGGTCAAAATACTCATTTGCCTAATAATTCTGCACTCCCTGTATATCCAAAGAAAGAAATATCTAAAGATGCCTTTTTTTAATTGTAAAGAAATCTGTATTTTTGAAACTGATGAAGACAGAAGTAATCAGTGATTTATTTGATTTATTTAGCCAGACATGTTTACTGTTCCAAAATATTTTAAATCTTTCTTCAAATAAAATATATTGTATTCAATGGGGAAAAATTTAGTTTTTTTACCCAGACAAAAAGAGACAAAAAAGAGCATACCTTAGAGCAGTAATCACAATACTGTGAAACTGTGATATTTTTATCCAAGGTTATCATACCGTCAGAATCTTATACTGGCCCATGTCTAGTTATGGTTAATCCCTTGGTTCTAATGAGACAGATTTGACAAATAATACTTCAAAAACATTGGTCACAGTTTTCAATAAGGTTTCATTAGTTAATGTTAGGCGGCATGTTGGCTCAGTGGTTATCATTGTCGCCTCACAGCCAGAAGGTCACTGGAATGGCATCCACTGTCTGAAACATATGCTGAAATAGTTGGTGGTTCATTCCGCTGTGGTGACCCCTAATAAATAAGGAACTAAGCCAAAGGAAAATTATCGAATAATGTATTTACTAACATGACTAAATATGAACTTGTATAGCATTTATTAATATAGTAATAGTTCAACCTTTACTAATGCCTTATTAAAATCCAAATTCATGCCTGTTAACTTTAGTTAACGCACCGTGAGTTAATATGAACTAACATTAACTAACAACATAAACAAATACTGTAATAAATGTATTGTTCTTTGTTTATAGTAGAGGCATTAAATAACATTAACTTATACAACATTATTGTTAAGCGTTACTAGAAAATCCTTAATAATTTTCCTCAAAGAAAAAAAAGGAAGTCACTTGTGTTCTTCACTGAATTACTAAAAATTAAAAATGTTTTCAAAAACATGCTGCAAAACATTTTTTTGTGAACTGTTTTTTTTTCTTAACTCTCTAAAATGCAAAATGCATCTCCAATTATAGACTCAATTATATAAATGTCATGGGAACTTGTGTTTTGGGTCAGATACTGCTGTTTAAGCCCAGTTTTCTGCAACACTGTAAATCTTCCCATTTGGGAAGAGATAAAGCAGGCAGGGAGATATTTGGAATTCTGTTTAGAATTCCTGTTAGATATAGTTTGAGGAACATCGGCTCAGATAAGGGAATGGGCCTGTAGGAGGTAAAGCTCATTCCCAGAACCCGTATTTCACCTCACCCTGCTGTGAACATGCCACATTACACATATCTGTTACAGAATAGATTTTAAAAGTATAGTGGGTAAAGTGTCTGTTCAGAGACAAGATCAAAAAAGGAGTGTGTGTGTATGTGTGCATGCACAGGATCAGCCTTATACTTTCAGGGGCCCTAAGAAGAATAATTTTGGGGCTCTACCTTGTTGTGAATAGTGGAGTACTGCCATTGCAAACCAGCCCACAATGATTTTATTGCTTAGTAAATACAATCACTGAAAAAAAATTATGTCTGCAAAACTGTTGCAAACAATTTATTTGTGTTGAATTTAAACAAATTAAATTTTAATAAAATTCTACTTAATTTGTTTGTTTAAATTCTGCCCAAATAAATTGTTTACTGCCAAATTGAGTAAATCCAAGGAATCATCTCTGAATATTTTTTTCAGTGTGGCAGCACGGTGGCGCAGTGGGTAGCACAATCGCCTTACAGCAAGAAGGTTGCTGGTTCGAGCCCCGGCTGGGTCAGTTTGCATTTCTTTGTGGAGTTTGCATGTTCTCCTCGTGTTCGCGTGGGTTTCCTCCGGGTGCTCCGGTTTCCCCCACAAGTCCAAAAACATGTGGTATAGGTGAATTGGGTAAGCTAAATTTTCCGTAGTGTATGTGTGTGAATGAGTGTGTATGGATGTTTCCCAGTGATAGGTTGCAGCTGAAAGGGCATCCGATAACTTGTGCTGGATAAGTTGGTGGTTTATGCTGCTGTGGCGACCCCAGATTAATAAAGGGTCTAAAAGCCGAAAAGAAAATGAATGAATGAAACTGAAAAATTAAGCTTAAAGATGTGCCACATTTCTTCTACTTAAGACCTGTCTGAATGATTTTAACATTTTAAAACAGCACTGTTTTTGTCAATTAACAGCTTCAAAAATGTAAAATTAAACAGTCAAGGGACCAGAGATTCCTACTTTTGTGTCCCTCTATAGCAGGGGTGTCCAAACTCGGTCCTGAAGGGCCGGTGTCCTGCTGAGTTTAGCTCTAACTTGCTTCAACACACCTGCAGGAACTTTCTAGTATATCTAGTAAGAGCTTGATGAGCTGCTTCAGGTGTGTTTGATTAGGGCTGGGATCTAGGACTGGGTTTGGACACCTCTGCTCTAGAGTGTTTAAAACATACTCTATTCATATAGCAAACAGACTGAAGATTCTATAACAGATCCTAGGTTGAGAAATTCCATAAACAAAAATCCTGCAACGAAACCACAGTAAACAATATTTGGCCAAAAGTGAAAATGCTATGTTTTATACAATGTCGGGTTTGTAGGGGCCCCCTAGTGGCAGCGAGGCCCTAAGCAGCTGCTTGGTTTGCTTGTAGGGAGGGCCGCCTCTGCTTGTGCATCTTTTTGTCACATGAGGACACAGATTTGTAAGTTCGACTTTTAAGTTTGACTATTATAAGGAGATGGTGATTCTCACACGGAATCTGCATGCGCAGAAATATGTAAATGTGTGTACATTTATATTTGTTCAGTTTTAAAATGAATTTCAGTAATATTGTTGACTAATATGAAAATGTCTATCTGATTTATTTACAAAGCTTCTACAGAGAGACTTGCTTTGTTAACCAAATACGTGGATCTAATTGGATTTGCATTGTAAACATTAAATAAAAGTTGAAAAGGTATTATTTTTGAAGTTTTAGTTATGATACTTCCAAAATCATTCCACATAAATCTGCAGATTTTTTCTTTACAAAATTCTCTGCAGAAATAGCTAAAAATGTCTGCAGATTCTGTCTGGCATTACTTTTAAGTACATTGCGTAATGTCCACATTTTTCAAAAGGCTTATAAATCAAACAGAATAAGTATTTTTGAGAAAGTAAAAATGCACAGTTTCCTGTAAGGGGTAGCGTTACATGTATGGTTGGTGTAGAGTGATAGAAAATAAAGTGTGTACAGTTAAAAAAAACCATGCCTAACATTGTGTACCCACAACTTGTGTATATGTAGCAGTAGGGAAGAGTGATCATGGTCAGAGTGAGGAAGGAGCTTGATGATTCTGTGACAACCATTGGAAAAAACGTGGTAACAATAATAAAAAAGCTTTAAATTAATTAAGAAAATAAAGCTGTTGATCAGATGCAGTGTGTTTTTTTCTATAACATTCAATTCATCAATCTTTGGTAAATTAATGATTGTTTGGGTCGAAAAATAATATTAGATTTAAATGCATTATGAGGTTTAAAGGGAGTATTTGTTTTTGCTACTATAGACGTCAATGGTTTTCAGTTTCCAACATCCAATGCAAGTTTGTAATAACTTGAGGCTGAGCAAACAGTGAGTAATTTTTTATTTGGTGCGAACTGTCCCTTTAAATTTGCACTTTATTTGTTGGCCGAACCACACAGATCCTACGACATTATAAGGCTGTCAGTGAGAAGCCTGTTATGTCCTGAATGAACAAAGTTCTCCAAACTCTTTCCGCCAGCGTCTTTTGTTTTCAGCTGATCAATTTCAATACATGTCAAGCGATGAAAAAGTGCTTCTTTCCTGCTGGAGAGGAGCGAGAGGATTTGACGTATGAGCGTCATAGGTAATGTGTTTAATCCAGTTTATATTCAAAGAAGATATATCTATGTGTTTTTATTTTTAAGAGCCTGGGTCTAGAGAACAATAGCTCCGTGAACACCCTTTAATGACTTTCAAACACGTACTTCCACACGCTGCAGGGGGGAGATAACACGGCTCTATCATAGCTCAGAGGAAAGGGAAGCAATAAGTCATTCACCAACCTTTTCTTCTTAGTGCTTGTAAACAAACCACTTACGGTTGTACTTGTGTTTAACCCCTGCAACCTGGAAGATTGAGATTTATTGGAAATACCAAAAAGGATTTTGGGGTAATTTAGGTGAAGTTCACTGAGATAGTCACACCTAGGGTCAGTGGCTTTTTAAGAATGACAAATTTAGCCCCATTACAAAAGCATTTTCTATTAGTGGAACACAAAGCCTCTTTGAAGTCATTCACCAACTCCCCCTTTTTTCTTACTGCTTGTAAACAAACCACAGTAGTACTAGGGGTGTGTATCCGATATCTCATCATGATATGATATGATATCAATACACTTAGGCAGCAAAATGGATACTTAAAAAATTATGTGATACAATTTTAATTTAATTTGATTCAGTGGAATATTGATCGATAAATAATTTTAAGAACTGTGCCTAATTTACAGAACCAGTGACCTTTTTGTGAACACACAATATAAAATAAACACTAAATTGATCTGTCTGTTCTTTTTAAAAATAATATAAAATAATAATAATAGAGTAACACATCAAGTAAAAAATAAATAATAAATTATTCTTAAAGGCAGCATGAACCAGAAGTTGCTGAGACTTTTATTTCGGTATGTTGTTCAGCAATATTGAGTAGGGGGCGGGGCTTTGTTTTTGTGCATCATTCCATCATACAGTAGCAAACTAACGGTAGGAGGGCCGTGGTTATGGATGTTGTGCTGAATGGATGTTGTGCTTTTCAGCTAATTAACTTGCATGGATTAATTGTTCACCTAAATAACAAGCGCTGGCGAAATAAACAATGTAAATTTTGATTTACCACAAACATTAAGGGCCCTATCATACACCTGGCGCAATAAGGCGCAAGACGTGTTTGTCACGACTTGTTGCTAGTTTCAGACTAACGTAACCCTAATTTTTCCATTTTGCACCACGTTGTTTAAATAGCAAATTAATTTGCACCGCTGTGTGGAGTCATGGGTGTGCCTGTCTAGAAAGAAGGTGTGCTATGAGGAACAAAAATAGACGGCGCAATTGACCAGCTGAAAGTCTAAAGGGTCTAAAGTCCAGCGCAGAGCGTGTTAGTTGTGTGGCTTAAACGCTTACACATTGCTTAATACACAGGATGTACAGCAATACACAAATGTCTTTACAAATGAAAAAGAATTGAAGGATTAAAATATTACAAAAACTATTATTTTCTACGTAAATATAAAAATCACTGCCTCCATGCCCTCTTCATCTCTGTTTTTTTTTTAGTTTATTCATGACAACTTGCTTTTGTATAATGTTTTTATTATTAGCAGTATTATTTATTATATGCATATTTATATTTGTTTGAACAAAAACTAGTTTAGATATGTCGACCTGTTGGGATTTGGAGACGTATGCATCACCATATGGAGCATAAGAATAGGACGTATGTTTGGATATAACACAGTTTTTTGACCACACTTCATAATCGTTTGCTGGAAATTAGAACTAAATTTAGAAATTAGAAATTTAGATACAAAACTTTGCGCTTAACAAACGAAATTAAATATGTAGGCTGATGAGTTTCTTCAGTGGCGTGTGTACAACACAGTTTTCCTTATCCACCAAAGTAAAGGAGTAAAGAAGAGAAAGTAAAGAGGTCGAATGGAGGAGGCTCGGTCTTAATCCTCGCGCGCTGCAGATGGTCTGTTTAACTGTTTTCTCGCTAGTGAAGCATTCAGTTTTTCCACTTACAAAGTCTGTCATGTAAATAGCAAATGCGCCATGGTGAGACGCAACTGACTCTTAAAGGGAATGGGAGATGAGACTCTGATTGGTTTAATGCATGTTATGCTCAAAACACACCCATAACTCATTAAGAGAACAAGCACAACCCTGTTAGACCATGCGCCGGGGCACAAACCATATTTTTTCATCCTTAAAATAGCAAAAGTGGATTCGGGCACGCCCTTAATGCGTTTGCGCCATGCGCTTTAGACTTTGCGCCTTGATCGTTAAAATTGAGCCCTAAATGTGTATTACCAACGCTATCTCCCTGCAATTCAAAACCTTTTAATTTAGTGGCTAATTGGCAATAATCAATTAATAATATTGCTGGTGAATTGATTGGTATATCAGTCCATATCGTTATGTCCATATCAGTCCATATGTATTGTTAAACCTGTACATTTACTGTATATTTAATAAAGGTTATACAGTGTGTTGTTGCAGAGCTTCTCTATTAAAACAAGAAGGAAAAAAGGTACTTACCTTGTTACTTTACAACTAGTTACTTTTTTGGAGAGTAACTCAATATTGTAATGCATTACTTTCAAAAGTAACTTTCCCCAACACTGAGGTATCAATACTTTATGGAAATAGTCCATTAATAATAATGCTAGTGAATTGATTGATATATCAGTCCATATCGATGTATTGCTAAACCTGTATATTTAACCCCTGCAACCTCAAAGATGGTTTGAATTTGAATTTGGAAAAACAATACATGTATTGAAATGCTTGTATTCACAGATCAATGGTGTTTCAAGAATGACAAATTTAGCCCATAATTCAAACAGATTTTCTATATGTGGAACACAAAGCGACTTTGAAGTGCAGGCTGCTTGTTTTGTGCTTTGTCTGCACACAGCTGCATGTATATTGCAAACAAACATTTTCAATGGGTCAGATGTTGTGGAATGCTTTATTTCTTTTCCCACTTTTGATCTGGAACGGCCGAGGGGGAAGTGGCTCATGTGATCAGACAGAGCGGGACACATATAGGTGCTGTGAATGGGAGGTGGAGGGAGGGAGGTATATATGAGCCTTGACCACATGACGCCCGAGCCCCTCTCAAATGTTCGGAAGCTGACATAATTCACTTAATGGGGTCTCGGTGTCAACACAGAGCTACAAATCTTGAGAAAAGGGATTTGCACTCTCTTTTTTCTTAGCGAAAGTTAGAGAAATACGTAAGCAGATCACGTTTACGGAAACAAAAGAGGAACTCTGGTTTTTAGGTTAGTTTTCCTATTTTTGATATATGAGTGGATGTCAAAAGAGATAATCTATTTGTCGTCTAATCAGTGTCAGAAGGATGTTATTCTTGTTGGCACAATTAAAATTTTTTCAAGGAATTACAAATGGGAAAATCGTATCTTAACATTTTTAAAAATGCCTAATAGCAATCGTTATATCAAATATTAAAGTTATTTTTCTACCTAAAGCAACCTAATTAGCCTAATTTTAGATATTATTGCTGTATATGTGTGTGTAGATGTTGTGAAATATTTTTGAGTCATTACTAAAAGACTATAAGTAAAAAAAACACAAATAAATACGTAATGATTTTTTGTTCTTTAATATATTCTAAATATAGACACATGAACAAATAAAACAGAATATTTGTACTACTTAAAAAGCAAACAAAACGACATGCATGACTCTTGAACTATGTAATTATCGATTCTGCCTTATTTATTTTGTTAAGCTGCTTTGGGATGTTTAGGTCTTGGGGATGGGGGTTGGGTTGTTATAACAAAAACAGAAAGAAGGAAACTGTAATGTCTATTGTTTTATTGTATGTAGATTTTCTTTTCCTTTAATAAAAAAATAAACATGCATACAAAAGAATAAATAATAAAACACACCATAGACTTTTTATACTTTTCTAAACAAAACAATTCAACAAATGCAGCATAAATAAATAGTGTTTTGTTTTTTCAAATTAAATGCAAACTAAAACACTAAACAAAACAATTAGGGCTGCATGGTATTGAAAAAATCTAACGTTGCAATATTTTTTATTCTGCAACATATATATTGCAATGTGAATTTCACCAGCAGAGTTGAATAACTACTTGGACAGAATTTATAATTTAATACTGATTGGGATGATTCTGTAGGGGAGTGCATGAAATATAATAATAAACATAGATAAATCCAGTAAAGAAAAATATGTATATAAATTAAATAAAAAGCATTTTGTAGTTTTCTGAGGAGTCGAACTATATTCTGGTATACATTAATTGAATAATCAAATGTAAAATAATGCTGTATAGTCTTTTCAGAAACAATTCAATAAAATTAATCATTATTAATTTGTCAGAGTTACAAATTTCTTATGCCTGAATGCCACAGGTTTTACTTTGCAAAATTCACAGAAGAAATAGCAAAAAATGTCTGCAGATTCTGTCTGGCCCTAGTTATATCTTATAAGTCTAATCTTGAAAACGTTCTACATAAGATGCTAATAGTCTGTTTTAGTAATTTAATGTTACAATGAATAGCTAAGGATATTTGCTATAAAGCAACCATCAGCAGCAGACGCTGATACAGCTGACTTAAAGGGCACCTATGGTGAAAAATCTACTTGTCAAGCTGTTTGGACAGACATATGTGTATGTATTTTATGTATTTAACAACATAAAAACAGTGGACCAATTGGAGCGGTTTTCAGGCCGACCGCAACTTGACGTACAGTATAAGTGCGGTCCCCCCATCCACCGAATTGATTGACAGCTGCGTATTAACGTGTCTCCGTATTAACGTGTATAATCATATCAACCAGACACAGGACCTGGACGTGCGCACACTAAGCAACCGTAAATAAAAGTCTTCAGTTTGCTAGGATCATCAATCATCATCAAATGTGATCAAGAGTGAGTTTTACAAGTTTAAAATGTTTTAAAACCGTGCATGTTTTCGATGAATTAAAGCGATTTACTTCAGATTTACTTCATCACCACAGCCGCATGTCAGAACAATTATAAAAGACGCTTCAATACCGGTTTGTGGACATTAAATCAGGTTTATTTTGTACATTGACATAACAGATATCCATACAGCAGTGGAGAGTAACCTGTATCCTGTCACATTTGCGTGCAAAAACAGTGCAAAGTTAAACGTGCGCTGTCTGTGTGTGTGTGCCTGTCAGCGCTGTGTGTGTGTGTGTGTATTTGTGTGTGTGCGTGAACTTTGTAACGACATCGTGTGTGACTCATCCTTGCAACTCCACATCATGCATCAAATACTCATTGGTAAAGTTCTTACTGTAGTTTTTCCTCACAAACGTTACGTGAGATCTTATTCCTTCGTGTTTGACTGTTGTCTGACGGTGGGCGTGAAGGACTAGCCTTAAAGGCGCAGTATACAAAAACCGCTAGCTGATGCTAAATGCTACAAAATAGAAACTTAAGACAGGTATAATAAAAAATCTGATGGGTGTTTTGAGATGAAACTTTACAGACACATTCTGGAGACACTAAAGACTTATATTAAATCTGAAAAAAGTGGTAACCTAGGTGCCCTTTAAAGTAGGGGGCAAAGTAAGCATTTTTAGGAAACAAAACGGCAAAACCACTGTGACAACTTGAAATTAAGCTGTTTTGAGCAGAAAACAGAAATAAAAAATGGAAATAAAATAAACTTACCCGTGTGCCATCGGTGTCTTGTAGCCGCTCTATCGCCAAACCATCGCACTAGTCAACTGTTGAAAATTGAATTTTTTACCCAACTAGGTGAGTCGTTATGAATTCGATCCGATAAATCTTTAGTTTAACCCAACATAGCAACCCAATATTTTTAACCCTTCTATTGGGCAAAATTAACCCAACATTTTTTTTTAGTATACATACATACATATACTTGCGATGTGCCTATTGTGAATGATCACATTGCGATATCAATGCTAAAATGATATACTGTGCTGCCCTAAAACAAATAAATAACAACAAAATGGCATTGAACATTTCAAACTAAATACAACACTAAATACAAATAATATAAAAACAATGTCATTTTTACTTTTAAGTGAAATTCAGCTTAATGTTTGAACTCAATTCAATGTAATGTAAAATCAATGACTTGCAAAAGCCATTCGGTTCAACAAAATTGAAGCAATTAATTATTTTACAGTTAAAGGTCTGAGGATATTTTATGCATCCTCAACCCACATCTAGATTGAATAAACGGCATTCACTACCCATACTTGGGGACATAATTAGGGACATTCACTACCAATACAGTACATCAGAGACATAATTTGACACGATGATTTTAAACACTGCAGACATTTCTTAAGTAAATGACTTTCACAATCTTGTGTCTGAGGTTAAATCTGCGTAAGTGTGTTGACATCATATGATTTCCTGCTTTCTGAGTCAGCATTCAGTCGAGTCTATTTATTGTAAAGATCATTTTCTTTTATGGCATTCTCAACATCAGCACTGAAATAAGCAGACTTGGACACAAACAGTAAGAGTTTGCAGAGATATGAGATTACAAGAAACCAACTCAGCAAAGATGCGTCACAGCTGGTTATTAAAGGTCTCAAAACAACTCAAAAGACTTTTATACTTGAAATAATTGTGAGGTTATTAATGTCAAAATCAATTCATACCATTAATTTAACCTCGTAACGTTTTTTAACCCAATCAAAAGAAACCATTGAGAGGTCTGAGGCGGTTTGTGCTGTTATCACAGGCAGGAAAGTCATGATAAAGATTTCTTTCAAAATGCATCGAATCAACCCCGACATGACTAAGCAAATTTAATGTGCTGATCATTTGTTAAAGGGACAGTTTACTCAGAAATGAAAACTCAGTCATCTACATTTACTCTCCCTCCCTATTTTCTTCTTCTGTTGAACTAATAAGATATTTTGAAAAATGTTGGAAACCAGTAATCATATATATATGTGTGTGTGTATGTATATATATATATGTGTGTGTATATATATGTATATGTATGTGTGTGTGTGTGTGTGTGTGTGTGT
>CAIGQZ010004625.1:11005876-11031940 GCA_903798205.1 Danio tinwini | reverse complement strand
CAGCCAAATCGTTATTAAACTGGTAAGTGACATTCTAAGTTGATCTCTCTCTTTTGTATGTTGTAGTGCTGTGCATATTTTTACATAGTAATTGTAGTGTATTGAGTATGAGATGGGACTCGCATATATCAGGAATGTATGTATTTTGTGTTGGGCACTCGTTGTATAACCATCTGTTTGTTTCTAATATGTCTCCTGTTTTCGTTACTGCAGACTAGTTCAGTAAACAGAAAGAAAAAAGAAATGCCTGCATGTGTTTAGAGTTTTCCCTTATCTCAAACACAAAAGTAATCTGGTACTGTTTGCTCTGCTTTGGCTTTTTCTGGGATAATTATTGTGATCTCCCAAATGAAACAGAAATAAATGTCTGTAGACTGATGGCATTTCCTGCCGTTCAGCCTTATAATCTTCAAATGTCAACAAAATCACCTGTTTTGTCATCATTTTAGACATTATGCTAGGGAATCATTCAAATACTAGCTCTAAAGTGACATTGGTGAAGTAGAAACAGTTTCTGCTGTTCTGATGTCAGTTGCAGATGTGAATGAATGGCGAAAGAAAGTAGTTCCTCATACAAAAGGATCTTTAGACTCTGTGTTTGATTTATTATCTTTTTTATATACACAATTATGCTGTCGAACTGTTGTATAAATGCAATATCACACTTGTAGTGCCTCCCATCAGTGCAATATACTGATATATATATAGTTTAAAGGGCACCTATGGCAAAAAATCTACTTTTCAAGCTGTTTGGACAGACATGTGTAGGTATAGTGTATAGACCGTCATATTGGGGTGATATAAACACACCCAGTTTTTTTTTTTCAATTTAACAACATAAAAACGGTGGACCAATTGGAGCGGTTTTGAGACTGACCACAACTTGACATAGGAGTGAGGTCCCCCAGCCCACCAATATTGATTGACAGCTGTGTTTTAACATGTCTCCGTAGTAACGTGTATAATCAAATCAACAAGACAAGACGTGTGCAAAGCAAGTGTAAATAAAAGTCTGTTCAGTTTGCTAGGATCATCAATCATCATCAAATGTGATCAAGAGTGAGTTTTAAAAGTTTAAAATGTTTTAAAACAGTGCATGTTTGTAATAAATTACAGCGATTTACTTCAGATTTACACTTCAGTACAATTATAAAAGAAGACGCTTCAATCTCGGTTTGTGGACGTTAAATCAGGTTTATTTTGTACATTAATGTAACAGATATCCATACAGCAGTGGATATTAATCTGTATCCTGTCACATTTGCGTGCAAAGACAGTGCAAAGCTAAATGCGCGCGCTGTCTGTGTGTGTGCGTGACCTTTGTAACAACATTATATGTGACTCATTGTTGAGGTGAGAGTCAACGTTACGTGAGATCTTCTTCCTTTATGTCTGTCAGTAGTCTAAGGCAGCCGAGACCAGAGACTGAGGCTGCGTTCGAAACCACATACTTCCATACTATTCAGTACGCTAAAATCAGTATGCGAACCGAGTAGTATGTCAGAATTCATAGAATTCGAAAATCAGTATGCAAGAAGTACCCGGATGACTTACTACTTCCGGCGAGATTCTGAAGTGTGCATCCCATGCACGCTGTGCTATCTCATGATGCTCCGCGAGAGAATTCATGAATGGGAGTAAATCGACGTAACTGACGCAGGTAGGTTACATGACCATAACAAAATGGTGGATGTAGTACATCCGAATTCCATTCATACTTATTACATTCATACTGTATAGAGCAAACTTTTCTAACGGCCGAGTAGTACGTTTAAATTCAAATGCAGTACCTACTGAGTAGTAGGTGGTTTCGGACGCAGCCTGAGGCACGCTGACAGGCACGTGGAAACGGTGGGCGGGGAGGACTAGCCTTAAAGGCGCAGTACACAAAAACAGCAAAAAGCTCTTGAGAGCTATAAAACACAAGACTTATAATAAATCTGGAAAAAAGGGGTAACCTAGGTGCCCTTTAAAATAAACCATTACAAAAAACAAAACAACTATTTAAACAAATGTATTTATAAAACAATGCAGAACAAATGAAATATATTATTATTTAGCCTTCCTAAACAGCTGTTGCACAAACTCTTGTCGACACAATTGCAGTAGTTTTATGACAGTAACTTCTATCAGCATTTGTTGTGTGACTTTATTTTGACCACTTTAACCCCTTGTGATTTTTATTTATAATTTTTTTTGTGCAGATGCTATGATTATATGTGTATTGACCACAGACCCAATCACACACACACACACCTCGCCTTTAATCCTGTGCCGGTGGCAGCTTCCACGCAGGTCAGCGTTTGCTAGACACAGCTTTTATTTGGCCCTGGTTATTTCTGGGCAAGTCACTTCGCGTCCTGTCAGAGATGATCATCCTCACATGGCCCGATTCTGTTCCGCCTGGAGGCCTCTATTCAGGGCCCAGCACAGTCACTATAGGCCGGCCAGACCTTACTCACAGGCCCAGGGCAGCCCAGTCAGCAAATACACACCCAACAGAGAATGAGACTTTAATACATCACCGTCTCTTAACAGCTGGCCGCCATAACAAGTGTACATGGGTAAAACGAGGGTTGTTTCTGGTGGATATTTAGTGAAACTTTTAATATCTTATAGCTTCACTGCTTCATATGCTGATGTCTAAATGAGCATTGGAAATCTCAGTTTTGTATATTTGCTAAAACTGAATATAGGCAACTATGCAAGTACATAGAGTTTATACAGTTCATTCCTTCATATTGTTTCTTGATAAAAAAGGGTTATGTTTAGAGGTATGTGTCATTAAATTTATTTTGGCATACATTTTAAAATGCAGACAATTTTGAGAATAAACCAGTTCATTTTCACTGCAAATTCTAAATCATATGAAAGACATTGTCGCCATCTAGTGGTGATGAGTCCAAACAAAGATAACTGTAACTAGGGGGTTGTCTAGAGCTCTTTTTGTTGACATAATTTGAATCTACGTTAACGAGTCAACAATAAAACAGCAATTAGGATGATACGATATAGAAAACTCAAGAAATATTGTAAAACAGAGAAAACTACACGTGCTTAGCTCGCCATCTTGTCTAACTGTGACATTGAAAAAATGTTAAATGAATGTTTTTTGGGGTTAATAACTTGTGGATTTGTTAAAAAAAAGAACATTTAATTTATGTGATCTGTGAGGAACAACGTGTGAATTTTTGAATGAAGAAAATTCAATTTTTGTGATCATTAATAAAACTTTTCTTAAAAAAAAGAAAATAAAGGAGTTGTCAACACTATATTTTTATAAATAAAAAATCTGATGGATCAATAGACATAGACAGATAGGTAGACAGACAGACAGACAGACAGATAGACAGATAGATAGATAGAGTATAAAAAAGTAATACGTCTCAAGCCCTACCATTTTTTTCTGTAAGTAATTAGGCTATTTTACCATTATATGTTAAATATTGATTCTATCCAATATTTTACTAGCTATAAAAAAAGTCGTTTATAAATATGACTTCTGTATTAAATAACCGATCGTTAACTTGGTAGTACTTTACAATAAAGGTTCCATTTAACACAAGTTTAACTACATTAGTTACCATGATAAACACTTCTAGATAATTTATTTACGCTTAACATTCATTAAAGTGTTAATAAATATTTAGTAACCGATAACTTACTGGAACTGAGCTAACAAACTAACAATGAACAAACCATATGTTTAATTTACCAAAATTAATAAACAAACAATGTTTCTCTGCTATGAACCTTTTCGTAAACTTTACAGCCTGCAACATTATTACATATCACAGGGGGGCACAGACAGCAGATATTATTTAATTTGAAGCTACTTGCGCTGTTTGCACCATAAATATCATATTGCTACAAAACAAAACATAATTATGGAACTGATGGTTTCATTCGCGTGTCAAATATAGTAAAATAAAAACACAAAACAACTTCAAACACGGTGCAGCACGGGTATAATGGTATATTCCAGCTTAAATGAGCAGTTGTCATGGCCGCTTTCTGAGATTAGCCTCTTTAGTGAGTGGAAGGAAGTGAAAATAAGATTCATAAAAGAGGAGAACATGACAGAGAAGAACAGTGCGAAAGAGGCGGACAAAAACGGTCAAGGAGCCGATGACAATGATAAGATGACAACGACCGAGTACTGCGTGCGGCTGCAGCAGTGGATGTGGCGCTACTACAGCGGCTATGTGAGCTGGCAGAGCTGGGTGTTGATGTCCGCGCCGCTCTTTCCTCCGCCTCAGTTCGGTTGCCAGGCACCGGTCAGCTCCGCATCAGTGTATCCCACAACGCCGGCGGACATCGCCGCCTGGTACAATCAAATGAGCAGCCCGGGGGCCATCCGTCCAACAGACACTGCCACATCCAGCACTGCAGACAGAGGAGCAGCACAACCCGCAGGTACAGTAACTGTCAGTAACAGTCATCTGAGGAGAAAGAGCAGTTGGTTAGCTTTGACTTAAAACCCTTAAAACACACGTCAATAAAGAACTTGACAATTCATTTACATTTTATGTAACTTGTAGATTTTCCTTCACAACCCCTAATTGCATGCACTTTTGGTGTTATTTGCTCATTTAAAGGGATACCCAAAATTTTAAATGTACTGTCTTGTCAATGGCTACTGGCACCTTGAGAGTCAAAAAACATGTAGAGCCAAAGCAAAACTAATACACGTGGCTTGTGATGACAACATTTCAATTGAAATGATATGCAGGAAATTAAACAAACTTTATTTGTAACTATTACAATGCTGTGTTTTTATATCTATTATTCATTTTTTTTATTTAGCTATTTTCTGACTTAATGAATCATCATGGTCCACAGTTTCAACTAAACATTCATTTTCAATACTGAAGAAAAAAAGTGACCTACATATTGGATGGCCTGAGGTTGAGTAAATTAAAAGTAATTGTATTTTTGGAGGTAAGCTCATAACCTCACAAGTAATTCTATGCCACCTTTCCAGTCAGAATATGGAATATTTGTGTCACTATCATAGTCCTTTAGTAGTATCCAAGACCTGTGAAGAGATGATGCCAACCATCGAAGGCTTCGAGGACAACACATATGCTTAATACACAAATGCACTTCATTGAACATGTACACAATGATATCACCTATATACTGTCTAACTGCAGGTTAACTATGCTTATATATAATAACTTTAACTGTTAAAAGCTATTACATACTAGTTAATTAAAGTAAATAGCAACTAATAAAATTATGGTAACTAATAACTTTTCTGATTTTGATTTTAATACAGTTATATGCACCTTTTGTAAAGCTGCTTTGAAACCGTAACTATTGTGAAAAGTGTTATACAAATAAATATACGTTGTTGGCATTTCTGTCTGGAGTTTGCTTCTTCTCCCTGTGTTGATATGGGTTTTCTCTGGGTGCTCTGGTTTCCACCACAGTCCAAAGACATGCGCTATAGGTGAATTGAATAAACAAAATTGGTAACCATAACCATAGTGTACAGTATGTGTGTGAACGTGAGAGTGTAAAACATTCTAGATAAGTTGGCAGTTCATTCTGCTGTGGCGACCCCTGATAAATAAAGGGACTAAGCTGAAGGAAAATGAATGAATGAAAGAAGTCTAAAATGGACATTTCCTGACTTGGGTGTTCAATAAGAATTACATTGATTTAAGAAACTAAAAAGCTTAAAGACTAAAAAGACCAACATTAATTTACATGACACATACGTCTATATGTTTTAGTGCAAGAATCAAATTAAATAAACTAACTTGAGAATGCAGTTTTTGTGACAATGAGAATATTAAACATGCATGCGTATGATCGTAACATGATCTTTTTCCTTTCAGGTAGAGAATACACTATACCCTCTCCTCTACGCAGATTTCTGGCTGAAACTGTCGATTTCTTTATTCTCTTTTGTGTGAAGGCAACCATAGTGTTGTGGATCATGCATCTCTGTGGAATGAAGTGAGCTGAAAATATATAAATATTGTTTTACTTTTATTAAGACAGGAATTCAATTAAAATAAACTGCCCAAAAAAACCACACACAAATCAATAAGTGCTTTTATTTTTAAGTGACAATTTTTTTCAACATTCATAATGATTAGAAATGTTTATTGAGCACAGGAAAAATATATTAAATAGGAAACAGTTCTTTTAAATTGTAATTATTTAGACATTATTAGGCATAACATTATTTTTGAGCAAATGAATGCAACCTTGGAAAACATAAGATACCTTTTTAAAACAGGTATAATGACAGTTCATATGTCTTTGATCTTCTGAACAGAGATATTTCCAAATTCATAATGCAGTTTATAGTGGAAGAGATTGATGAGAACACGTCATTGGAGGACCTGCAGAAGATGATGGTCGTGGCTTTAGCATACAGAGTTCTGGTGTGTGTTTATGAAGTAAGTGAGTCTCCTTGAGATTCTAGATTGATTTTATTTATTTATTTTTTAACATTGAGAAAGCTAAAATTACAAACTTAGCTTTTTTTATAATTTACATTTTTGATCAGCATTTTTAATCGTACTCATGTTGCGTATTAACAGTATTTGGTGGGAAAACTCTGTGGTCTAAAGTGATTTGAATAAGTTTTAGACATCTTTCCTGCACTCATAGAGTTTGTCTTCTGTGTTTATTTGCAGATCATTTGTATTTGGGGAGCTGGAGGTGCCACTCCAGGAAAGTTTCTTCTGGGTCTTCGAGTCGTCTCATGTGACACGACAGTCCTGGTGCAACCAAATCGGGTTTTGGTGGCACCAGCAACCACTGTCAGCTTATCTGCGTGAGTTATGTATATATTTATAAAGAAATGACATATACATACTTACGGGTTATTGCCCACTCAACAGCTCTGATAAAATTTTTTTACAAATAGATCAATGACGCAAATTTCAAATGGTTTCATGTATTTGTGATTTTATTATTATTATTATGAAGACAAATAGTGCAAATAAAATCAAAATATTAAATGTCATTATAAGGATGTCAAACAAATAAAAAACGCTGTAAAATTAGAGGGGGCTAAAAAAAACTTAAAGAAACAACTTTATAACAATAGCATAAGTATTAGTTTATACAGAGATTTATGTAGTTCTATTAAACAACCTGTTGACTTTAGCCATCACTGTTGCATTATATGCCAATGGGTACATATCAAAATTAGGGAAAACACCCAATAGTGCATACCTATTTAATTTTCAGCTTCTAACAAACTCGTCTTTTGGCATTCTTATTTTTAAGGTCGTATTAACTTTATGCTATTGAGATTTTAATATGACTAAGAGTAAACATTAATTTGGACATATTTTTAGTGGTAAAAAAACAGAGAACAAATAATGTTCAAACTAGAAATGCATCTTGATTTCTTCCATCAAAACAGTTGCATAGAACATACAGTGTATAGGATAATAAAATATATATTTTTCTGTAGTTCACCTGTTACTCAATAAGTATGAAATATTTCTTTACATACTTGAGTATGATTTTAGAATCTGGTTTGTATCAACCCTTTAATTGGGGATCTTCATTTTAAAGGCCTTTGTTCAATTCTACAGATATTGATATCTCCAAGCCCAAATTTAGGATTTTTAAAGAGCCCCTATTATGCATTAAAAAGGTCATATTTTGGTTTTGGGTCTCCAACATCAGGCTGATATGCATGCAAGGTCAAAAACACTTTCATTGTCTTATAATATGTTACCTATTTATCATTTATTTTTACCTATTTATCCCAACGACTCCTATATGATTTGTTCAGGGATTCATTTGTTTCCAAACCCCTCCTTAGCGTGATGCTAATCTGCGCTGATTGTTCCGATGACCCAGTCTGTTGTGATTGGTCGACTGCGTTCAGCACGAGACAGAGAGAAATGGCCAACACAGCTTATCAAAATTTCTCTGGTCTGTGCGCGCAACAAATCGGTAGGGCTTGAGTTCTGTATCGAGGTTTACACCAACACGGCTAAAGATTCGTTATCTCGATGATTTATTTGAACCACTCTGAGTCGACTCTTTTATAGATGAATCAACAGTTTTAAACGGTGACGCAGTCGCACAGTGGGTAGCACGTTGCCTCACAGCAAGAAGGTCGCTGGTTCGAGCCTTGGCTGGGTCAGTTGGTGTTTCTGTGTGGAGTTTGCATGTTCTCCCCGTGTTCGCGTGGGTTTCCTCTGGGTGCTCTGGTTTCCCCCACAGTCCAAAGACATGGTACTGGTGAATTGGGTATGATAAAATTGACCGTAGTGTATGAGTGTGTGTGTGTGAATGAGTGTGGATGTTTCACAGTGATGGGTTGCGGCTGGAAGGGCATCCACTGCGTAAAACATGTGCTTGATAAGTTGGTTGAGTGCCTGAAAAAAAATCATGTTGACTTTGATGTTGCCTGTTTCCCCTCTATCCAGAATTATACATACAACAAATTGATCAAACTGAATGATTCAATTAAAACATTTTTATTTTTTCCTTCACTTTGCAGCTCCACAGTACGGGCCTTAAACAAAAACTTCTCCATCGCGTTCCTGTTCCCAATCTTTATCACGCTACTCTTTTTCCAGCACAACAGAACTGTTTATGATGTTGTGGCTGGAACCATCGTGGTTCAGAGGAGATCGAGAGCCAGATGACCATCCTGTGAAAACTGCTCCTGTCAAGCTTTTTAACAGCTTCTCAGTATTTAATTGAAATATATCAGGAGAGTATGCACTGCTGATTTGCACTAATAACCCATGTATCATAGCTAATGTTTACAGCACTAAGTAATATCAATTTTCTTAGAGATGTTCATCAGTTTCGTGCTGAGTGATATAAAGACACATGTTTTTATGTAGACATGCTTGAATGTTTCACTTTAAACAGCAGTTTATTCCACAAGTTTTTCATAACTTCAAGCTTTAGAGCCCAGATGAGTCTGTTATTAATCTTAGCAAAGACAAGGAATTAAGTTCAGCATTCATGGCGTATCCCTTTGCTGTCCGGAATGTTCCCCTCCTGTTGTCAATTCAGATATATGCCTCACTACAATTCTCAGGGTTTCTGAAAACTGTCTTTATGTGTCATGTTTTTCAGAGTCAAGTATGATATTTAGAAACGCGCATTATCTGCCCTTCAGTATTCGCCATGCCAAACACATCAGTTCTGACTTGTCATTGTGTATGGTTCATAGAACTATATATTTAAAATCATGACTAATGTTTGATGCTAAACAGCAGTGTATTTACCTCTTTCTTTTTCTTGCTTGTGGATAAAATGATTTAGGTTTCTCATCGTATTCGAATAGTTTTTGTAATGGGTTTTGTTAAGATCTTTAATTATTTTAATTTTTTTACATTCCATTTCTAATTATATTGATTCTTCGTCACACTTTATGGGATTGTAGTTATTTCCCTGTTTACAGTGATTAAGTATAATTTTTTTGGTCATATATCTTTGCTTTAAGATTATAATTGGTAAGTTTTGCTTTAAAGGGGTGGTCCACTATGATATCATATTTATCATATACAACTGCTTTAGTTGATGTGTAATGTAACTGTGTGAACATAAACAACATCTCTGAATGTAATATGCTCAAAGTTCAATGCAAAGTGAGACATTGGCTTTACAGAATTAGCTTAGCAAAGCTTACAGCAAACGAAGCTTGGAGACTACAAAAAAATACATCCGGGCTAGTGAAATCACAAGGGCTTCACCTTACGCGCACACCCCGCCCAGTGAAGGGGCGTGGCCAGAGGCACTATAATGTTATAGCAGAGAAAGCTAAAACGCCATCCAAACACTGCTATTTCCACAGAGCGTGTTCTCTTTATGTATTTGGGCTTCCAAAGGACACAACACAAAGAGAGAAGTGCTTACAGTTTAATTTTAATTATGTTCAAGAGAATTATAAAAATATATAGCTAGCATTTGACAAAGGAGAACTTCCAGAATCTCTCTAAGTTCAGTGCTGGATTTGGTTAAAACTCCTCCAACAGACGAAGCTGAGGACTGTGAGCCACAACCTGTAAGTATTTTTATTTGTTAAAATTAATCTATTACATGCAAAGTTTCTAGCACAAATGATATGCTGCAGCGAGGATGTAAACAAGGATGTAAACAATGGCACCGCTAACAATTTAGCTACAAATTCATATTTATCAGTCAAACTGCTGTAAAAAGCCACAATCATTAGCAGCGCTTAAGTGTCTCTCTATGCGGACGCTTTCTGTGCAATCTACATTTCAAATAACAAACTTGCTAAAGATATGTGAACGTTTCATATTACTTACACAGGCTTATTCTGAATATATGTGAAAGACACTTGTCAGATTTTATTTTAGAGCGCAGGTGTGATGTTCAGCTTTGTGCTCTTCATTTTCTGTCTGATTCAGGCAAATTCATACGACTGTTTACACATCGCAAAAACGTGTGCTTGTAGGGGCGTGACATGGAGCCAATCCGTGGATCACAGCACATTATGTTAGCTGACCAATCAGAGCCTCTTGAGGGTGGGCCTTTTAAGAGGAACTAGGAAATATGACGGTTGTTTTCATGTTCGCTGAGTAGCTGTATATAATTAAAGTAAGATGAAAAATATAACGTGATTTTCTACAAACGAAGCATGAGCGCACATTGCTTTGCATCTTTTGAACACAACCAAGCCTTAAAAATACACTGTGGACCACTCCTTTAGGTTGTGATTGTCCTTGTAGCTGGTTGGTTTTGGTCATGACTTATTCAGCTTTAAACTATCGTTTTTTTCTTTCTAATAAATCCTCTTAATTAATGGGAAAATCACTTTCAGAACAAACACTGAAAAAGTCAGCTATTAAACCCCATATAGTGTTAAAAATAAGGAAATAGATGTATGCAACTCTGCAGAATTTAAATGAACATTTCTTGATAACCACTTGGTGGTGATATTTGTCTGTGAAACCAAGCTGCAAGGTGAATTTGACACTCATACTGGTGCGTCTGTGAAATGCAAAGCAAATGTCCTTTGGCATTGTTCACTTACACAGTCACATTCCATAGAGAGTAACAGTCCACATTCTCACAAGCAGTAAATGTTTCCTGATGATCACATGCCATTCAGGCAAACAGCTGTGAAATGTCATTGTCTTGGTAAGAATGATTCACTGATGATTTGCATATTTAAAATAAATATTAGATCCATAAGCATAAAGTCTGTTTTTTTATTTGGTCATTTTGTTTCCCGCTCTAGTCTCTCCGGAGGTCTCGATGTCTCAGGAGCAGATCCTCGTAATTAAAACCTTGCGGAGCAAATGAAGAAAACAGACACAAGGGTTGTCTTAGGACAAATGCACATGTCAACATGCACTCATACACACAGTCTGTTAATGCAAGGTTTTGGCATAGTTTTGAACAAACATCACAACGTGGTATAAGTTCATTTGAAAATACAAGATAGTCTTGTGCTCTTTTTATACACTCAAAAAAAGAAAAAAATGTTTCAAATACACTTCCATGTGGTGTGATGTTCGCAAGTCACATCAGAAGCCAAAAAAAGCTTCTTTTTTTTCTTCACAGGGAACAGGTCACTTCAGACTACCTGAATAGTGAATACTACATCTCATATATATATAAAGTAATTTAGTATGCTGAATAATAAATGAATTAAGGCTAGTTGCTAATAGCACTTTTCTACAGTGCAAATACTAGCAACAAACCTTTGTATTTGTCAAGTGATGCAT
The DNA here is from genome assembly GCA_903798205.1 of Danio tinwini. Taxonomy (NCBI): domain Eukaryota; kingdom Metazoa; phylum Chordata; class Actinopteri; order Cypriniformes; family Danionidae; genus Danio; species Danio tinwini. The sequence goes on along the minus strand of CAIGQZ010004625.1, from coordinate 11,020,241 downwards.
CCAAACCACTAGATGTCAGTGTAAGTCTGCAACGTAAAATTGCATTTTATTGAGTTTTATGTTCAAATTTATATTGCGAAAAAACAAACACTATTTCAGTACAAATTGTTACATATCGTTGTCTTTGTTGTTGTTTTTTTATCAAAAGAGAAGGGGGAAAGATTATAAAAAAAGAAAAAAAACTACTAAAAATAATAATAAGGGGAAAAGAAAAATGGAAACAAAAGTAATAAAAGTGTACAGAAAATTACGACCAAGTGGATGCAGATATTCAACAATCACAACCAAATGTTCAGATACAATGTCAATGTTGAAAATAAATATTTGCAATTAAACAGTATATGTGATAATAATAGTTAAAAACAAACAAAAATTAATTTACTACAAAATAAATTAACTTAAAAAGGAGAGTGCATCTAATAAATGGAAGGCAAGATGTTAAGAGAGTTAAAGTTAGTTATAAAACATTGCCGCTTTTTAAAGCAATTAGTTTTCCCAGAGCATCTAACCTTTTCCAACTTTAGAAAATGCATGGTATCCACAAGCCATTGGGATGTAGTTGGAGGCTTATTTGATTTCCAGTGAAGTAGAATACGACGCCTAGCTAATAATGAGGTAAAGGCCAAAATATCAAGTTGTTTAGAATTAAACTGGGACCAAATTTTTGGAACCCCGAAAATGGCTACATCAGGTGATGGGTATATATTTACCTGCAATACTTTCGACATAATTGTAAAATAGTTAATCCAGTAATTTTGTAACATAGGGCACAAAAGGAACACATGACTTAAACTACACTCTCGTGCATGACATCTGTCATCAATATTGGGAAAAATTTCAGATTTTTTTTTTGGTTTTTGAAAAATTGATTCTATGAAATACTTTAAATTGTATCAAGCTAAGAAAAGCACAAATTGTACTAGAATGTATTCTCTGCAATGCACCAAGCCACCATTCTTTCTCAAAACATAGTCCCAATTCATATTTCCAAACTTTTTTCTATTTTAGAGAACACTCATCCAAGCTTAAAATGCACCCATGGATTTTAGAAATTTGTGATTTGTGTTAAGGGTTTAGTTGCAGTAACTCTTCCTATAGAAACTCAGTTTTAAACTGAATTGTCTTTGAGAGCATATAGCATACAGTATGTCATTTAGAAGAATGATTTGCCATCTTGTCTCAAAGACAACATATGCATCTGAAATTGCATACTTCACTACCAGTAGGTAAAAAACATGAACATTTGCTAAACTTAAATAACAATGTAGGCAAAATTAGTGGACTGTATAAGTGTGCATACAATGGATATCTGACAGGAATAGCAGTGAAGCCATGCAACTGACACTGTTTGGTCACATGGTAATGGCTGAATGTAGTTTCACCTTACTACTGTACTTAAGAAAGAATACAATTTCAGATACAGCCAGCATATCTTTACTCGCCCACAGACCCACCCATCTGTCTGCTCATCATCTCCAATATGATTTTTACTAGGTTGCACATCTGGTTTGGCCTGCCAGCAGTGCTTGGCAAGGCCACTGGGTTCACAGCTGCTGACTCTTCCCACATCCTCTCCAGTCGGGATTCTGGTAAAGCCGTCCCTGTGGATAGTGCTTCACCCTGTTGAGAGGACTGACTGACTGGCAGGCTAAAGACAACATGATATGCTTGTTTTGTTTTCCACTGATCCTCAGAGCAGCCCGATCTGGAACTGACAGCATGTTTAAATGATTAGCTGCATTAGTCTTGATTTGCAACAGACATCATATTTAATAATATTGTGACAGAAGAGTATGAGTCGTTAGAACTGTTGGACTTTTTTTTTTTTTTTTTTTTTTGGAAAAGATAAATTTTACAATTTCTCTGACTTGTAAAACAGATGAGTTTTATCATTTTTGAACCCATTCAGCTGATATCCGGGTTTGGCAGGAGCACTTTTAGCTTAGCTTAGCATAGATCATTAAATCAGATTAGACCATTAGCATTTCACTCAAAAAAAAAAAAAGTTTTGATAATTTCCTTATTTTGTTTACTATTATGTAATTACATCGTGTACTTAGATGCACTATACTCTCATTCTGACATGATAATCAAGGTGATCATCCCTAGCTGGACACTATTTTCAGGTGCTGCATAATATCATTGTGCCTGCCACAGCCATGGTACGGCAGCAAATGTAATCAATTATCTTGGCAGAATGGGACAAACCACAAATCCACACCCAAGGTTCATCAATCAGGGTATCCGTGGGGTCTTAAAAAGACTTAAATGTGCAGTATGTAAGTTTGACACCCAGTGGTTGAACTAGGTATTGCATTCCTGGATCAAAATAAATGCAAGCCCTGGATGCCAGATTGAGTACAGGAGCGAGTGATTTACAATGTGTTCTAAATAAAAGTAACGACACGCGATAGAGGGAATATTTTCCATATTAAAAGGAGTTTTGGTTATAACCAACACCTCGAATTGATATATTAGAAACGGCCTCTATTTCTCACAGCTTAACATGTGAAACCTATAACAGTGATCACCTCAGGTAAACCTTGTGTTTTATTCAGTGCTAAATGCTAACAATGTGAGTTTGAATAGATTCTAAACCTTACCGTTTCATGAGTGAGTGCATATTCTGTGCTTCTGAATGGCTGTATTTACATTTCTAACGTGTTTTGTGTAGTGCAAACAGCCAAACTGCTCATCACCTAGTGTCTCGTCACAAAGCGTGTTGTTAGGATACACGATTACAATGTAACCTGCTCACGTTCGTAATATTTATGTAATTTGCTAATTAATAACCTCATGTGGAACTGAATTTGTCTCATTTCGGCGTCTGATACAGTCCATTTTGGTCACGGACGCATGCTTTTAGAGTCTTTCTGAATGAATGAATGAAATTCATTCCTGTTTTCCAACAAGGCAACCAGTGGTGCTGAATTATAATTGGCTAAACTGGCATTGTGCAGGTTAAATTTACCTAAACAAAGATATCGTTCCGGCACGAAAAACCCTTTTCAAAGCAGAATATCTGACTTCAGCATTATTTTTTTAATTAAATAAGTATGTTCACTTTGGATGTTTCTTAAATATCTGCACACATATTATGGTATATTTATGGTTTAGAAGAGTCAAAAACATACATACAGCACCTTTAAAATGTCTTAAATCTCAAAAGCTAAATCTTAAATCTACTGAAATGTTGTGTTGTAGGTCTTACATCTTTTTTTAACAGGTCTTCATTTTCCTTGGTTCATGTATAGCTACCCAACCTGGCCATTAACACCCATACAATCGCCAACAATCCATGTCAATAAAACGTTTGATTTAAAAATAGCAATTAATTACTTTCCTTACAGTAGCATTTGCTTAAAAGTTCTTCATTTATTTATTGCTGAGGATACTGACCTGACCTATATTATTATTATTGTAGACAAGTAATTGACATCTATGTTTTGTTTTATTCTTGGTGTTTTAGGGTTTGTAAATGGATATACTTTAAAATTACTTAAAAATATTCAAACAAAATTATTATTATTGTATTATTAAATGTATTAATCATTTTTTGATAGGCCAAGTGAAAATCATTTCTAACTGGGATATTTGAAATCAAAATCTGTATAAGTCTAGCCCTGTATAAGTCAAAAAGTTCGCTCATAATGGTCTTAAAAGAAATGTCTTAATGTCTCAAATTTATTTTGGTGAAACCTGCAGAAACCCTAATCAATGCACAAGTTTGTGAGCCAACAGATGGTCTACTGTGGCACAAGTTACACAAAATGTTAATAGTGGTTATGGAAGAGATGTGACCCATAAATTTTATTCTGCTGTGAAGCTACAGACCAATTGGGGTGTGATATGTAAATGCGTGACCCCTTTCCACTATCGGAAGTGTCTACAATAAACATGCAATAGCCAGAACTGGACCTTGGAGTCTTAATGAGTCCTATTTTCTTTTGCATTATGTGTATGTGTGTGCCATTTAGCTGGAAAAGTGATGGTAACAAGATGCTCTTGTCAGGGTTCTGCTGGAAAAACCCTGTGTTTAGACATTCACGGTATGCGCTTCAGACTAGGGCTGGGTGATTTAGTCGAAAATAAACCCAACTTATATCCATAACGAACAACTGACGTAATTCCCCATTCTGCAAATGACTTCTTCAGGACAATATGCTCCTTGCTGGAAGAGGCATTTGCTCAGCAGGATAGTGCATCCACAAACAAATGCTGTTCAGGAATGGTTTGAAGAGCAAGGTGAATAGTTCAATCTGTTTGCCTTGGCCTCCAGATTCCCTAGATCTCAATCCATTTGAGCATCTCTGGAATGTGCTGAACCAAAAAGTTTGATCCATGGCAGCTCCAACTTGCAGTCTACAGAAATAGAATGATCTGCTGCTGACATCTTAAAGCCAGATACCACACGACATCAGAAAAAAAGTTAAAAGCAGAACATCTAAACAAAGAGGAATATCTCAGAACTTGTGTAATCCAAAATCACTGCTTTCTACATCAACATTTTCCCCCCTCCAAGTTTGCATTCTGTTTCATCCCAATCTTCAAGAATCAGTGATTTCATTTGTGACCCGCTACCTGTGAAACAAAATTGACTTTGCATTTGCATTTGCATCTCTAGTATATCTGAAAATATGGCCTCATTAAAATAGCTTTTTTTTGTGTGTGCTTTGTGTATTGTGTGCTGCTCACTGTGAATCAGGAGAGACGAGCGCTGCGGTGAGGTGACTAATTAGGGAACTTCACAGTGAGAGGAGCTGGTGAGGATGCTTGTGACAATAACAAGTCCCGTCGACAGGAAGGAACTCTCCTGAGCTGATCCCACAGCGATCCACAGCTCTGAACACACAGCAGAGCATTAATGCCTCGACTTAATGAGGCCTGTTTGCAGAGTAATACATTGAAACCACAACTGTTTACAACAGGTTACATTCGCATGGCCCATTTTTTTCTGTTGCATAAAGCACAGGATCATTTTTAATCAGCAAGTAGCCTACAGTATATATATCTGCCGAAACAGAACACAAGGTTGTTAAAAAAAATCAACATTCTGATTCTGGCTCATTCTGATTCACCTCCACTGGTGTCTTCCAAGCAACCACTGACTGATCGATATACAACAACCACAGTGGAGTAAAAAGCCTCCTCTGATTTATCAGAACTGTGGCGTAAGGCCAAGTCTGACTGAACTACACAGCACAGTCATTCTGGGGATAATCCATGGATTTTCCACTTCCTTTCAGAGTGGAAAAACGTGTCCCAGTCTTCTCTGCTCTGCGTAAGAGTCTCTTTAAATAGCCACCATTAATCCTTATGCATTCATAATCAGCAGCTCTGTGCCATTTGTATCACTCTAAAGAGCTGAAATCACCAGTGAAGCCAAAGCCATAAATTACAAGCAGATCCTTGCACTCCCCATCCCAATCTGAGTGGTTAAGATGGGGGTCTAATCGGGTTTCCGAGTGGGACAGAAGGAGAATTAGAGAGTCTTTCAAACAGGAGTTAACGCTGTGCATGAAAGAAGCACACTGCTGCTGTATGCTGATAGTGCTGTGGTGAAGCCTGAACTCAGTGACCTTATCGAGAGCAACTCTGATCTTTCCAGACCAACGGGAAAAGCACATGTGGTGCACTAAGTAAGGAATAATTGACAACAGGCTTTAGAATTATTTGGGAAATAATGTGGCCATGATGCGAAGCGGAGTCTAGGTTGGCATTATTTTTGAATAATTCAATGAGTTACTTATTCTGCGTATACCAAGGTTACTACACCATCTGTTCAGATGTTTTTTTTTTTTTTGTCAGGTTTTTGTCCTCAAACTGCCCCTGTGTGAAGAACAGTCAGGTGTGGTTCCAGTTGTGTTTCCACCTGAGCCTCGGATGATCCGGCACAAGCAGTTCTCATCCTGCAATTCTAAGCAGAGTTAGAGCTCATTCACACCAAATGCATTTTAAATGCAAGACGCTGTTCAGGAATGGGTTTAAAAAAGGTGCAGCATACCGCAAGATTAATGTGATACGATATTATAAACATGTCATAACAACAATTACTAACCCATTACAAATAGGAGAACAATATGTTATGTTAAGCACTTGAAGATACATTATATCAGTGGTCCCCAACTAGGGGTGTGAACCTACACCGGTCTCACGGTTCAGTTCGGTTACGATTATCATGCCATCAATTCGGTTCAATTCGATATCTCGGTGCATCACGGTGCATTGACGAGGCTTTCCTTACATAATTAGATTTTTTCTTTACAACACAAGAATTTTTTTTTATTAAAATCTATAAATATGTTTATATTTATATAATATTTGTAATACAATTTTGTCCTTTAATACAAGCAGTAATATATATGAACTGTACCTTTAATTTTACCTGCTCAAAAAAAAACCACTCTTTGTGAATGTTTTAGACAAAACTCCAATACATGCACAGAAGACAGCACGAGCATTCATAACAAATAAACTAATGTAAATATGATCCCGCTTGCTTTTTGAGAGCAGGCAAGTTCTTACACCTCTATGATTGGTCATTGTCTTCACCTGCTCAACAAAAAGGGCTGCGATTAGAAACGAAAGCGCCCCATGAGTGATGCGGGAAAAACAGCCCCGGGTCAAGTCCGTCACACACGGAAGTCACACAAAGTATCACACACCAGAAGGTTACATTTGCAGGCTATTTAAAACGAAACTAATCAGATGGCGCTCTGTGGCGCAGCAGAATTATGAACAGTGTCCTGATTCGTGGCTGGGCGCTGCGGACAGCCGCTGACTTGCGGTGCTGTTGTGTGTACTCTAATTGAAACCTATTTTTAGAATTCTGAAATGCGTGGCATGGCGCGTCGCCGAGCAGCACTTCTGGCATGCGACCTGCTTCAGTCTATATGCGCATATACGCGGTTATCAGGTAATCCATAATAGAATAAATACAATACAATAAACTCGCACCACAGGCATGCTTCTGTCTGGATCCACAAGTATTGCTTTAACAGCCGAAAGGAGAGGAAACTTTACCCTTACGAACATGCCAACGGGTCAAATGCTCAAAGTGTGTGTGTGTGGAAGAGAGAGAGAGAGATAGAGAGAGGGGCAGTGTCAGTGAAAGATTTGCTTATTAAGTAGTAGGATTGTTTTATTTACTCACCCTCGCCTCTTTCGCCATAGTATTCTACCACGACATCGCGCATAGGGGATAAATGACGTCAGTGTGTAATAACCGGTTATGGTCTATTACTGAACCGATATCGAATTGTCCCCATCAGCATCGCGTCTGTCATCAATTAGTACCGTATCGCACAACAAATGACCTTATTCTCTCGTTTACATTTTGGTCACTAGAGCAGCAAAATTTAACCTAGAAGCAGCAAAATGAATATGAAATAGGCGTCTTTGGAAAGTTTTTTGTGAAGGGGAAAAGACCCAGTGAAGGACCCACGAACTGCCAAGAAATGGATCCACAACCCATTTTGTCAACAAATCAGGTGAATCTAGCGTGTCTGTGCAAGAAAAAGATCAACTGTTGAAGGTTGCAAATGACGGTGGCCGTTCACATATTGCGTCTTTCGTTATTTCCAATGGAGCCATGTGACTTGTGTGCACATAGTGGGAGTGATGTGCTCTTTCAGGCGCACCTACAATAATTGAAAGCATCTCAGCTTTTCAGAATGCTGCGTGTGCGCTGTGAGTTATTTGACAAGAACTGAACGATCAGCTTCATACTTTGTTTGGAATATACACATTCCAGAAACACTGCAGTGCTTTTTAATTTTCTCTATAAAGAAAACTTGTATCAGAGTTGCAGCAATGTTTTGTCAGCTTGTCAGTCTCTGTGAAAACAATTGGTGGCTGCCTAATCTACACAGCCCACCCCAGGCTGTGGTAAAAATTGTGTTGACTGGTCTGCAATGTTAAATGTTGGGGACCAATGCGTTATATAACTCAGGATATCTGGACACAGCCACAACAAGCACCTCCTTCGCCATGATATAAGGGTAAACAAAACAGTTGTCATGACAACTTTCTACTACAAACATACGCTCACAAAAGTTGCCCCACCAGTGTCCAAATAAAGAAGTGCAAAAGCAAGAGTCTTTATTCTCAGTGTGTTTACCACGGTTGAATGAATGAATACTAGAAACTCATAGGTCGCTAAAAATTTTGGAGGAAATGTGGAGACATTAAATAAATAGTTTTTATTACTCATTTATGATAGAACTTTTTTTGTTTAATATAGAGTTTTTTCTGATACCCCCCCCCCCCCCCCCAAAAAAAAAGTATTTCCTATCTCGTGAACACATGGACCTGCTTGGACAACACTGGAATACATCACAACCCGTCGGTCTGTCACATACGGTCTAGTCGCAGAAGTTCAAATATAAAAAAAAACTCATATCGGATCTGAATTTTCCGCATACAGAGATTATCGGAACTCCACGCAGCTCCCGGACTACTCTCTATTGGAAATGAATGACTTCCGGTCTATCGCTTGCCGTTTGTCATGTGCAGTGGTAAGGCGGCTTTAGACAGTACTGAACCATGCTGGACTAGTAGAGCGTGTCTGCGCATGACATCAACACTATGTTACTTTTCTGCCAATAACTCCATAGCTGGCTAGAGAAAGTCTTCTGTTTATATATTTATTGTTTGCTTGTTATTTAATGAAGTAAATATCAGGAAAAAAAACAACAACTCAACAGTAAACAGACATATCTGATCATTGTCCATATCACTGTTTAGCATTTACATTACTCGCACATTTGTATTACCTACCAGGGAGCTCCATTATCAGCACCACCGTGAAAAAAATGAAATAATGACTGTCTCGGATCGGCAATTCAACAATTAAAGAAAAGAAAACCATTTAGTCTGATAGCAGAAAACAGGTCAAGTCTGCCCGGAGCTACTTTAGCGATTAGTGCGATTATCTGAAAATAGAATGTTCATCAGCCAATCGGAATCAAGCATTCAACTGCCAGGAAACACAGCTTTTATTCACTAAACAGGAATCTTACAGGGAGCTTTTGTTGCAGAATTAGAGACGCGCTGCTCCAGTGTGATAGTCATGCATGGGTCATGCTTTACGGAGATACCGTTGAGATCCAGAGAGCTCTGTGATGTTTGAGGTTGAAGTTGTTTTCTTCCACACAATAAGATGCGTAAAGGTTGAAGCTGTAATTGTGTCTCGAGTGGGCCATATGCAAAGTGAAAGGAGAATGAGAAGTGCAAGCGATCGTATATTCTGTCTGATGTTTAGACATGGAATCTGCTGAGTGAAAGTTCCCTGCAGGAATCCATTAAGATTCAGAGTCTTACTAAAGCCCGGAGTTACATAAGACACTTATTCAACACTATCTGATCTATACATAAATCCAGGGTTAGTACAAAGTTTTTATGATTTGTAGCATGTTGTTAAAGGCAGATTGTTTAATTTGTTACCCCACCGCTGCTCATTAATTAAACCTTTAGAAAACCTTTATGGGTGGCAAGGTGGCTCAGTGGTTAGCACTGTAGCCTCACAGTAAGAAGGTTGCTAGTTTAAATCCCGGCTGGGTCAGGAGGCATTTCTGTGTGTTTGCATGTTCTTCCGGTTTCCTCTGGGTGCTCTGGTTTCCCAAGACCAAAGAGTTCAAAGACATGCAATATAAGTGAATTTAAGAAACTAAATTGGTTGTAGTGTATGAGTTTGTGTGTGAGAACAAGAGTGTATGGGTGTTTCCCAGTACTAGGTTGCAGCTGGAAGCATATCCGCTGTGTGAAACATATGCGGGAATAATTGGTGGTTCATTCTGCTGTGGCGACCTCTGGAAGCCAATGGAAAATAAATGAAATCTTTTATTTTGAAGGGCCCATTGAACTGGCTAAATTTAAGCATTTCTGGCTGGAACAACACCTCAATATGGCAGCTATGATTAATTTCACTCTGAACTGTCCTTCAGAGGATGATATAAAAGTCTCTTTAAGGCACGTTATAGGAATAAGGGAGCATCAATTCTCTAAAATTGTTTGCCAGGTGTACAATTAAGTTTAATATTTGGAATTACCAATACAATTGAACAACAACTGTCCCTTAAATTTGACAATGAAACTGTAAATATTAAACGTCTGGACCAACCCGTCCCCTGCAGAATCATCAGTCTATTGATCTTATTCTGCGATGCGGAAGTGCGCTCATTTTTTAAGGCTGTTTTAGAAATTCCGATTTCGTTGCCTATTGCAGAAATGACTAGAAATAATAAATGGCAGACATTGGTTAAACTACTTGCTCTACAAACAAGTGCGTTCATGACTATACACATAATAAGAAGAAGAATATAATAAGAAAATATCAGTTTGCAACATCAAGCAGCAGAACGAGCAGTTTTTAACGTCTGAAAAATTAATGGAAGTGAATGAGAGCCGAAGTCTCAAGTTAAAACGATTCCAGTGGCTGCGCCCGCTCATACGTGAAAAATAAGGTTAATAGGAATTGATGATTGGCTCGCTTACTAGTAGGCATGGATTTTTTTCGCTAGAGCGGCCATATTGACCATTACACTTTTTCCAATTCAAAACTTTACAAGTGACATGTCTTGTGAATTTTTTACGGTCTTTGGCGATATGAACGCACCAAGAGTCTTGCTCTGCAGCAGCTTTTTTTGGAAATATTTCCTTGTGGATTAAAACAGACTAACTGCAAATGACAATGTTATGTCTAAAATACATTATTCAATATTAATTTCTAGTATGAAGCCACATTGAAGATGCACTGCTCCACTATTTAAGGTCATATTATATATTATGTAGTGCTGCTTCTATAAAAATGAACCATTATTAGATTATTAAAGTATAAGTATAGCAACCATTGTTTTTTTATAGCAAACTAGTTATAGGGTATATCCAGAAGGATTTTTAATGTTCAGTAATCCAGTTCAATCGCTTCTGGAGAACTTTTCTTTAAAAATCAATGATTTTCACTGCCTGATTGATATACAATATAAAGGGGGTCTTAGAATGTACAAGAAGAACAAGAAATTCAATTTCATATTCCGCGCCATATCTTTAAAGTTTGAACATTTCTTTTACCACAGTATTTTCAATGGAGTTTCTGCACTTGTCGGCTGCTACCTACACTCTCAGAAATAAAGGTACGCGATCTGTCATTGGGGTGGTACCTTTTCAAAAGGTACAAATTTGTACATAAAAGGTCCAAATGAATATCTCAAGAGTACATATTAGTACCTTAAAAGTACAAAAGTGTTCCTCTTAAAATCTTTAGGTACTAATATATACTTTTCAGTTACCATTATGGAGCCTTTGAGTACAAATTTGTACCTTTTGAAAAGGTACCACCTCAGTGACAGCTCATGTACCTTTATTTTTGAGAGTGTACATTGTGCTTAATCCGATTTTCATGTTCAGTTTTATGCTTTAACAACTAAATGAAGGCTTAAGTCTATTTAACGGATTATATTATAATTACATTCCAACATCAATGCTGTAAAAGGAACCGTATGAAATAAAAAAATAGTCACATTAAGCTTTCACTGGAAGTTTATCTGTAAAGGAAAAAAACACTAGCTGTGCATATAGTCCATTATTTGTATAACTATTGTTTTAATGTAAATAATATGTTTAAACTATTTGGGTAAAACTTTACAATAACAGTACATGAATGTTGATGTATTGATATGTAAATGAAACCTTACTTTATTATGAACTAATGATGAGATCAATGCATGCGCTAATCATTACTAACTTTAACTACAACATGAGTTAATGTGTGAATAACAGATATATTAATTACTTGTTAAAACATGATTGTCTGTTAATTAATGTATTAATTACCACATTAGTTTATGCTTAATTTAACCATCATGAACTCATGATATATTAATGTATAATTATATCATGACTTTACTTGGAGGGGCACATCATCATTAACCCATTCTTAACTACTCTTAAACTCCTCATGCAAATCTGCATTTGTATTTACACTGAATACCAATATAAAAGTATTCTCTCAACATCAACCTGAACACTTTAAACACAGGAGTTCACGAGTTGTTAAGGATGAGTTAACAGTGATGCGCCCCTCCAAGAAAAGTCATGACTAGGGCCAGACATTATTTTGCTATTTCTGTGGAGAATTTTGTAAAAAAAAAAATCTGCGGATTTATGCGAAATGATTTTAGGATTATGATAACTAAAAACTTAATATATGAAATGAAATATAAAACATTTTTTTACTTTTATTTAATGTTTACAATGCAAATGCAATTAGATCCACTTATTTGGTAAACAAAGCAAGTCTCATATAATATCTACTAAAAGACAGAAAATATTATTTGACAAACTGCACTTAAAAAAATGGATTATGGCTTTAGTTGGTCCAAGTTTAACTATGTTTAAATTAAACAGTTCACTTATGTTTGTCTATTAAGACCAAAAAAGTTGTGTTGTAAAAAAATATAAAAAGTATGTTTTTAAATTTAAACAGCTCGCTTAATTAAAATGAATGAAAGTTGTGTTGCTTCTGCAGTACCGCATTTTGGTCAATAGGTGGAGTAAAATCTGCACATGCGCAGTTTCAAAACAGTACAGGAAGGAAGATTTAAACCACAAGAATCGCTCTATGGGAATCAAATACATAAACTCAATGATAGGCTAAAAATATGCGGAAATCTGTGGATTTCTGCGCACGCAAATTATGTGTGGGCCTAGTCATGACATAATTATACATTAACAGCTCGTGAGTTCATGTTAGTTACATTTAGCTTAAACTTAAAGGGCACCTATTTTACCCCTTTTTTAAGATGTTATATTAATATTATGGTTCTTCTGAGTGTGCCAGTTTAGGTTCAGTTCAAAACACAATTCAGATTTTTTTATTATGATGTGTTAAAAAGTGCCATTTTAGGGGCGTGTACACAGGTCGCTGTTTTAGGGGCGTGTTGCTTCACATGAAAATTAGTTTCGACTTCCCGCCCAACCTAACAAGGGGGCGGAGCCAAGAGCTCCCCCACTTTACGTATGGCTACAGACAGGCAGACTGAGAGCAGCAACATTAGTGAGAGGATCAGCATTCAGCTGTACATGTATGACTCGGACACAGACCAATCAGAGAGTACAAAATCATTTGTGTCTTTGTATAGTTTTACAGCCAACTGTGTGCTAGTTTAAAACTCCGAGCTTGTAGCCTACACCGAGACTAATAACCAAGCACACTGAATTAACTTTGACTGAAGGGCATCACACACCGGATGCGACGCGCACATGACAGCTGAAAGTATTACACACTTGCAGCGTCGGTGTGTCACCTGATTGAAACGTATGTTTAGAATTCAGAAATGCATGCCACTGCGTGGCGCGACGCTGCTTGTCGCCGAGCGGCGCTTCTGGTGTACGACCTGCTTGAGGCTATAACTAAAGAGCGTCACACATACACTGGATGCGCCACTCAGAGCCACGACATGACACACCAGACGCGCACATTTGCATGTTATTTAAAATGAAACCGTTCAGATTACTCTCTGTGGCGCGGCAGAAATATGAACAGTGTCCTGAGCAGGGCCAGCGCGTCCATAGAGGTGACCTAGGCAGCAGAATAGTGAGCGAACCCCCCAGTCCTCACTTTCATCCGCGACACCCACCCCCTCCCTTCCGGTACTCAGTTTCATCCGCGACACCGTTCGTTATTTCCAATGGAGGGATACGCACATGAGGCAACGCGCTCGCACTTTTCAGCTGCACCTAGTTAAGATGACAGGGAGCTTCTGTGACCGCGGGAAATGCAAACCGCTGAAGTTTAAGGAAGACACAATGAAAAGTACACATGTATGCACACTTACCAAAACTCACAAACACTGGCGGTGAGGAGAGCGATAACGTGGTGAATGTTGAGCCCAATGAGCCTTCCATCTAAACATAGAGCAAGGGTGTTTCTTTGGTGACGTCGCTTTGACTCACACGCTGAAAATGGCGGACATGAAACAACATACTGAGGAGATGGTAATGCACACCTGTCAATCAATATTGGTGGGCGGGGGGACCGCACTCCTACGTCAAGTTGCGGTCGATCTCAAAACCGCTCCAATTGGTCCACCGTTTTTTTGTTCAGAGGGGGTGCAATTTACAGCAGGGGTGCTTGTCTTGGTAAAATACTGGTTCATCTGTTATTTCTCTCTAGAATGTAAGCCTATAATGCATAATTCTAGCCGTTTTTTTTTTAATAGATTGATTAATTCAATAAATAGATTTTTACAAAACTTGACAACTGAAATGAGGCTATGTATGAGAAAGTCTGACCTCTCTGATTTATATGTCTGTGGGTGTCAAAATTATAGTGTACATTTTCACTAATAATAATAATAATCATAAT
>CAIGQZ010004625.1:10961445-10983838 GCA_903798205.1 Danio tinwini | reverse complement strand
ACACACACACACACACACACACACACACACACACACACACACACACACATTCTTTATCTATTAGCTGCTACAAGTAATGAAGTGTGTGTGTGTCTACGTTGTGTGTCAAGTTCAGGTTCCCGGGGCTGAGCTGCAGGAACCTGATTTATTGTGCTGGATGATGTGAGACTGGCCCACAACTGGCAGTCTGCCATAGGGGGAGCCCTTGACCTAGAAACTAAGGAACAAAAAAATAAGTTAAAGAAAAGTGAACACACTGTGACAGCCTCTAAAAAAAACTCCATCATTCTTTAGAAGCACCAGACCTCTGGGAGACTGGATCAGTGCTGTTTATCAGACATTACGTTGATTCACGAGGTTTTCTCTTGCCTCTGGCTTGCTTGAAATATGTTGAGTGCAATGCATAGATCTGAATTAAGAGACACTCTCACACGTTGTTGTTTTTCTCCTACAGATGAAAGCTCATACAGTGTTTTCCTTTGGGGATGCGATGCAGGATCTGCAGGCTGAACACAATGAGATTGTGTATGTCTGTTCAGTCATTCTAGATGTTTAGAGCCCATTCAGCTGACTCGCAGAGACTTTACACACTGTAAAAGAGAAAAGACACTGCAGAATGAGGCAGAACTTATAAAAAAGTGGGTGGATAGCACTGATGCCTTACAGCAAGAAGGTCGCTGGTTCGAGCCTCGGCTGGGTCAGTTGGCATTTATGTGTGGAGTTTGCATGTTCTCCCCGTGTTGGCATGGGTTTCCTCCGGGTGCTCCGGTTTCCCACGCAAGTCCATAGACATAATTGGGTACGCTAAATTGTCCGTAGTGTATGTGTGTGAATGAGAGTGTATGGGTGTTTCCCAGTGATAATTTGCAGCTGAAATCCACTGTGTAAAACATATGCTGGATAAGTTGGCGGTTCATTCCGCTGTGGCAACCCCAGATTAATAAAGGGACTAAGCTGAAAAGAAAATGAATGAATGAATGGGAATGTTTCTATTTCTATGTTTCCGTCAATTATTTGAAATGTGTAACAATAATAAGACTCAGACTTTTAGGGAAACTAAAAATGCAGGAAGGTGCCATAACACAAGCGAAGTGCCATGTACACATAACAAAATATTACAGCACAACATACAATACAATACATCATTTATTTAGGTGCATCTCCCTCCCTGCTGAACTCATTTAATGACCTAATAGCCACCATTATAAAATAATTTCTAATTCTATTTGTCCTGCAAATAGGAACTCTAAAAGGATGTGCTGATGGCAGCAGTTGAAACACAGAGTACAATGGGTGATCCAGGGTGCATAGACACCCTGAACTCAGTTTAAAACATAATTATGGTAAATTACCATTGGACAAGTTTGGTTAAAACAGATGATCTTGTCTGCCACCTTCACAAGACTACTCAACCTTTTCTTTTTTGACAAACTCAGATTACTGTACCAAGCTACAATGCAGAAAGATAAAACAGATTTAATAAATTGTTTATAAAACAGTGTCATCATACAGATACAAACCCGAAACGATCTTAGTTTCCTCAGAAAAAAAACAGTCTTTGTTGAACTTTTTAATAGACAGCCTGGGTGTTAGGTTGAAATGTCAACATACTGTCAATAACGAACTTTAGATATTTAGGTATGTCAACAATTTCAATGTCCAAACCTTTAATTTTTGTTATGCTGGGGGTAGGAGAAGCCTTCCTGTAATCTATCACCATGTATAATATATAATAATAATAATAATAATATAATAATAATAATAAATACATTAGTGAGTTAAGTAGTAAACATCATATTATTGTAAATATGTTATAATACAAATAATAATAAAACAATATATTACTAATAATAGCATAATAAACAAATAAATATACATTGAGTAAAATAGTAAACATTTTATGATAAATATGCTATAATACAAACAATAACAATAATAAACAAACTATAAAACTAAATGTGTTATATTATTATTAATAATAAATATAATAATAATACATCATAATAAAACAATAATAAAAATGTACAATAATATTAAGCATAAATAAACATAATCATTGTTTTTGATTACTTACTTTTTAAAAGTAACATAATACAACCCTTAAGCCTATCTTAATCTATAAAAAATATCATAACACATGCTTTAGTATACAAGGTAACAAAGTAAAACTTACTTTTAAGAGTAACTTTACCCAACACTGAACATAATACAGTATTAGGCAATAATATTGTCATTTATTCCATGGTCTGTTGAAAGTATTAATTTTGATTGGCTGGAACAGTGTGCATTATTTTCGTTGAAACGCACAGGTAGTTCCAGTCAGTTTGATCACAGTTCAAAATAAATGCACAACTCACATGTGCTGCACAGTAAAACTGATGTTGACGGTTAATGGCGGATGGAAAATCTGCAAAATTAAAAAAATACTCATCAATTATGCCACAAAATCAAGTTTTAGAAGTTTTTAAAGCAAGAATATAGTTATTTTACAGTCAGATCAGCAGTTTATGTATAAACGCACAACAAGCCGTTGATTATCCCTTACTTGTAAAGTACATACACTGTTAGACATTTTATTGTATTTTTGCTGTAACTTACTGGCAGCACTGTTGCAAGCCATTTACATCAATTTCCCTTTACAGTAAAACACATTTACAGGTAAAGTAAATTACTGTAAAGGGACAATGGCAGTAACTTGCTTGCAACAGTGCTGCCAGTAAGTTACCACAATTGTTTATTTACAGTAACTTATTGTACCTGTAAATGTGTTTTACTGTAAAGGGGCAATTGTGGTAACTTGCTTGCAACAGTGCTGCCGGTAAGTTACCTCAATTGTCCCTATACAGTAACTTACTGTACCTGTAAATGTGTTTTACTGTAAAGGGATAATTGCGGTAACTTGCTTGCAACAGTGCTGCTAGTAAGTTACCGCAATTGTCCCTTTACAGTAACTTACTGTACCTGTAAATATGTTTTACAGTAGATAGGTCTTACCGCAATTTCAATGAACAGTAAAATTCTTACTGCAACTTCTTTTTATGGTAAAATAAACTTTACCATTTTTAAATTTTACAGTATGATTTTACAGCACTTTACTGTATTTTATTTACAAGTTACAACAGCAGTACAAAACCTTTATTTTTAGTATTTATATCAAGTTTAATAAATTCCAAACAAGTTACGAGATCATGTACAGCAAGTCACCTTAGAATGATAAGGTTCTAGCTGACATTTTTGTCAAAATTGATTTATTGACATTCTTATTAAATGACAACTTATTTACATTATGGGATTTTTTTTATAAATTGTTTACATTTTAAGACTTTTTATTTTAAAATCAAATGTTACACACATATTGTTTGCTATATGGAATGCAAAAACTTTGAAGGCAATTTTCATTCATCAATCTTTTTTAAATACATTGTGTGATATAAGTAATGATTAATTATTATTTTTTTTTCATTAACTGTCTCATTTTTGCCTTTAACTACAGTAGCAGTACTTGATTACTTTAATTACAGTAGACTTGCTGCTATTGCACTCCTGGATAGACCTAAACTGCATTTCGTTTCCTGTACTTGTACATGTGTAATGACAATAAAGTTGAATCTAATTTAATCTAATCTAATCTAATCTAATCTAATCTAATCTAATCTAATCTAATCTAATCTAATTACTGCAAATTCCTAATATGCAGTAAGTTAATGTAAAAGTTTTAAAATGACCCACAATGCAGTGCATAATACAGCAGTGAACTGTAAAGTGGTATTTTACTGGCCACTTTTGCAGTAAATAACTGTAAAATTGCGACATGTATAATTTATGCATTGAGTTTAAGTTTTTCAGAATAATTAAATAAATAGAAATGTACTTCTACAGTAATTTCTGTCAACATAAACCAAGCTGTGTCAGCCATTGAAAATGTCAGGAGTGCTCATAAATGGAAACTGAAAGATGTTAGAGCATAGTGTCAGATGAGTTGCATTACAGTGTCATTATGAATGTTCATTTTTCTCCAAAGACAGAAATGTTACACGTTCGTACCTTCACATAATCCACCGATTCTCACTTCAAACGATAGATTGAGGTCATCAGGTCTATGTGCTGTTCCATCACTGATAGGAATGAATGATTAAGATGAAAAATGTGATGCTGCGATATAGACAGACTTCCCACGACTTTGGTGAACATTCATTCAGATAGCCAGGTAGTCAAAAAAATCACTCTGCAGATCCATGCTAATTAGCAGTCAGCTCTTGAGGAGTAGAAATCTGAAAAGAGAGCCAATGCTGAGTTTCTGACGAGAGTGTGTTTGTCTGTCCTTGTTTTAGCTGTGACTGAGCTCTGCCTTGACAGACTGAAACAATGTGACTGGCATTGATTTTGTGTAGTTGCACACTTGGGACACATGGACTGTACACTGTAATGTCTAGTGCTGTAAACTGGTGCTGGGACACTTGTACTTCATATTAAAGTCATAGAATATTCTATGAATGTTTCCAAACTTCTGTAGTTTTGCTCATTCTGCTGAACAAAAAAAAAGAAATATTTAAATTAGTTTTGTCCATATAATGAGGATCAATGGTATCAGCTGTTTTGAAGCTCACCAACTTGTATTGTATGAACCAAACAGTTGATAAATTCAGTTAGTGTATGAATAAAATTTTGGTCAGTCTGTTGTTCTATGTTTTTAGACGTCCTGAAATTGACAAATTTTATACTGAAATGTTTCATAGTGCTGTTAAAATGAAATTTATTTTAAATATTTAAATTATATAGCTGTGCATTCCTAATGGAGTTAATTTTATTTTATTAGCAATATTCTAGTTTGTGATTATTTTCCATGAGAATCAGTCCCATCAATAAACGTTAATTACCAGTTGGAGTCTGTACACTGTAAAACAAAATATATTTAAAAAAATCAGAACAACAGATGTTTTGTTACTTTTAAATAATTTTAATCAGTAAATCAGGTTTCAACTAAATATTAGTAGTTATACAAAGTTTATCTTAATATGCTTATTCAGTTTGACATTTGAGAACTAGAAAAGTTAATTTGATAAAAAAATTGCCTTAATGTTTTTTTACAGTGTATTAACGGAGTCAAACTTATTATTATTATTATTATTATTACTATTATTATTATTATTATTATTATTATTATTATTATTATTATTATTATTATTATTATTATTATTATTCATTCATTTTCTTTTCGGAAACTGGAGCACCCGGAGGAAACCCACGCGAACGCAGGGAGAACATGCAAACTCCACACAGAAACGCCGACTGACCCAGCCGAGGCTCGAACCTGCGACTCAGCGACCTTCTTGCTGTGAGGCGACAGCACTACCTACTGCTTATTATTATTATTATTATTATTATTATTATTATTATTATTATAAAAATGTTTTCCAAGTTCGGTTTAATGAAGAAAATATTTTTTTGACATTTGTAAACATAATAATTTTATTCATTTTAAATTATTATAATTTTTTTTCCATGACAACACATAATATTTTACTAGTCATCTTGCAAGATAATGGTCAGCTTAATGTGCAATTTAAAGGCTTAATTACAGTAGGTTAATTAGGCAAGTCATTGGACAACAGTGGTTTGCTTTGTAGCCATTCAAAAAAATAAGAATTTCTAAGGGGGCGAATAGTTTTGACTCAAGATATTGTTTTACATTTTTTAAAAACTCCTTATCCCAGCCAATCCAAAAGACTTGAAATTTTCCCCAGATGTTGGTAACAACCAACAAAATCCATATATGCAAAGAAAATAAATCTTATTAGTTAACAAATTAAGTTATATGTAATAAAATGACATGACGCAGGAAAAAAGTATTGAACACAAAAGTATTGAACACATGAAGAAAGGAAAGTGTAGAAAGGCATCATAAATTAATTGTAAATTAATATTAGCTGCTTCAATCTACCATCTACATTAACAGGATAATGAAGATAGGACCAGGGCGGACCTTTCAGCAAGACAATAATCCAAAACACAGCCAAGGAAACTCTCAAATGCTTTTAGAAAAGAAAATCAAGCTGTGGAATGGCCCAGCCAATCACCTGACCTAAATCCAATATAAAATACAAATTAAAGAAATCTGTGAAAAACTTACACATAAGCAAATTCACGTGACTTCATTCTCCACATGAAAGGCGTCCTTAAGCTGCTATCATCAAATAATGCCTTTATATAAAGTATTAAATACGTTTCAGTAGCTCAGCACTTTCTCCTTGTGTCATTTTATTATTATTACACATAACTCATTTTTCAGATTTTATTTGTTTTGTTTTTATGTTTGTATTGTTTGGGTTTTTACCAAAATCTGGTTCATTTCCATGTCAACAGCTCCTTTAGAATTATTATTCCCAGGAAAAAAACATGACGTGTTAATACTTATTTTCACCCAATGTATTACAGGAAATACTGTGGAAATTTCCTTGCTCTGTTAAACATCACTTGGAAAATACTTGAAAAAGAATACAAATTACACAGGAAAGAAAGTACTCTACTGTATAACTCTGCGTAAGTATATTGTTATATATAGTTTGTGCTCCATCATGCATGTATGCAACTTTCATATCCATTGGAACGATGCCTGTGATTAACTTTGTATAATGCATGTACTGTATGCAACGTTCTTATACACTGGTGGGATGCATTTATTCAACTTGTTTTCCTCACATTACACATCAGTTCAGCCCATAGACCTCAGTCAGTGACTCATGGGCACCTCTGCTAAAGTGCTGTTTACAGTGGCCACTGCGAAAGCTGATTCCCATTTTGTTCACTGCCCGCCGCTATTTCACTCATCCATAATTCAGCCACCCCCAGATCGACCCCTAGCTCTTTTATAGGAACACACTCTGCATGCTGTAGCGTGCTGATGTCACTGTGTGTATATGCATGTGTGAGTGACGGGGAGTTAATGTATCTTCAGGCCTGCTCTCTCCAGTTGTCAATATTTAACCAGCAGCTCTCCCTCTCAATCCCTCAGCTTTTTACTCCCCTTTTTTGGTTCTTCCTCATGTTCTGAACACAATATTTTTTACTTATTCTCCAGTAGCTCTCGTAGAACTGTCATTTACGATTGAACCTCAAAACTGAACATGGTATTACAGTGAACGGTTCATCAGTGCAATGATGTCCAGAGCTCTATTATGTGATTGTATAACGTTAACAGATTGACCTGCAAATCAATTCAAAGCCAGAGGTCAAGGTCTCAGCCTCAGATGAGACACATTCAGGGCCGTTGCAGGGTTGGACAAATTCAAAATCGAAGAACGGGTTCATTTTGAACCATAAATGTGAAGTTTTATTAAATTTGCAGTAAATAAAGAAAGTAGAATTGTAGTAAAAATTGGAATTGCAAGAAGTAAAGCAACTTTTAAGACTTAAACAAGGCTGTCAATCTAACAAGCAACCATTTCATTTTGAGTAGGCCATTTCTCTGTCAATTAAATGAGAGAAGGCTTGGTGTACAACATTCCATAAACCATTTTTTTTAAATTTTAACATGTGTAACAGAGGCCAGCTGGTGAGTGCTTTGCAGGTAAACTTGATATCAAGAAGTGCTTAAGGAGCAGACACTAGAGATTGTGGTCTTTAGCCTTTTCACTAGCATGCCTGTCTCCCATGTTGGAATTGCCCGTTCAAACCCTGCTCGGAGAAGGCAGGTGAGTGTCAAACCAGTGGGGCTACATTGGTGCCGTGACCTGGATGGAAATGAGGCTTAAAGCTGAACTATACTTCTGCGTCAAGTGATCATAACCCATGACGCGTGCCTTGCATTTATACTTCTTTGTTCTGTTTGTGTTGCTCTGCAATAACACTTCCACACACACCCACAGCCATGTCAACCTGCAGCCCAAGTCATTAACTGCATGGGAGACCACATGGGAAAACTAGGTTGCTGTTGGAAGTGGTGTTAGTGAGTCCTATTGCCCCAGTAAAGTGTAGGAGACACTATACTGTCAATGATCGCTGTCTTTCGGATGAGACGATAAACCAAGGTCTTGACTCTCTGTGGTCAATAAAAATCCCATAGCACTTCTCGTAAAGATTAGGGGTGTAACCCCGGTGTCCTATCACTGTCTCTCCACTCCATTTATCGATGGTGTGTGGTAAGCACTCTGGCGCCATTGTCCTGTTGCTGCTGTTGCATCATCCAATTGGATGCTACACACTGGTGGTGGTGTAGAGAGACCCCCCCTCATGATTGTCAACCGCTTTGGGTGATTTCAAGAGGTGGCAGACACTGGAAGCTGCTGTCTTTAGTCTCCAATGCTGAAACTGCTGGTTCAAGCTCTGCTTGGAGCGACGGGTAGGTGCTGTGGCCTGAATAGGAGAGAGTATAAAGGATGAGTATAAAGGCTGATTTATACTTCTGTGTCAAGCGCACGCATATGGTATGGCGCAGCCTTCGTGCAGTCTCATAGCCATCGATGCACCTCTCAAAAAATGTAATTACACGTTACAACGAAACGTATCGCAAGCACATTGATTAGTCGGCTTGGTAGCTGTGACGAGTGAGGGCAGTGCTGAGAGCCGCGAGCCTGATAGAATGAATGTTTACATGTGTTGAGTCCCATGAAGGAGCTCCAGATGAAATCTTGTTTTGTGTTTACCTTATGATTAAAGTTCACGTCCGCCAGTTCCCGCCACTAAATGAAAAACAAAACACCCGCAAAGAAACTTGACAGAGGAACAAAAAACCGACTGCCAGGTAGCATTTAGAAAGTGTTATTACAGAGCAACACAAACAGCACGCAGAAGAATAAATGCACAGAATAAATAAGTGCAAGGCATGTGTGGTGGGTCATGGCGTTCACTTAATGCAGAAGTATAAATCAGCCTTAACATTTAGTCATTTAGTCCAAAGCGACTTACTGAGCTACTATAACAGAGGCCAGCTAGTGTGTGCTGTGTGGCCAAACCATGCTACGGTGATCTCTAGAGGTGCTGTTATTAGAGGCCACAGTTATTTGCCTCCTCGTTAAAAGTACCCTCCTCCAAGGACAGAATCACCATCAATGCATCCAGTATGGATACACCTTTTATTAAATCATGCAATAGCAGGGGCTAAATGTGCATGTGACCATTTGATGTCCCATGTGACATTGTGCCTTTATATAATAAAGATAAGATACTGTACACAAGTCAACAGTATAATCAGTATAATCGAGCACATTCCCATGTCAAAAGTAAGATATTGATTACTCCCAGAGTAAAGCACACATCACTTCTGCTTCAGCATCTATAGATCCGGAAGATACATCGGCATTATCTCTCTAATGACTGAGACCCATTGATTTAAGCACCGTTGGAACGGCAAGGCTCCTCAACTGGCCTCATTTCCATGTGTGTTTGCTTTTAGGGCATTTACCATCCATCTGAAGAGCCCCTCGTAATCTCAAAGGAGAAAGAAAACTGTAAAGGGTGTTTATAGTCTATACCTCCTGGGTTTCTCTCTCTTATTCCCGCCTTGTGCGTATGATAAGTGGAAGATGAGTTACCTTTGATCTGTTGGGTTATGCATTATTCAGATGTTGTCGCCTGCTCTCTCTATCTGACTGCGTGACGGAGTGGGGAAAGATTTTCCCTGACTCGGCATGTTCGCATGGATTTTCCGACCACTAATTAAGGCTAAACTTTCTAAAGATCACATTAGGCATACCAAGATTAGCGTTAATCGCTCTGTGTCAAACAAGTTGATTAAATTGGGTGGTTAATAGCATGATAATAGCAGTCTTCATGTCTAATCTGGAAACCGCTTTGGAAGCATGTGTAAATTCACTGCATGCAAAAAGCCCTAGATAACTTGAATGTATGATCCATGACAAAGCGTACAGACCTACGCTGGAATGCAGAGAATGGCAGGGATGTGAAATGCTAATGTGAAACGGCATGTGATGCTGAGGTTTACACTATACTGTCACCAGATGAATATCTGCTGGAGAATCCCAGCTCTGTCTGTGCTTGCCCATCTGCTCGTGCCACACCAGTGACTGAATACTTTAGATATCAGATGCAGTGTAACGGATAACAGTGGTTCAAAATCTTCAGATTGCTTAAAAACTCTATAAATAGAATTTTTTTTTTTAAAACAAATAACAACTTCTTTGTTACTGTAGGTACACAATGCAACTATTGGGTTAGACCCACTTTTGCCTTCTGAAATGCCTTACAGGGTTAGTCTACCCAAAAATTAAAATGATGTTATTAATTACGCTCTCTCATGTCTTTTCAAATCCTGAAACCTTCATTTATCTTTGGAATGCAAATTAAGATTTGCAAATTTAAAGTCCAGAAAAATGCCCCCAAAAATCCTCAAATCTCACTATAGGTCTTTGATGGTTCAATATATTATTAAGCTACAAAAAGCCCATTTCCACTGAGTGGTACGATATGGTGCAGTTTGGTTCAGTAAGCTTTTATGGCCATTTCTACTGTCAAAAAGTACCTAAAAGCAAACCGTACCGTACCACTTTTTGGGCACCCTTTGCAAAGGGTACCTAGCACGACAAAAGGGAACCAAAAAGGGAAGCTAGACGTGCAGCTGAATGCTATTGGTTTAAAGAGAAACGTCACTTTCACATACACATGCAGAAGAATGAATACAAAGAATATGCAGCTGAGACATTATATCGTAATACTATATGCATACTGTATAATGACAAGCCATAGTTGACCTGAGTTCAGACAAACCTTGTCGTTGTCTTGATGAACAGCCACAAAGCCAAGAAGAACAAAATCTGCCATGTCCTGTTGTTGTTCGATGAGGCCGTCTAAATGTGTAAGCGGTTTCACTTTCTCCAGGGAGCTCGCAAACGCTTGTGTGCGCGTCTATATTTAAAATAACAAACTTCTTGAGCTAATGATAATAACGTGTGTGTGATTATTGAAGTGCTTCTGACATTCCATCCTTTCAGAAATGTACAAACGCGAGAGTGAAGAGCAATAAAACAAGGGAGAAGCCCGAAAAAACGAAGGAGCAAATGATTCTTTCAGCAAAATAAACATGAACAAACTGCCATGTTTAACTATTATCATCGCCTTTTGGACTATTATGAACTCAGAATGAAGGAATTACTCTTTAGGAAGAGGTTACATGTGCTGGTGAAGATTAAAGATACAGATGAGAGGTTTGCTCTAACTGGGCTATATGTTGCGTGCCGTTTTTGAACCCAAATAAGTACTAAATGTATGCTGTTTGCAGTTTTTCTGTAATTGGTAACATATCAGAGACTGTAAGGGTCCGTATGTCATATATGTTGCTTTTATTTATTCATTTTATATAATTGCAGACGTTACAGGAGGCTATTTTGCACTGTCATTGATCTGCAGTTATATAATCAAATTATGTTCATATAAAGGTTAGTAATAAACATTTATACATAAATATTTATGTGTATAAAGCATCTGTTTTTGTGAGAAGTGCTTCTCATATGATATGTGAACGGCGCATACAGCTTTACTTTGACATGTCCTCGAACGAGAATGACGTCGACTGAAACTTTCTGTCATACAACACGCCCACCAAAAGGGTACCAATGGTACCCTTTAGGCAGTGGAAACTCAAGCCTAAGAAAGGTGACCCGTACCGACCCGTACCGTACAGTACTGCACCAGTCAGTGGAAATGGGCCAAAAAATAACTTCATTCAACAGTTTCTTCTCAGTTTAGGGGAGTGAGTAACACTTAAGAGGTAAACCTGTTGAATAAAGTTGTTCTTTTTTGTGTGTGTACTAAAGTATTTATGAACTTCATAAAATTATGATTAAACCACACCATGCAAAAATGTGATATATGGCCAGTGGCATGGGCGTTGCTACTGTAGGCCTATTTTAGGGGTCTGTAGCCCTAAATTTTATAACCCTATATTTCTACTCAGACCCCCTAAAACTTTTCTGATTAGCTCATAAACTGTAGAGCAAATTATCGTCTCTGTCCCCTTTACATTTGATATGAGGACGGTGGCAGAATTCGGCTCCTCTCCGACTTTTGTTTTTTTATTTAATCAGCAAACCACAGCTGTGCAGAGCGAGAGAACAAGGTGTGTGTTTATCAATAAATTGTTATAAAATATGCTTATTTGCAGTTCTTTGCTATGGATACACTAGTATCACATGTACCCCAATGTCATATAAGAGCAATCGGGTTTCCAATCTACTGTTTCCTCAGTGCTCACCTCATAATCACAGCTGTTTCCTCCAGCGAAAATGTAACTCTTAATGAACATTTTACTATTTTTATTTCAAAATGAACTACCATTATAAAACACATTACAGTGCATGTGGCATTATCTATTAAACAGTCATGCACAGAAAGGATTAAACACAGTGACAGAACCACTTGAATGTTCTCATTTTAACTGTCAGAGTCACGGACAGAGATAAAAACATCATGTGTTGTCTTAAATATTTCCTATTTTAATATTATGATACAGTTCGTGAAATATGTGAATTAGTTAAAAATATAAATATTTTATATGTATGCCATTAAATTAGAGAAGTGGCAGTTTTATTTATAAAATACAGGGAAAATAAATTTGTACTTCAGCATATAAAGTGGTTTTTACTACAGTAAACAGGTTTGTTGAGCCTATTTGGCTCATACAGAACTCAAATGACTATGCACGTCTATACAATACAGTGAAATACTGCTAGTTTAGCATACAACCCTACCATATTAGTGAAACATTTTTAAGTGTATTACAATTAAATAGACACTTCTATACAGCTTAAAATGACATTTAAAGGCTTAACTACAGTAGGTTAATTAAGTTAACTAGGCAGGTTAGGGTAGTTAGGCAAGTTATTTTATAATGATGGTTTGTTCTGTAGACTTACACCACTGTATATGGCCATGTACTGTATGAGTATACAGTGCCCAACATAAATAAGTACACATTAATATTTTTATAAATTTCTCAGTGAATATAGACAATATATTTGGAGTATTTATACAAACAGTTTAATAAACAGTTATATTACCTAAAATATTATTGCATTTTATTAATAAACATCATTAGGAATAAAAAGATAGTATCTTTAAAACACACACACACACACACACACACACACACACACACACACACACACACACACACACACACACACACACACACACACACACACACACACACACACACACACACACACAAACTACAAAATTTAATTTAAACTTAAAAAATATTATGTTTAGCATATTAGTTTGGGTGTACTTTTGGGGCACAATTTTAAATTATTTTGCTAAAATACCTCTGTTTTCTGTTTTGGTACTTACTAATCTAGTGCACAATATATACACAAATATATTAGTGTATAGCATTCTATAGAAAACCTTAATTTAAAAGAGAGAGCTGTGAAGAGTACTTGTTTTTGCTAGGCACTGTATATAGCCAATTTATTTGAAAAAGTGATAAGTTGATTTTACTTAAAATATGTAGTAAACCCATTGCTTTTTATTACTTGACTTTAAAAAAAAAAGCAACCCAGACTCATTCTGAATACGTATCGCTATATACATTTCTTGAGAGGGCCAATTACGTCCCAGGAGCTACTTTTTTGCCGTTTTTGTTTTCGCAAATCCACCAAAGGCCACTGTGTACACTTTTTGAGGTCTCAAATTTCTCTTGCGAGTGTCATTCGCGCCTGCTGTTCTCACATAATCCATCAAGAGGCCTCTGTCGACTGACTGACTGACTGACTCATCAACTGACCCACCCTCCTTCTTCCCTAAACCCAACCAACAGTGTTTTCAAAAGCACCAATTGGCCTGTCCACCCACTTCCCTAAACCCAAATTACAGTTTTCAAAAGCAATCCAGAAAAAGAAAAGCCCTTACAGATGTTTACCACGTTTTCAGATTTTACCACATTCTCATCCTGTTATTTACTTGTTTATTTTACTTTTTGACTTCTTTTTTTGTCTTACCTGCTGTCTGGAACTGTTTGCCGGACTCGTCGTGGTCAACTCCTCTCTGAGTTTCAAGTCCGCCTGTGTACATTGGGGGCCTACCTGGACAAACTGGTAACAGCAGGAAAGTTGTCCATACAGAGGTAAGTGGTCAGCTGGTAAGTGCGAAAAGGAACGATGTCATACCATCCCGTAGTGTTCGTTTTAAAGACGAATTGCAGCCATATGTACTTAATAACGGATAACGGATTTACTAACTAAAACAGAAACCCATTTTAATTCATGGTATGAATTCAATAAATGACTGGAAACATTCTTAAAAGATCGTTGTCAATACTGGCAAGATAACATTGCTGCATAACAGTTGCTGCAGATTTGGCAACAGTATTTGCAGAATACCTGACTTTAGAGAAATCACTGTCAATGTCAAACCAGATTGAGATTATTTGATATTTGTGACGTGTTATCCTGCTAGAAGTAGGCATCTCAAGATTGGCTCTCTGTGGTGACTGAGTTATGGACAGCAACAATACTCAGGTAGGCTCTGTTAGTGTGAAGGGGCACAAAGTGTACCAAGAAAATCACCCCACACCACCAGCACCTTGAACCATTAATACAAGACAGGATGATTCTTGTCGTTTATACCAAACTCTGCCAAATTCAAGGAGGTCTCGGTACCCTTTTTTGGTCAGTTTTTGATGCGCACTCAAGTGCGATTGCTACATTCACACCTGCCCAAACAAACTGCACCAAGAAGAAAAACGAACTCTAGTGCAATTCAACCAAACTAAACAAGGCAGGTGTGAAAACACCCTATAACTCAAAAAAAAAAAAAGTTAAAAATGCTACAGCAAAAATATGTAACCTGGCTAGCAGCAACTTAATATATTAATAATAAAGTAAACATTATTCAGTTGTGAGTGTGCCTTACAGGTGAGTGAGCTTAACAAACCACCTGCAGAAAACACACTCTTTCATCTCTTTGTCAATAGCTGTTCAAAATCCAAAAATGCAAATTAATTTTATGCAAAACTAGAATATTGCATAAAAGACGTGCAAATAAAGCAGCGTTTCCATCCAATAAGTCACAGAGAACAATATTGTCACTTTGTGATTAACTGGCGCCAAATATCAAAAGTAAAAAGGGAATTTGTTGTGGCAGAAGAAGCTGCGTCAATCTTTTCTTTATTTAATAATCTCAGAAGACAATGCTAAACCGCAGTAAACGTGGTGGCATTTGAAGGCGTGAGACGCGGAGCACAGATGCTCTTGACAGTTCTGGAGGTTCTTATAATAATATAATAACACTAACACTGAAACAGTTAAGGCATTTTAGAATGACCAAAACATTTCCGATGTTATCCAATGTGCTCAGCCTGTAGGTTTTCTATTCACACACATTTTTATCATCACATGATCTCTTATAACAACATCACATTAACTTTTTTAATGCGCATACTGGAATTTATTCGGCAAAACTGTTTGTAGTTTATGCGCATCTTTTCTTATAGAATAAAAGTTTATCTTACTCAGTTATGCACATACATTTTTATGCGCCTCTTGGCATTTCCATCAACTGTTTTTTATGCGCATATTCAACATGTGCATAAAAGAAGTGGATGGAAACAATATCCTGGAACAACATTCCAATCAGCCAATCAGAACTAAGGGATACATTTACCCTTTATGCTTACGGTTTAGGCTTACGGTTAGGTTTATGCACTTTTACATGATTGTTATCCAACTAATATTTCCCTCTGATTCTAGTTAGTTATAGTTGGGTTTAGGGTTGGAATAGGTATGGATTACATTTTCTAACAAAAATTATGTTCCAGAATTAACATACGGTAGATATAACATACTGTAATCCAGGATCGCATTGTACAAAATCATGACGTGCTGCTTATGGTTGTGTTTTTGTCTGTGTAACAAAAGTATGAAATGTAAACCCGATTTTAAAAAAGTTAGGACACTGTGCAAATTGTGAATTAAAAAGGAATGCAATAGTTTACAAATCTTATAAATTTATTGTAGTAAAGTTCGTTCTTGTTGTGGGAAGAAAAAGACAGGGTCGGCGATAACAGGTAAGTACAATCTTTTATTTTCAGCTAATAATAGCCACCACAACACTGTAGCTGTGCATGTGTGTGTGTGTGTGCTCTCTTCTCTCCCCCTCCCGGCTGCTCCTTCTCTCCTTAAGAAGGGTGTCTCTCCGGCCCAATCACTAGAATAAACAGGTGTTATTTATTATTTCTGATTGGCCTGCTGATTAGCCGCCGGGCTCCTAGCATGCTCTCCCCCCTCATTGGGTGTTTGATCATGCTTACCTCTCCACACTTATATTTTATTAACAATAGAATATAGATAACATATCTAATGTTGGCTACACGGTGGCGCAGTGGGTAGCACGTTCGCTGCACAGCAAGAAGGTCGCTGGTTCGAGCCTTGGCTGGGTCAGTTGGCGTTTCTGTGTGGAGTTTGCATGTTCTCCCTTTGTTAACATGGGTTTCCACAGGGTGCTCTGGTTTGCCCCACGGTCCAAAGACATGTGCTATAGATGAATTGGGTAGGCTAAATTGTCTGTAGTGTATGTGTGTGAATCAGTGTGTGTTTCCCAGTGATGGGTTGCAGCTGGAAGGGTGTGCGCTGTGGAAAACATATACTAGATAAGTTGGTGGTTCATTCCACTGTGGCAACCCATTTTTCTCCCATTTTAATAAAGGGACTAAGCTGAAAAGAAAATGAATGAATGAATATCAAATGTTAAAAGTGAGAAATTAAACATTTCAGGCCAAATGTTGGCTCATTTTGGATTTCAAGACAGCTACACATTCCAAAAAAGTTGGGACAGGTAGCAATAACAGGCTAGAAAAGTCAAATGTACAGATTAGAAACAGCTGGAGGACCAATGTTCCACTTCAATTGGCAACATGATTGGGTATAAAAAGAGCCTTTCAGAGTGGCAGTGTTTCTTAGAGGTCAAGATGGGCAGAGGATCACCAATTTCCCTAATGCTGCGTCCAAAAATAGTGGAGCAATATCAGAAAGGTGTTTCTCAGTGAAAAATTGCTATGTTAGAAGTTATCACCATCTACAGTACATAATATCATCCAAAGATTCAGAGAATCTGGAACAATCTCTGTACATAAGGGTCAAGGGCAGAAAACCATGCTGGATGCCCGTGATCTTCGGGCCCTTAGACGCACTGCATCAGGAATGCTACCATAATGGAAATCACAATATGGGCTCAGGACTACCAGAAAACATTGTTGGTGAACACAATCCACATGGCTAAAAGTCTATGGGTCAAAAAAGAAGCCATATTTAAACATGATTCAGAAGTGCAGGTGTTTTCTCTGGACCAAGGCTCATTTAAAATGGACTGTGGAAATGTGTAAAACTTTTCTGTGGTCAGACCAATCAAAATTTGAAGTTCTTTTTGGAAAACTGGGACGCCATGTCATCAGGACTAAAGACGACAGGGACAACCCAAGTTGTTATAAGCGCTCAGTTCAGAAGCCTGCATCTCTTATGGTATGGAGTTGCATGAGTGCATGTGGCATGGGCAGCTTACACATCTGGAAAGGCACCATCAATGCTGAAAGGTATATCCAAGTTCTAGAACAACATATACTCCCATACGTCGTCTCTTTCAGGGAAGACCTGACATTTTCCAACATGACAATGCCAGACACATACTGCATCAATTGCAAAACATCATGGATGCGTAGAAGAAGGATCCAGGTACTGAAATGGCCAGCCTGCAGTCCAGATCTTTCACCCATAGAAAACATTAGGCGCATCATAAAGAGGAAGATGCACCTAGCACCTAGAAGCCTGTATTAGACATAAACGGGAGAACATTCCTATTCCTAAACTTGAGCAACTTGTCTCTTCAGTCCCCAGACGTTTGCAGACTGTTGTGAAAAGAAGAGGGGAATGCCTCACAGTGGTAAACATGGTCTTGTCCCAACTTTTTTGAAATGTGTTGATGCCATGAAATATAAAAGCAACTTATTTTTCTCTTAAAATGATACATTTTTTGCAGTTTAAACATTTGACATGTCATCTATGTTGTATACTAAATAAAATATTGAAATTTGGAACTTCTGCATCATTGCATTCAGATTTTATTCACAATTTGTACAGTGTTAGCATAACGGTTTGTACATGTTAGCATTTCAAAACATTGGTGTATAAAACTGTACAATATTGTAATACATTAGATTATTGTGAAAACTGTATTTTTAATAGTAGAATTCAGGCAGCCACAACTGCCAGTTTTGTTTTACTGTATATTTTACCAATTTTTTACAGCATACTCAAGAAAATTATGTCTAGACCACCTTCTACATATCATAAATATAAACTTATAAAAATGTATCATTCATTCATTTTCATTCTGCTTAGTCCCTTATTGATCAGGGGTCACCACAGTGAAACGAACCACCAACTATTCCAGCATATGTTTTACACAGTGTATGCCCTTCCAGCCACAACCCAGTACCGGGAAACATACACACTCAGTCACACTCATACACTACCAAAAATTATATGATCAATTAGTCATGACAACATATGTTTTAATGTCATTGTAACTTATTAAACTAAATTAATCATGTTTTAATTCAATTTTATGTGTTACACAAGCTGTTTTAACAGGATTTTTACAGTGTTGTTTACCCAATTCACCTAAAGTGCATGTTTTTGGACTTTGGGGGAAACTGGAGCACCCAGAGGAAACCCACGCGAACACAGGGAGAACATGCAAACTCCACACAGAAAACGGCAACTGACCCAGCCGAGGCTTGAACCAGCGACCTTCTTGCTGTGAGGCGACAGTGCTAACCACTGAGCCACTGAGATAAAAATGTATCACAAACACAAAATATGTATTATGTCAAATACAAAGGCAAGACAAAATAAATACACTAAATCTAAATCCACGCATTCATAATATTCAATAAAACGGGAAGTCTTAAGCCATTTTTTTTGTATTCAGCATGACATAAATAACATCTGTTTATATAGGCGGACCAAACGATTAAAGCAAAGATCAGAGGAGAGAGTGTTCTCTGGCTGTAGATGTAAGGACATTGCTCAAGATAAATCCTTTAGCACTCTTTATTTGTTGAGTTCATTTAAGTGTAAAATAAACTCAGGGAAGAGTGTGCAATAGCAAACGCCCACGCATGCATTTGTTCTCATGTCTACAGCTTACAATTGCTTATGTTGTGCAAGTGCAGAGATCATCCACACAGACGTGCTCTGAAGTCCAGCACATATTGACAGATGGATGTGCAGTGCTGTGAAAAATGCAGACGGGCTTTGATTTAGTGATGCATTATCCCCTATCACGACAAGACAATCTCGCATTCAATAAATTATTATTACAGTGGAAACTCATAAGGAGCTTGGAGAGAGATAGAGAGTGAGGGCTGATAAGGGAACATTTTCCCTGTCAAGTTTGTACGACAGATGAATCTAATTTAGCGAGATTTCTCTTGTGTGGGCAGTTTCTGTTTGCTGAACCTCTTCTAATATAAAGTTCTCTCGCCGATACTGTAGGAAGAGGAGTTATTCCTTTTCTGCTGTATTGCGGGGACTGTTGTAAATCAGTCACTGGTTTTATGCTAGATTATTTTCCTTGTTATAAACAGTGGTGTAAAGTAACAAATTACAAATACTCAAACTACTGTAATTGAGTAGTTTTTCTCAGAAATTGTAATTTACTAAGTAGTTTTCAAAATGTGAACTTTTACTTTTCCTTAAGTACATTTTTAGTGCATTATTGGAATTTCTATTCCTACTATCCTTCAACCTGCAGTCACTACTTTATTTTTTCTTGTCTATGGGGATTAGAAAAATCTGTCCTGTAATTCCTGTCCAATCAAATCGCACATAGAAGGTAAATCGCATCATAATGCACTACCTCAAGACCTGGTCGATTTATAATAGCAGCAAACTGTTTTGAAGCATTAAAGTGTCCAAGAAGTTGTCCAAAATCTTTACACGCATTGACCCAGAGACTGTTTAGATGCACGTCACTGATGAGAAGATGATGATCGAAATGGCCTTAAACACCCAGGAAATACAGGACGTCAACATGACGTCAGATTGATGTTGTACCCCAATGTCATGGGGACGTTGCATTTTGATTGGAAATGAAAATCGGGTTGACGTCAGAACCCAATGCCAGGTCAATGTCCAACGTCCAAACTAAAATCAACCATATTATGTACTATGTTACAGCTTGACGTTGTGTGGACGTTACCACTATGACGTCTATCAGATGTTGGATTTTGGTTGTCAGTATTTAACGTCAGTATTTGACATCAATATGACGTTGGTTTAAGATGTTGGCTCCGTTGGATTTTGGTCACTTTCTAACACAACCTAAAATGAATTAAATATCAACGTCATTTGACATCATTTCTGGACATCAAAATAAGATTGTTCTTAAATGCTGGCTAGACAATGAATTTTGGTCGCCTGACGTCACAACCTAAATCTAACCTAATATTAACATCTAATGATGTTGTGTGCCTGCTGTGCAATAACTAAATGCACTACATAATATTACGTTTACACACATCCACAAATGACATGTAAATGCATCAGCTTTTTATAGCGTAATACTCACTACTCCTAAGTACTTTTCAAAGGTCTATTTTTACTCATACTCTGCGTAATATTTACAACAGATACTTTTACTCTACTTGCACTACATTTTAAAAACAAGTAATCGTACTTTAACTTATGTATGATTTTTTTAGTACTCTTTCCACCTCTGATTATAAGTGATGTTTGTTAAACTTGTTGGAAAAAGTATAGACAATTGTTAAAGGCATGAATTACTCCAAATTTTACTCAACCTATATGCTTGTTTCAAAAAAAATGTTGAAAAGCGGTAACTATTGACTTTCACAGTATTTGTTTTTCCCGCTATGCAGGTCAATGGTTGGAGGTTTTCAGCTTTTTTCAAAATATGTTCCTTTGTGTTCAACAGAATAAAGTGAACCTTTAAAAAATTTGAAATAAATAAGTACAAATTGAGTTTTTTGGGGGGTCAAGTCAAGTCAAGTGAAGTCGAGTCGAGTCGAGCTGTGTGGAACAGAGGAATGAAATGTTGTGTTTTGCAGGACAACAGTGCTACTGTACATAAATTAATCATAAATACAAACACAACACTGGACATAAGAGTTATTTAAAAACAAAACTATGGGTAACTAACATATACTATAAGATATTTAACAATACACATAAGACAGGCTATACAAGTACCTTTAGATGAGACTGAACAATTCTCCCTTTAATATTCATATTTCAGGTCATGGGTCTCAAACTCAATTCCTAGAGGGCTGCAGCTCTACACAGTTTTGCTCCAACCCTAATCAAACACAGCGGGTTCAAAAAATCAAGGTGTTCAAGACTACTAGAGACTATTAAGCAGGTGTGAACTGGAGGTGGTTGGAGCAAAAATCTGCAGAGCTGTGGCCCTCCAGGAATTTGAGACCATTGATTTAGGTTAACTATAAATCTGATTAAACATTTATTAAATAAGACCTACATTCATTTTATATTACACAGAACAATGTGTGTTGTCACTTTTGGGTCAATCATCTTTTAAACAGATATCTTAATTATTCATTCATTTTCTTTTCGGCTAGTCCCTTTATTAATCCGGGGTCGCCACAGCGGAATGAACCGCCAACCTATCCAGCATGTTTTTATGCAGCGGATGCCCTTCTAGCTGCAACCCATCTCTGCGAAACATCCAGACACACTCATACACTATGGACAATTTAGCCTACCCAATTTACCTGTACTGCATGTCTTTTGACTGTGGGGGAAACCGGAGCACCCGGAGGAAACCCACACGAACGCAGGGAGAACATGCAAACTCCACACAGAAACGACAACTGACCCAGCCGAGGCTCAAACCAGCGACCTTCTTGCTGTGAGGCAACAGCACTACCTACTGCGCGACTGCGTCGCCTATTAATAATATAAATGAAATTTTTAAAATAAATAAATAAAATTATTTAGATATTATTGGAAACAAGACCAAACTCTTTGGGGGATACAGTACAACTGTCTTGATATCATCATAAAAATAATAAATAAAAATGTAATTCTTCTAAAGGTAACCCATGACAAAAAAAAAAAAATAGTTTGGCATAATATATTGTTATTGTAGAAAATCTCAATATTTAACTAAAATGTTTATCTGCCAAATTAAAGTCATGTGATATAACTCCCAAAAACTGATATTTATTAATTAATATTTGACCATAAAACTAATAGTAAAAGTAAATAATTATTTCTTTATTTTTAACAGTGTAAATATGTACTGTTGAAATAAATACTTGAAATATTATTTTGTATTATTTACATATTTATTATATTCAAATAAATGTAAAATTAAAAGTTTACATTAAAAAAAATTGAAAATGACT
>CAIGQZ010004625.1:10908052-10946445 GCA_903798205.1 Danio tinwini | reverse complement strand
GCTGCTGTCATGTTGTGTATTGTAGAGGAAGGTCAGAAGATGCAGGTTTCTCTTACTAAAGCTAGATTGGACCTATAGGTTGTGTGTAGTGTCCTCATATTTACTGATTGTGCTATATTGTTTATTAAATTAGGTTGTGTGTCCTCGTATTAACTGTTGCTGTGATGTTGTGTATTGTGGGGGAGGGTCAGAAGATGCAGGTTTCTATTACTAAAGCCAGATTAGATTTATAGGTTGTGTGTAGTGACCTCATAATTACTGATTGTGCTATATTGTGTATTAAACTAGGTTGTGTGTTGTGTGTTCTCGTATTTACTGCTGCTGTCATGTTGTGTATTGTGGGGGAGGGTCAGAAGATGCAGGTTTCTCTTACTAAAGCCAGATGGGACCTATAGGTTGTGTGTAGTGTCCTCATATTACTAAGGGTGTTATATTGTGTTTTAAATTAAGTTGTGTGTTGTGTGTCCTCGTATTTACTGCTGCTGTCATGTTGTGTATTGTGGCGGAGGGTCAGAAGATGCAGGTTTCTCTTACTAAAGCCAGATGGGACCTATAGGTTGTGTGTAGTGTCCTCATAATTACTAAGGGTGTTATATTGTGTATTAAATCAGGTTGTGTGTTGTGTGTCCTCGTATTTACTGCAGCTGTCATGTTGTGTATTGTGGGGGAGGGTCAGAATTACAGGTTTCTCTTAAAGACAAATTGGACCAATAGGTTATGTGTTGTGTCCTCCTATTTACTGATGGTGTCCTGTTGTGTGATGTCGTGTGTTCTTGTGCGATCTGTCGGACGTAGCACAGTGCTCATTCAGTAAAGGCACAGCTAAACACATGTGTTTTCAGTCTAGATTTGAATGTGCCTAATGTTGGAGCACATCTGATCATTTCTGGAAGCTGATTCCAGCAGTAGGGGGCGCTGTTAGTAGCTGTAAGTTGATTCACCCTGCTTTGACTGAACTCTTGGAATTTCTAGTTTATATGATCCTAGAGATCTGAGTGTTCTATTAGGTTTGTATTCAGTCAGCATATCTGTAATGTATTGAGGTCCTAGACCATTTAGTGATTTATAGACAAGTAATAATACTTTAAAATCTATTCTGAATGTAACTGGGAGCCAGTGTAGAGACCTGAGGACAGGTGTGATGTGCTCTGATTTCCTGGTTCTAGTCAGAATCCTGGCCGCAGCGTTCTGGATGAGCTGCAACTGTCTGACTGTCTTTTTGGGAAGGCCAGTGAGGAGGCCGTTACAGTAATCCACCCTGCTGCTGATAAAAGCATCAACAAGTTTCTCTAAGTCTACGCTGGAGATAAAGCATTTGATTCTTGCAATGTTTTTGAGATTATAGTATGCTGATTTACTAACTGCTTTGACATGACTATTGAAACTCAGATCTGACTCCAGAGTCACACCAAGATTCTTGACCTTATTTTAAGTATTTAAGTAGGAAACCTCTAGTTAAGTTTATGTAAAAAGTTTCAGTACTGATAAGTACCAAACTTCAGTATTGTGACAACACTATTGCTTCTAGTAATCATCAAAAAAAACTTTAAATAAAGATAATGATTGGGAGGAGGGGGTGGTTGGGAAAAGGAGATGAGCTCTGATCAACATGGTGCTGACCCCATGAATCTGTTTTCTCTTTTGCAGTCATTCTTGAATGTCTGAGAAATAACACAAGAAGAAAAACAAAAAGACCATGGTCTCCTGATGCAATTGCTTTAGTAATGAGACATTTTCTTGGTCATGTTTTTACGGGTAAACTTGCCACAAAAGTAGAATGACAACAGTGCAAATCTAGAGAGCAGCCCATGTTGGCAAATTGCTTCATTCAAAACATCAGGGACTTTGTCAGCACACAGAGCTTATACTTTACTTGAAGAGGTGTTCATAAGACTGTCATGAAACCTTTATAATCATGACATGATAAATATCATGAATATGAATGAGATTTTATGCATGCTTATGACAATTAATTAAGTGTCATTCACTCAGTTATGTCGTATGGCATCTTTTCAAACAAAATACAAGCTCTTTATTTTTGTCAAAACATGTCTGTCATAAATATAATTGTTCATGAAGCCATTTATAAGCCATATATAATTTTATATGAATTCAATTACTGCTTCATTCATATTTTTTTAGATTCTGAGTAAAGTGATAAAAGCTGAATGTGTCATTAAATATTGTTAACAGTCATTGACACTAGAAAGTGTAATTAAAAAAAAAATCAAACAATGTAAAAAGTGATCAGAAAAATATTCATGACAATTATAATAGCTTCATAACAATCTGATAATGTCAAGTTGTCATGACAAAGACCTGTTGTGATGTATTTGTTTGTCAAGTTGTCATAACTTTTCAGTTTATTCATGACAATCTGCATCAGTATAATCTGATTATTATTAGCAGTATTATTTATTATATGCAGATTTATATTTGCTTTAATAAACACAAGTGAAGATTTGTTCTCCAGTGGGGTTTTAAAGACGTCTGCATCACCATATGAGGCATAAGAACAGGACGTGTGTTTGGATATAACTCAGTTGTTTAAGCACACTTCATTATTATTGTTCATTTATTCCTTTGCTGGAGATTAGAACTGAATTTAGAAATAGTTTTGACACAAATCTTTGTGCTTCACAAACAAATTTAAATGTATAGGCTAATGGATGTCTTCAGTGGAGTACGCACAACACCATTTCTTTATCCACAAAAGTAAAGATGGAAAGAGAAAGTAAAGAGGCCAAATGGAGGTGGTAATGGCGCAACGCAACTGACTCTTAAAGGGAATGAGAGACTAGACTCTGATTGGTTTAATGCATGTTATACTGAAAACACACCTATAACTAATTAATAGAATAAGCACAACCCTGTTAAACCATGCGCCGGGGCGCAGAGCAAAGTTATCCATCCTTAAAATAGCAAAAGTGGATTCAGACCCAGCTTTAATGCTTTGCACCATGAGCTTTAGACTTTGCTCTTAGTCATAAGCATGCATAAAATCTCATTCATATTCATGACACGTGTGGTGTCATAATTATAACAGTTTCATGACAGAGTTATGAAAGTGTTACTGTTTTGCTTTTGTTTGTTTTTTTTTTTGTTTTTTTATGGTGATGTACAGGTTTGTTTGGTTCACACAGGTGTTGTGCAGATTTATTTGATTTATTTGCAGGTTTTGTGGAGGATTGTTTGGTTTATGTTTCATTAATACATTGTTTAGTAAAGCTAATATTTTGCTTTTACTAATTTCATTTTCTAAACAAGCACAAATTAAACTTTGTTTTTTGTCCACATGCTGTGTTCTGCATTTGTTCTAACTATTAGTATATCATGTCTTAGTTGTCATACCAAAAATAAAAAAATACAGTTGCTTGAATACACTCTACAGATATTTACATTAGATTTACCTTAGTGTATATGAGATAATGTAAAAAAATACTGATCAGGATGCCACATAACTAACTATAAAGACATATTTGTAAATTAATTTATATCTAGATGGAAAAGTGCACTACACTGCACTTTTTTGTTTAACCATTTGTCCTTATAGATCAGTTATGTCCTTTTAATACAATAGGCATTTAGTTTTGTGTTTAACCATTCGTCCTCATAGATCAATTATGTCCTTTTAATACACAAGGCATTTAGTTTTGTGTTTGTGTTTAACCATTCGTCCTCATAGATCAGTTATGTCCTTTTAATACACAAGGCGTTTAGTTTTGTGTTTGTGTTTAACCATTCGTCCTCATAGATCAGTTATGTCCTTTTAATACACAAGGCGTTTAGTTTTGTGTTTGTGTTTAACCATTCGTCCTCATACATCAGTTTTGTCCTTTTAATACACAAGGCGTTTAGTTTTGTGTGTGTGTTTAGCTGTGTCCTATTAAATCACAATTGTCCCTTTGATACACATTTGTGAGATGTGTGTATGTGTACAGCTACTGTCCCTATAATAACGGTTTGTGTTATGGGCGGGGTTTCAGAGTAATTAGCATATGACCTCATAATTAAGTATTTAGTCAGGTTGTTGTATTTTAAGTTGTGTTGTGTGTAATCAAACTTTGAAGTGAAATCTGTGCTGTACAGCTCAAAATATAATTTTTGATATGCAGCACAACTCTCTAGAGTAAGTGGAAGAGTGTGCTCCCCTAATACACCAAAAAACTGGTTTGAGCTGAAGTGTCCTTGTAACACACATAAACCCGTATGTGTGTGTGTGTGTGTGTGTGTGTGTGTGTGTGTGTGTGTGTGTGTGTGAGAGAGAGAGATCTGGCATATGGATGTGGGCTGGAGAAGCTGTGGTTCATCATCAGGGCAGTAAGTGTAAACAGCAGCAGGGCCCGCAGGGAAAGCCCTGACTTGCCCTCTTCACGCAGATCAATAACCCATCCATAGAGAGCAGGCCCGATACTCACTCACAACACTTATCCTTAGCAACTGTACTTCAGGTTAGTGCTGTGGGTTTTCTGGACCGATTTTAAAAGATGTTGCTTGTCTGACAGGATAGTCACTCTTATATGATTTTGAAATCTTCAAATTATTGTGTAGAGGACAAGAAACCTGTCAGAGTACCAACTAATGCATTACAATATTGAGTTGCTCTCCCAAAAAGTAGCTAGTTGTTTACTTAGTTACTTTTTATGGAAAATAATAGGTTACATTACTTTTCAGTTACTTTTTTGTAGGTAGCTGAGGTTTAATCTCTTTCAGAACTCTTGGCTGCCATCTTCATTTCTGTCTGTTCCCACAGAGAGTGAATTCTCTCAATGAGAGCAT
The DNA here is from genome assembly GCA_903798205.1 of Danio tinwini. Classification (NCBI taxonomy): domain Eukaryota; kingdom Metazoa; phylum Chordata; class Actinopteri; order Cypriniformes; family Danionidae; genus Danio; species Danio tinwini. The sequence continues at coordinate 10,941,666 of CAIGQZ010004625.1, read as the reverse complement.
TATTCAACATGACTATATGTTCATTTTAATTCAGCAATTTGTTTTTTAAAACCTTTTAAAATCTAAAACAAAACTCAAATTACATTAAAAAACAAAAGTAATTACTCATTATTTACTGATTAATAAGTAATATTTACAAGAAGTAATAATAATTAGGCATGCTCCGATCAGGATTTTTGCAGCTGATGTCAAGTTCCGATTCCTTGTCTTGGTGATTGGCTGATACCGATTACCGATTCTGATGCTTGAAGCTTTGTATAACTTTGCTATTGCATAAAACACATTTCCTATAAGTATGATAAAGTGGGGATCTCTCTTTAATTAAAGATGTTGAATATTTCCCTTAAACATGTCTCTTATGACAATGTAATGTGTAATGATTAATCAGCTTTAGAGTAAATTACAGAAAAAAAGGATAATACAATTTTTTGGAAACATGAACAAAAAGTTTGGAGCGCATATTTGATGCATAAGATTTAAAATGCACACCTATACTGTACATTCATTACTTCTACTTTTTCCAAAAAATTTTATGTTACAGCCTTATTCCAAAATGGATTAAATTGATTTATTTCCTAAAAATTCTACACACAATACCTCATAATGACAATGTGAAAAAAGATTGTTTGAAATTGTTGCAAATGTATTAAAAATAATAAAGCTGAAAAATCACATGTACATAAGTATTCAGTCTTTGCTCAATACTTTGTTAATGCACCTTTGGCAGCAATTACAGCCTCAAGTCTTTTTGAATATGATGCCACAAGCTTGGCACACCTGTCTTTAGAAATTTTTGCCCATTCCTCTTTGCAGTACCTCTCAAGCTCTATCAGGTTGGATAGGAAGCGACGATGTACAGTCATTTTTAGATCTCTTCAGAGATCTTCAATAGGATTTAGGTGTGGGCTCTGGCTGGGCAACTCAAGGACATTCACAGAGTTGTTTTGAAGCCACTTCATTGATACTTTGGCGGTGTGCTTTGGGTCATTGTCCTGCTGGAAGATGAACCATCACCCCAGTCTGAGGTCAAGAGCACTCTGAAGCAGGTTTTATATTCAGGACGTCTCTGTACATTGCTGCATTCATCTTTCCCTCTATCCTGACTAGTCCTCCAGTGCCTGCTGCTGAAAAACATCCCCACAGCATCATGCTGCCACCACTATGCTTTACTGTAGGGATGGCATTAGCTTGGTGATGAGCAATGCCTGGTTTTCTCCAAACGTAACGCTAGGCATTCACTCTAAAGTGTTCAATTTTAGTCTCATCAGACCAGAGAATTTTGTTTCTTCTGGTCTGAGAGTCCTTCAGATACCTTTTGGCAAATTCCAGGCAGGGAAAGGCTTCCCTCTGGCCACTCTACCATACAGGCCTGATTGGTGGATTGCTGCACAGATGGTTGTCCTTCTGTAAGGTTCTCCTCTCTCCACAAAAGAACGCTGGAGCTCAGACAGAGTGACCATCAGGTTATTGATCACCTCCCTGACTAAGGCCCTTCTCCCCCGATCACTCAGCTTAGCTGGCCGGCCAGCTCTAGGAACTCCAATTAAGCTGCTGAAACATCTCAAGAATGATCAGTGGAAACTCAATGTACCTGAGCTCAATTTAGAGCTTTATGGCAAAGGCTGTGAATTCTTATGTACATGTAATTTTCATTTTTTTTATTATTATTTTTTTTTCAACAATTTCAAAAAATCAATTTCATATTGTCATTATGAGGTATTGTGTGTAGAATTTTGAGAAAACAAATGAATTTAATCCGTTCTGGAATAAGGCTGTAACATGTGAAGCACTATGAATACTTTGCGGATGCACTGTATATTACAACAAGTTATATTATTAAATATATTAAAGTAAAAAATAAGCCTTACGTTTTTTATTATTATTTTTTTTCCTAATCATTATAGCCAGGTTTTAATGAACTTGCAATAGTCAAAAACACCACATTTTCAGCTCATATGTAAAAAGTCTAAATAAAAGTGTATTTGCAAGGCCATTCATATATTTAGCAACTATTGATAGCAGTAGAATTATTGCAGCTCCGGACAGCTGCTGTGTTAGGAGCACAGGGATCGCTCACATCCGCACACATCATTTACCTCTTTACATGTTGTAGCACTGCTGATGAGTGCACTTACCACTTGCTCTTTGTGTAAACTCGTAAACAAACACTTGCGATCGGTTCATGAGATCGGCCAGATTGGTGAGTACTGATCGAGTAATAAAATGTGATTGTTGGCCGATACTGATCTCTGGCTGATCGACCAGAGCATTCCTAATAATAATATTTATTATTAATAAAGAAATATTACGTAACTTGCATTACCTGTAATGTGTTACCCTCAACACTGCTAACTAAGCATTTTTACTTCACTACTGTTGCATGATCCGGTCAGAGGAAGACTACAAGGATACTAAAGAGATAGTTCACCCCAGAAATTCTGTCATCAAATGCTGATTGTTGGGACCCATTGACTTCCATAGTAATTTATTTCTTATGCTTATTCTTTTGTGTTCAACCGAAGAGAAGAAACTCATAAAGGTTTAAAACCACATGAGTGAGCTAGCTAACCCTTTAATGACTCGCATATTAAAATGAGCTCAATATTGGAGTTGACAGCTAACGATTCACTGATTCAAAAATTTGTTCAGAGTGAGCCCACAGTTAATAGGTGCGTTCGACACAAAGCCCTGCTGCAGCCGGTGATCAACGAGATTAGCCGAGCGTCGGCGGGGGCGGAGTTGAAAACGGAGTTGTGCGGATGGCGATCTCGGACCAATTGTTCTGGCGTGGATCTGAGCACGTTTGCTGGATTCACACGCGCCAGGTTCCGAAACAAAAGTCTAGGTGTGAAAGCACCCTTAGTGGCTAATTCATATGGATTTGTACAATCTCATTGGTACAATTTTGTATAACTTGCTCATCCCCCAATGATGGTGGGGTTAAGAGCCACACCTCCATTAAAAATCATACATTTTCGTACGACTGAACTCGAACGGTTTTAGCCACTGACAAAACATAATGAGATCAGGCTGGAGTTAGGTGAAGCTACACTTTTGTGCTGTTACAGGTTATTTGAAATCATTTGTTTCAGATATTTTCAATTAAGTTCTGCAAACCGAAAGCACAACCCATAATTTTAAACGCAGAAGACATGCTTGGAATAAGGTGAATCTAATATAATTATCAAATTGATGTTATTAATGAATATTAAATGTTTTAATATTATGGTGGGAGGGGTTATGAACAGGGGTTATGAACCCAACCCCATTCAGAGGACACATAATAGTGACTACAGGTAAGCCATATGACTGACATGTAAAGAAACCAATTACAGTTTATCTAGACAATCACATCTTTGCCTTTGCACAGTTTGCTGTAAATTACACATTATTTTGAAAATCCAGTGTTTAATGTCGACATGGCCTTCCATTAGGATGTGCGCTGATTAGCATTAGACACTAAATCATGAAAGTTTAGGTATGAAAGGCACAAAAATACTGCCGTTTTGTGATATTATACTTGTTATAGTTTTGTGATGGTATACTTTTTAGTTTTAGCACCTAATAGGGAAGATATTATTAGCAAATAACCAGTTACATTTCCTTCTGTTCCTCTAACATGCTTTGGTTACAGAAGACTTGGAATACAGTACATGGATTGCGTGCAGCACTTTAGTACTGCTTTTTTGCAATTTTTAGACTTGATAAACCCGTTCTCATTCTCTTTCCATACATAGAAAAAAGAGGGATAATTTTCTTTAGAAGTTCATCTTTTGTGTTCCTGAGAAGAAAGCCATATGGGTTTATTAAAGCATGAAAGTGACTTACAATACTGTTTTATCTTAATAAAGAAAAATCAAAATAAAGTTAAATGATTTTCAAGAAGATTTTCATCTACTGTAAAAAAGATATAAAAATATATGTTAAATTACTAAAACTTAACATTTAATTTTAAAAGAAAATATGCTGGTGACGCGGTGGCGTAGTGGGTAGCACGTTCGCCTCACAGCAAGAAGGTTGCTGGTTCGAGCCCTGGCTGGGTCAGTCAGTTGGCGTTTCTGTATGGAGTTTCCATGTTCTCCCCGTGTTCACGTGGGTTTCCTCTGGGTGCTCCCACAGTCCAAAGACATGTGGTATAGGTGAATTTGGTATGCTGAAATTGAAATTGGCCGTAGTGTATGAGTATGATTTGTGTATATGAGTGTGGATGTTTTCCAGTGATGGGTTGCGGCTGGAAGGGCATCCGCTGCTAAAAATATGCTGGATAAGTAGGCGGTTCATTCCGCTGTGACGACCCCAGATTAATAAAGGGACTAAGCCGAAAAGAAAATGAATGAATGAATGAAGAAAATATGCAAAAATAATAATGTATTTTTAGTTTTAATATAAACAACATAAAACTAAATTTCACGTAACAATCCCACCTCTCTAAACTTACCAAAACCAAATCAATTTAAAATAAACCTATCAAAATATGATCAAGTATTTTGATATTCATTCATTCATTTATTTATTCATTCATTTTCCTTCAGCTTAGTCCCTTTATTTATCAGGGGTCAAACCAGTGAAATGAACTGCCAACATATCCAGCATATGTTTTACTCAGCGGATGCCCTTCCAGGTTCAACCCAGTACTGGGAAACACCCATACACACTCAATCACACACACGCATACTGTACACTATGGCCAATTTAGCTTACTCAATTCACCTAAAGCGCATGTGTTTGCACTGTGGGGGAAACTGGAGAACCCGGAGAAAACCCACACCAACACTGGTAGAACATGCAAACTCCACATAGAAACACCAAGTGGCACAGCCGGGACTCAAACCACTGACCTTCTTGCTGTGAGGTGACAGTGCTAACCGTGCTAAGCGCTCAGTACTTTATTAATATGCAGATAATACTAAAATGTCACTGACTAAAAGAATGTGAAGCATGCTAAAAGTGTGAAAAGACATCATAAATAAGTATACTGAACAGTGTCAATGTGTATTTGAAGAGAAGCTCTCAGATGTACAATGATCATGCCCTCCACAACTGAAAAAGTATGCCTGCTCATTTTAATACTGTGATACTGTGCAAGTATATTGTATGGTGAATAATAAAATGATGTCTGGTATGCCTGCGTTATCTCTCACATCATTTTATAACAATTCAGAAAAAACTCTTGGCGCTGAGAATTCTTAAAGAGCAGATTGTTTTCTACAGCATTATGTACAGGATTTTGGTCATGTTGAAGTTAAGCGCTGAAACTCTTAAATAATAGGGCAGATATGCTGATGTGTTTCAGGGTGGAGGAAGAGTATGTTATAGTCTCCATAGAAACATAGGCGCAAACTCTTCTGGAAATTCCCTTCCCCAAACACTGACCACAATGTGTCTGTGTATGTGAGTGCATGCGTTTAACATTTTGTCTAATCCTATTCACCCCATGATGTGGTTTAAATAGTAAGACTTTATTTACAAAGAAAATATTTTAGTCTACCATTGTCATTTAAACTTAACTTCTGTATGCTTTATTAACATGAACAATAATCATGCATATTTTACTCTCCATGACAATAGCTTTTTTCTAGTCAAAATCAGCATAGTAAGCAGAAGCCAAAATTTGATTTGTAAAGGCTATTTAAAAAAAGCAGACATTAAATCACAAACGTTTTTTAGACAAACTTCTTACTATTGATTAATCACAGTGCTCGATAACGCAAATTTCTAATCAGCCAATCGCATGGCAGCAACTCAATGCATTTAGGTATATAGACATGGTCAAGACGATCTGCTGCATTTTAACCGAGCATCAGAATGGGGAAGAAAGGTGATTTAAGGGACTTTGAACGTGGCATGGTTGTTGGTGCCAGACAAGCTGGTCTGAGTATTTCTGAAACTGCTGATCTACTGGGATTTTCACGCACAACCATCTCTAGGGTTTACAGAGAATGGTCAGAAAAAGAGAAAATATCAAGTAAGAGGCAGTTCAGTGGGTACAAATGCTTTGTTGATGCCAGAGGTCAGAGGAGAATGGCCAGACTGGTTCCAGCTGATAGAAAGGCAACAGTAATTTAAATAACCACTCGTTACAACAGAGAATGCAGAAGAGCATCTCTGAACGCACAACACATCCAACCTTGAAGCAGACGGGCTACAGCAGCAGAAGACCACACCGGGTGCCACTCCTGTCAGATAAGAACAGGAAACTGAGGCTACAATTCACACAGGCTCACCAAAATTGGACAATAGCAAAACGTTGCCTGGTCTGATGTGTCTTGATTTGTGCTGCGACATTCAGATGGTCAGAATTTGACATCAACAACAGGAAAGCAAGGATCCATTCTGCCTTGTATCAACGGTTCAGGCCGCTGCTGGTGGTGTAATGGTGTGAGAGATATTTTCTTGGCACATTTTGGGCCCATTAGTACCAATTGAGCATCAACGCCACAGCCTACCTGAGTATTGTTGCTGACCAGATCCATGATTACTTTATGACCACAGTATATCCATCTTCTGATGGCTACTTCCAGCAGGATAACACGCCATGTCATAAAGCATTAATTGTCTCAGACTGGTTTCTTGAACATGACTGTGAGTTCACTGTACTCAAATGGCTCAATCCAACAGAGCACCTTTGGGATGTGGTGGAACAGGAGATTCGCATTGTGGATGTGCAGCTGACAAATCTGCAGCAACTGCGTGATGCCATCATGTCAATATAAACAAAATCTCTAAGGAATATTTCCAGTATTTTGTTGAATCAATGCCACAAAGGATTAAGGCAGTTTTGAAGGCAAAATGGGGTCCAACCTGGTACTAGAAAGTTGTACCTAATAAAATGGCTGGTGTGTGTGTGTATATACATACATACATACATATATATATATATATGTGTGTGTGTGTGTGTGTGTGTGTGTGTGTGTGTGTGTGTGTGTGTCACATGCTATACTATGCTATACTAGTATGTCTTGTAATATAAAGCATATAGGAGCTGTGCACAGTTCGCATGAAAACTACAGTAGCCATTACTATTGTGTTTCCTAGGCAATGATTTATTTTGTCATGACAGTTAATGTATACACTTTTTACTCTACTATACTGTACTACATTGCAGGTTTATGATAAATGGGACAGTTGCATATATTATACTTCATTTGCAACTATGGAATTTAAAGCATAAATGATACTTACTATATCATAATACACCCTTCAGTGTATGCTGCACTATGCACTACATAATACACTGTACATGTTTTGTCCTTAACCATGAATATTAATTATTAGTTTGTTGTGCACAGGTTTACAACATTACATTGTGGTCATGTTATATACTAAACAGTGCAGTACATTAAATAGCACTGGAGTCATAAACAATTTAAAACAACTGACCCGTTTAGCTAAACTCTAAAAGACACCGTTTGTTTATGGAGCCCCAAACTTCATGTTTTTCTACATTTTTTTATGGTACAACCTCCAATCCGTTCTCTTTAACTGGGCCGGCCAACTGCTCCATATTTGGATTACACATTCACACACACTCTTACGCACGCCTCCACACACTCACTCCCTCTGTCACACACACACACACACACACACACAATCTCACTGGAGGTGGGGGCAAGGAGCGATAGAGCTATTAGCTCGGGCTGCAGCAGACATCATTGTACGAGCGGAGGGGAGACGATTCCACCGGCAGTGCGCGAGAACGCACGGAGCCCCTGGCAACACGGAGAGCCTCGAGCTTCCCTGCCCGTTATACCGTACAGTAAGTCCGTGCATGTATTTTTACCAGCACCAAGCTGTCTTGCTCATCATCTGGGAGCAATGAATGTAAACTCAAAGACGCAGGAGGAACAGAGAGTGACGTTTACTATATATAAAAATAAATCTTTGTAAATACTTACTGTGACATTTGCACCAATTGTCACATCAACCTGTTTGCGATCGACCTTGCGAGACGTACGGGATGTGCCGTTTGTCACCTCGATTTAAAATTATATAACTACTTTGAAGTAGCGCACGGGAAGCGGGGCGGTTGCTTGCGAGCTGCCAGACCGAGTAGGGAGCGCTCTAGCCCGGCTGGAGTAACTGCGCCACTCCGCCTCTTTGACAGACTTCCAAACATGATTTTACCGGCGGAATGATGATCTGTCAGCTGTACTTTTTAACCGACACTGTCACTGTCTTAACCGTGGGCACTTCTGCTGAGTCAACACTCTAGCTGGAAGGCTTTTGATGTGAAAACACAATCGCGGAAGTGTTAGTCTGTACTAGAGTTGCGACTTCAACCCTTGTGCACCGTTTAATCCACGGCGACGCGGTTTACGCCAGAGCGTTCATCGCTCGCCGCTGTCTGTTTAATTGAGAATAGCTCGTACTAGTAGGCTACGACAATTTAGACTTTGTGCCACTTAACAGACATTGGCAGTGTTTCAATAGTCGTTAGGGGGGCATGATATTGTGTGTTATGATTCCTAAAACGCACTGTGTATGCGTTCTGAAACGACTCCAATACTGCTCTCTAGGTAGGCAGCGTTACTAAGATTGAGACGCAGCCACTGAGTGTATCCCGCCGTGATGTCACTCAGTTCATCCCGGTTGGTTATATAATGAGCTGTTGCTGTGTATATTTCATGTGTTTGCCGGCTAACGGGGGTCTATGCATTATGACTGACATGCCAGGTTTTGTGACTTCAGTAAATAAACTGCCATTTAACGTTGATTATGTAAACCGTTGATTAAGACAGTCTCAAGGAGGTCTTTCGTTAAAGGGTCAGAGTGTCATATCACACGATACTGTGCCTTGCATGCAAACTATGTTGCGCAATGTATAGCTGTAACTATTTTGAATGGTGTTTACTATGCAAAGATTCATTGCATGTGTTGACAGTTAATGTATACAGTTTTTACTCTAGTGTACTATGCAAGTTTATGATTCACAGGACTGTTATAGTTTACTGGCATATGCTATACTGTTTACTGTACTGTAGAATATGGGTCATTCCTACTATTCGGTGCCATGTGTCCCCAAGGCATTATATGGTACAGAATATTTAAAAATCTTTTTTCTACTAAATTAAATACATTAAGGGCGTCACAGTGGCGCAGTGCGTAGCACAATCGCCTCACAGCAAGAAAGTCGCTGGTTCAAGCCCCGGCATTTCTGTGTGGAGTTTGCATGTTCTCTTTGTGTTTGCGTGGGTTTCCTCCGGGAGCTCCGGTTTCCCCCACAGTCCAAAGACATGCTCTATAGTCGAACTAAATAAGCTAAATTGGCCGTAGTGTATGTGTGTGAATGTGGGAGTGTATGTGTGTTTCCCAGTGTTGGGTTGTGGCTGGAATGGCATTCACTGCGTAAAACACGCTGGATAAGTTGGCAGTTCATTTTTCTGTGGTGACTCCGGATTAATAAAGGGACTAAGCCAAAAAGAAAATGAATGAATAATAAATACATTAAATGTACAATGTAATCATAGCAAATCTTTTTTAGGTAATTCTTGTTTAGTAATACTTTTTTAGAGTAAATACTATTGCAGAGTAAAGTGAGGGACATTTTAGCTCTTAGAAAATGTAAATATTACAGTAACTATTTTAAATACCTTTTAAAAGATACAAGAATGTTCTGTAACAAGGTGGCCTGTGTTACATGTGAAAATTCTGCAAGAAGTGTTAAACCGTAATATCCTGAGTTGGACTAGTATATTTTTCTTATAGTTTAACAAGTACTCCTTCAACTGATATTATAAAATCTTGGAATTTTTTTTTTCAGGGACAGTTACTGCCCTGTAATAGCACCGAATAGTAGGAATGACCCATACAGGTATGCAGCTTTATGATTTATAGGACTGTTGCATATGTTGTACTAGGGGTGGGCGATAAAAAAAAAGGTAAATAAAAAAACCCAATATATATATTATTATTATTTTGTATTCATAATTATTTAATATTTTTAATAATACATGTAGGAATATTATGATTTTTTTATTTAACCACTTTATTTTAATTTACTAACATTACTAAGGCAAATAGTTTTAAGAGTCAAAACAAAAACATTTAAACAATATCTCATCTCTTTATAATAAAATAAACATAAGTGTTAAAGAGACTCTTAAACTTGATAAATAAAATGTTACAAAGTGTGTGAAATGGTAAAGTGTGAACGCTGAACAATCAAAGCAAACTTAAAGGTATATCAACATCTGTAAGGTGTCAATATTAATGATACAGTAAACCTCAAAGTCTGTAAACAAAAACAATTATGATAATCAAATCTGGGCTTTCAAGTAAATGAACCAGCCATCATTATTCAAATACATGCTGAACATTACAAATTGTGAAGTTGAATGACTACACTACCCTCTATGCAAAAAAATAAATCTTTCAGATGGGCTGCTAGTGGCAGGGATGCACAAGAAAAGAAACCAGAAAGCAACTCTGGCGACATCCTTTTTTATTTACAATCTCATAGGATAACAAATCGAAAAACGCTGCATCTCAGATGCAAGTTTATAGAGAAAAGTAAAAAGCACTGCAGTGTTTGGATATGCTGTGTTTGCCTTAGGTAATTAGTCTGCCTTTACTGAAATCTGTATATTCCATACAAAGTATGAAGCAGATTGGTTATTGTACTTGCATGAATCATGGCGCATGCATGGCATTCGGAAAAGTTCAAATGTTTTTCAACTAGGTGTACCTGGAAAACCATGTGCATGTCGCACGCCTCCATTGGAAATGACAAACTGACACCTTAAACTTATTGGCATTGCTTTCAAGGCACACACTCAGCAGCCATATTTTAATAAAACTATAGCCTTCATACAAATCTTTTTTTGTTTTAATATTGAAAATGTTGTTTAGTCAATGAATACCAATATCGATTTTATCGCCCAGTCCTTTCTTGGACTATTACAATACAGTAATTGCTGTAATATAATTTATTGCACATAGTACATTTACTATTATGTAGTACATTCAAATGCATTCTTCAATGCAAAACAACACTATTGCAACGTACAGTAGAATTTGCATATTTACCTTTTTTTATTTTAAGGTAATTCTGCACAGGTTTACAGCATAATGCTCATGTCATATTGTACTGCTTTAATTTTTGAATGGACTTCATTGTGCACTTAGATTATAGGACAGTTGTAGTTTATTCTATCCTTTATGCAACACTTCTTTTGCAATTTTATTATTTAGTTGTTTGCAAATTTACAGCTTATAGGACCTTGGCAGCAAAAGTGTACCAAACATTCCATTATGACTTTCTAAGAGCAAATATCTCACTTTGATTCGGTTTTTATAGACTTGATTTCATTCACTTTTAGGCTTTGGCATGCCATAAAAAAGGCCAAGACAGACATAGCGAGAAATAAAATTCCTGCGTTGAATGTTAAAAGATCTGCTTGTTCAAATAAATAAAGGTGGATTATTAGCAAGGTCACCGAGCTTCAGTTTCACAGCGGAGTATCGCCGCCACATGCTCGGTTTTCATGCTTATTATTAGTGTACATTTCCAAGGCTTGGGATGATTAAGAAATCCTGGTGCTTTTAATGAAAATCCCATTGTTTTGGAGAGCGAGTGGATTAGTGTTTCCCCCTTTTTATGTGGTTGTAAAACGTTTCAAATGGTACGGGCTGCCCTTTGCAACCTGGGGACTAAGCTGTCTGCTCTGATTATGCAGCGAATGCTTTTTTTTCAGAGGGATTTGTGCAGTGGTGAATTGCTCTGTGCTATAACTCGGTAAGCAAATCTCCATTTGATGGCCCCAGTACCACTTACTTTTAAATGCTAATGAGTGGTAATTAAGACACAGAGTATGGCCTAATCACAAGCGCTCTAGCGTGTGTGCTGATTTGTTCAGTTTTACACATACACACCTGTCACTTGTGAAGTGCCTGTTCTTGTATCATTTTAGTAGCTGCACTGTTCAGACTAGCAGTGTAAGTGGAGGTGGGTTTGATGAACCTAACTGAGCTTGTGACAGATGTAGGCATGGCTCACTTGACATGCTCGAGTGCCGGTGAAATGTGCAGTGAGAGACACACCTCTACCTGCAGACACTGCTTACATAATAGCAGTGTGATTGACAGGGACAGTTTCAGCCAATGGGTGAGTAGAGCCAGCTGGACTAGAAATTTGTTTACACATCAGAGGGGTGGAGCTTTTGTCAACCTGGCTTGCTGGAAAATAAGTCTCAAGGTAGGCCAATCCAGGCAAGCTGTTTAAGCACACTCCCTCACAGGTATGCATACATGAACTCATTGTTCTGGAGCATCATGTTCTTTTTTGAAGGCAATTCATGCTCTGAGCTCAAACTTTGGCTACTTTTCTGCTGAAATTGAACCTTAAGTGTAATGCTTGACACAATCCCTGTTTACAACTGGTCTTTTTGGGGGTCATTTGGTCACATGTGGCCATCTGTTGTTGTTTGCACCTTAACCTCTTATATGCATGTTGCATTCACAGTATGCTTTTCGATATTAGTCTTGCCACACATGATTTTTTGAATGTAGTGCTGTGCATTATCAAAGATTACAGAATACAGGTACAGTTCGTCCTGTGAATTACATCACATGACAGCAACTACTCAAATGCCCACAAACTTGTAAACAAAGAGTCGCTGTCTTTTCTGGGGAAGATTGCAATCAAGACCAAGTTGTGGATTACTTCAAAAAACTAGCATGATCAGACGGTCATTTTTCAGAAGATGATAATGTGTAGAATGGCCATAAATGAGGTTGGTGTCGTGATCTCGTTCTTTTCAAGTGTGCATGCGCATTAGCTCAGGAAACCTGAAAATATGCAGATTTTGTTTGATTCATACGTTTAGAAACTAAACTTATGAGATAGATGTTGTTTAATTTTTTTGGTGGTTCTAAATATGTAATGAAATCGTATGCCTGGCTAACAGTTTTGGAGAATTAGATTTTTGCGGAGTGAAATGACTTGCCTTAAAGGGACTTTGGCATTATGGAGTAAATCAGCCACAATGAAAATTTTGTAATCATTTATGATTTCATTCATTCCGTCCCCCATTTACTTTCTGACTTTATTTTCCAGAACACAAAAGAAGATTTCTGAAGAATGTTTCCGCTGTTTTTGTTCTTACAATAAAAGGCATTTGGTTCCAAATATGTAAAACAAAAAACAAAACCTAAAAATCAACCAAACAATACATGCAATTCATGATCATTAGATGTAATAAAACAATGATTTTGGTTTTAAGTGTGTTTTGTGGTTGAGTGCTTGTGGAAGAGGTGTTTCTTCAGCTGCTTCTTGAGAGATATGATGGTTGATCAGATGGTAGTTGGTGAAGAGGAACAGAGAGCGTGTAGGTTTTGGAAAATTACTTTTTTCTACATTAAATGCACCACTGAAGGAAAGAACCTTTACCTAAGGTTGAAGAAATTAATAGCAATTTTTAATTTTGAAGTGAACTAACCTTTTAGGGTTAATTGTAATGGGCTTTAAGTGAACTAAAGGACTAGTGAAGTCTGTTATTTGTCAAACAAGTTATGGTGTTTTGATTAAGCAATAAACATTATTAAAGTGAAAAATTTCTAGATTTATATTTTACATTAAGACACATGCATTTAGAAGAATAGAAATTATGATTATTTCATCTAAAAATTCTTATTTTAGTGTAGTGTTTGAGCATTACACAAACATTTAAAGCATTCAAGCACAAGAAATTAGAACATTTGGTGGTTTAATAAAGAAAATTTTTATTTCATTATCTTTTTAGGTCATAAAACCCAAATCACTTATTACTCAAACCTGATGTACATAAGTCAGTTCATAAAAAAAAACAAAAAAAAACAGCTGAAGAGTGACTTGATGAAATTTGACAAGTAAATTTTTGGACCTCTGGTTGTTGGATCTAAGTGAACCCATGGAGACCACTACAAATATGATGTAGACGCATACATTCTAGGCCTCTGACAGTTAAAATTTGTGTTGTTGCGATTAATTCCTGAAGTTTTTTTTTTACTGTATACAGCATTGAGCTAAGCTGCAAAAAAAGGTTACTTTAACAGGTATAATAAATAAAAAATACTTAGTAGATTGCTTTTTTGTCTATACATGTTCTGAGTAAACAAACTATTTAAATAACAAAAATATTTTATAAATGATTATATCTTGTAATCAAATTAGGCATTTAAATAAGGCATTAACTAAGAACATCATCTAAGATTAATTAAGGTTCATTACAAGCTTATTTAAATTAACTAATGTTAACTATTGGACAATATTAACATACAATCACAAAATTGCCAATCAATATTTCAGCATGTACACTCAGAAAATGATGTTTGCTGTTTGTTCAAACTACTTATTAAAAATGAGCTGAAACAACACAATTCTTGATTTTTTTAATATGGGACAACGCAATTGTTTTATGTTCAATTCACTTAAATTTATAAAAACAAGTAAAATAACTAAAATTTTTCATGTTGTCCCAACACAAATTGACTGTGTGTAACCCAGATTTTTTTTTACAGTGCAGTAGGCCAGATTAACACGTGAAAATAAAATAGTTTGAACTATTAAGCTAACCAACAAAGTCTCCAAGCGTACGCTACTGTAATAAACACAGCAAATACAATATGAATATTCTTAAAAAAGTAAAAAGTTTAAAGAACTATTCTTGCTATTCTGTGCCGATAATATCAACATTGTGCATGTTCATTATCACGATATATTGAATTATTGAATATCGTCAATTGACTAACACATTCCCTACTACCTCTAAATGTGTCGTGAGAAATGAAATCAGTAAATATTTTGGACCCCATTTACACCTATACAGTAAGTATTTCCAACCCACTTGTAAATGGCGCGAGTATCAGGAGTCTCCGGGAGTTCAGCGTCCTTTTACAGTGTCAAAATCTCACAGCATGAGGTGGGAAGGAGGAGGCAAGGAACGGGATCGATTGAGCAATGCTGTTTTCAGACCTTTATAACCCGTTTCTTTCATCTCTCAGCTCTATTCATTTGCTCTCCCTCCATGGGCGAAGTACACATCCCCAACCTGTTTTTGTACTCCAGCGCTCAAGAGCTTTTTTATTTTTTTGATATCGAGATGAAAAACATTCCTTTCTACAGTGAGTGGATGTCAGCGTGCAGGCTGCTCGTCTTCCTCTAGACTCCCCGTGACGGCTTTATGTATAGACTAAATTGACGCTTTTTATTTTTCCGGCTGAACAATGCGACGAACGTGATTTGAAACTGTTCCATTGATGAGCAGAAATTTTCCTAAACCCTCATATTCATCTTGTCGTAGTGATGGGGCTTCAGGATCATCAATAAATCTCTTCATCCATCGAGAAGCGGAGTTAAAAATAAAGCACTTACATGAATAAATCACATTCAAACCTCCAGAATTCGTGACAGATCCAGGCTCTACAGCTTCGAGTGCAACATATGAGCATGTGGTTTTTAGACAGCCGGGAGTCATTTTGAAGTCTTTTAAAGTCCCATTTAATGGGCTCATGTGGCCTTCACAATCTGAAATATAATAATTTAGAGCCAAAGGCACAGGAATTATCAAGCAAATTGGGGGAATTTGTTGTAATACCTGGGTAGTTGAGCATTGTGCTGCAGTAGATTGAAGAAAAGCTGCATGATAATTCTAGAAATGTACTTCACAAGAGGAGTTTCTGTTATTTACTGTAGCAGTATTTTGAAAAACTAAATTTTCTTGAATGACTATTTGGAAATAATAATTTATGCGCATTTGCAGATGGGAAAAAGCATTAAACTATATTTTTATATTTATAACAATATCAAACTAAATAAATATAAATTGTTGCATACTGTTGCAAAGTTGAGTTGTTAAAAAAGAAAAACAGAATATTCACCAGATGACTCTTTTTGGAAATAATAATTTATGTGCATCTGCAGAGAAAAAAAGGGCCTAGTTTATATTTGAACTATTTATAAACATATCAAACAAGACAAATACTCTGCATATTGTTGTATACTGTTGCAAAATTGAGTAGTTAAAAAAAAAGTTAAATACATTTTTAAAACAAGAATTTTTTAACCAGATGACCTTTTGGAAATGATGAATTACATTCAGGTCCATACATATTGGGACATTGACACCGTTCTAACATGTTTGGCTCTATACACCTAAACAATGGATTTTTTGGTTTATTATTATTCTGTCCCATTACTTTTGGTCCCTTAACAAGTGGGAGGCACATACACTAACTGTTGTAATTCCTACACCGTTTACTTGAAATGGATGTAAATACCTTCAAATTAAAGCAGACAGTCTGCAGTTTCATTTAAAACCATTTAAGCCTAAAATACATTTGATCTATTTAATATTTATAAAAATATCAAGACAACTATATTGTATTGTATACTGTTGCAAAATTGAGTAGTTAAAAAAAAGGTAAAATTTTCACCAGATGACTTGAATAGCTGTATTTGGAAATGAAAATTTATGTGCATCTGCTGAGAAAATAAATAAGGCCTAAATTACATTTGATCTATTTAATATTTATAAAAACATCAAAAAAGACAAATAAATATTGTCGTATACTGTTGCAAAATTAAGTAGTTAAAAAGAAGTAAATTGTATACTACAATGTAACTATTATGTACATTTTATTTTAGTCATTTTTACTGTTAAAATATCTAGATTTAGTTAATGAATCAAGCTGATGTGAGACATTAATCAGAAAATTAAGCCATATTGTATTATCAATGTTGTTTCAATATTTTATGAAGCTCTGCGATAGAGCCGTAATATTACAATATGAATAAATACGGAATATTTACCTGAATAGTTCTATTTGAAAATAATAATTTGAATGCATCGGCACAGAGTAAAAACAAAACAACATTTCAGACATTTGAATGATTATTCAATCAGCAGCATCATAATCTTTAACTAAGATTAATAAATGCTATAATTTATTGTTTATAATTAGTTCGTGTTTGTAGGTACATTAACTAATGAAACCTTATTGTAACGAAATCAAATATTTAATAATTAATAAATAAACGTTCATAATAGGTTCATTTTAAAATGCTGAAATGTCGACCTTTCATTAGAGGGTATATGAATCAAGCCGCTTTGAGACACTGAAGCAGTCTAAGCAGAAGCTTTTGCAGTTTGATAAATGCCTAAAGCCATATTGCAATATCAACTTAGACCAAATTGATCATGCAGCTCTAAAAAACGGAGATGAATAATTTTGTTGATTATGTCATGTATATCATTAATATTCTGCTTTTCTACAACAGTGCTTTGGCATGATTCACACATTGTGGGTGCTTCATGCTGATCTCATATACAGTACCAACATGCATAAATAAGTAATAGGGTGCATGAAAGTAATGCATACATATTCAATTACCAGCTAGTACAAGCAAATACGGCAGTCCACTATTCAATATGTTGTTTCCAGTTCATATTCAGCAACATATTGTGAATTTGCAGCTTTCCAGGTGCACTCAAAGGCAAAATCCGTACTTGTCATTCAGCCCATCTGAGCCTTTGTAGTGAAGATGGCCTCAGATATAGGAGAGATCGATGGCTGAACTTCTGAATGGCAGAGTGTGAATAGTGTAGCGGCTCTGTGTCAGTGTGGAGATCGATGACCCCTCTATGGGCCACTGTCCTCCTCTGGTGTGGATGGATCTGTATGCTTGCTGCTCCCTCTGGGCATTTCCAGACAGTAGAGCCACTATTGATGCCAGTCTTTCAGCATGAAAGCGACAAAGAACAGCAAAGCTTCTCTCATGTGCAGCTGGTGTCGAACACCATGAAAATCCTTGTTGTGGAAAAGGCCTGTTTCTGAAAGAGATAAGTTGCACTCTCATTTGAAATTTCCCTAAAGGTTTACAATTTCCTGTTGTATCTACAGTAACTTACCGGCAGCAGTTTGCCAGTAACTTGCTGTACATGTGTTTACAAAATTGTATGTACACTGCATGACAAAAGTCTTGTCGTCGATCCCAGTTGTAAGCTTGTAAATAATAACTTGACTTGTTGATCATTTGGAAAAGTGGCAGAAGGTAGATTTTTCCGATGAATCATCTGTCGAACTGCATCCCAATCATCACAAATACATCACAAACTCTCTCATTACGTTCTGCTGACTCTGGCTTTCTCGCTGTCCCTTGGTAACGCCTTTCTTCAATGGGGGGCAGATCATTTAGTGTTATTGCACCCAAACTCTGGAACTCTCTACCACGCTCACTCCGTTCTACTAATAATATCTCTGAATTCAAGTCTGTACTTAAAACTCACTTATTTTCTGAATGCTTCACTTCTGATCTGCCAAACTGACCACTTTATCCGATCCACCTGCACTCTGCTTATTTGTCTCTTAGGTCTTGTTTTTGTATTTCCAGTTTGTTATATTTGACTTCCTGTATGTTTGTGCATCTAATGCTGCCTCTACATTTATCTGCTTGTACTATCTCCTTTTGTCGCATTCTTTGTAAAGTGTCCTTGAACTCTGCAAAGGTGCTATATAAATAAAAATTATTATTATTATTACTGCAGAAGACCTATTGGAACCCACAGGTATTGAAGAAGAATCCAAAGAACCTTGATGAACTCTGGGAGTCCTGCAAGAACGCTTTCTTTGCCATTCCAGATGACTTTATTAATTAAGTTTATTTTTTAAGTCTATTTATTAAGTTATTTGAGTGATTGCAGAGATGTATGGATGCAGTCCTCCAGGCTCATATGAGTCATGCACAATATTAATTCTTTTTTCACTGCACCATGACTTTATATTCTATACTCTACATTATTTCTGTTAAGTGACAAATATTTTGTTTAAGCAAAGTCAGACCTTACTGTCCTAATTAAATAATAAAAAATCAAGGCATGATCATATTTTATTTAGGTAAAATAAGCGTATTCTAGAGGCCTTTGAATTCCATATAAGCCACTTCTGATACCAAATGATCAACTAAAAGTCAAGTTATTATTTGTTCCCAAAACTTGGATAGGTGACAATAATTTTGTCAGGTAGCGTATTTCTTTACTGTAAAATATGCAGCATTTTTTTACAATGCGACTTTAAAATACATTAACATACTGCATAACTGTTCTACAGTAAAGTACAGTTGATATTATAGTTAAATACTGTGCAATTTACAAAAATAGCAGTGTTTCCAGTGTACAAATAATCAAAAATGAAAATTCAAGCTTTGTTTTGTTCTGCAAGATTTATAGGGTGTCAAACTTGTATCGCTTTTTAACTTCAGTGAACAGGATGTTCGATTTACCTTTAAAGCAAAATATTCATGCTGCTCTTTTCCGTACAGTGAAAGTGAATGGAGACTTTGTTTTCACAAGCCAAGAAACTGCATAATTGTGACCCTGGACCACACATTTTCTAAAATTAAGACTTAAACATCATCTGAAAGATTAATAAATAAGCTTTCCGTCAATGTGTGGTTGGTATTTGATCAAGAGACAACTATTTGAAAAATCTAAATTTTGAGAAAATCACCTTGACAACAATGAACAATCAACAATGTTGTCTAAATTTAAGCATTTAGCAAGGCGTATTACTAATCAAAAAATAGGTTTTGGTATATTTACAGTAGGAAATTTATAAAAATATCTCAATGGAACATGATCTTTATTTAATATCCCAACCATAGTTGATTTTTGCAATAAAAGAAAAAATTATCATTTTGACCCATACAATTTTTTTAAGCTACTGGCAAAAATGTACCTGTACAACAACATGTGACTGTTTTTATGGTCCGAAGTCACAATTGCGTATATATTGTTGCAAAATGTAAATTAATTATTGCACATCTTTGTATATTTATCTATCATAATTTTCTGTTTTTAGCTTTTAGATTAACAGCAGGAATCTTGGATCCAATGTAAGGATTTTTAAGTTTTTAACTTTTAAAGCATAAAAATATCTTAATATGATTGTAGATATTTAAGAAACATGCCAAGTAAACAATCTTGTTTATCTGAAAAACAATGTTGAAGTCAGATATTCTGCTTTGAAAATGTGTTTTCTGTGCCGAAACGAACAAAACGACTTTGTTTTGGTAACTTTAACCTGCCCAATGCCAGTTTAGCCAATTATATTTCAGCACCCCGAGTTGCCTTGATGAAAAACCACGTATTTCATTCATTCATTCATTCAGAAGGCTCTCAAAGCATGCACTCGTGACCGGAATGCAACCTCCGGTGGACAGCAGCAGACTCCGAAATGAGACGCAGATTCAGAGTTCCACATGCGGTTATTAATTAGCAAATTATATAAATATTACGAACGTAAACATTAGGTGAGCAGGTTACACTGTAACCCCGTGTCCTAACAACACGCTTCATGATAAGCGATTTGGCTGTTTGCACCAGACGAAACACGACAGAAATTTAAATACAGCCAGAAGCACAAAATAGTGTACTTACTGCACTCCAACGAAATGGTAAGGTTTATAATCTATTTAATATATATTAAACCTCTTTAACATTATTAAATATACATGCTGGATCACTGATATGTGTTTGGTTCTAAAGTAAATTTCAAACGGTTTATTTTATTTTCAAGATCTGAGGTCTGCTCTGATTTGCTGCTCCTTTCAGTATATGGCAATACATGTCACATAAAATGGCATTTAAAGTCACATTGTTAGCATTTAGCTCTAAAGCACATGAGGTTTAACTTTTTGTTGTTCACCTGTGAGAAATAGAAGCTGTATATCAACTCGAGGTGTTGGTTAGGATAAAAACACTTTTTAATATGGAAAATATTCCCTCTATTGGGTGCTGTTGCTTTTATTTAGAACATTGTTTAAATCACTCACTCCTGTCTTCGATCTGGCAACCTGCACTTGCTTTTGTTTTGATCTAGGAGGGCAATACCTAGTTCAACAACTGGGAGTCAAACTTACATACTGCACCTTTAATTCTTGGACCCAGAAGTACTGATTAATGCACAGACCCAATATAGTTGTACACATGCTCTTTCTTCCTGAACTATTTACATTCACCTCAACATCATTTTGTGTGTTGTCATCCACCAAGTTCGAGAAGATAAACAAGAAGATACATAAGATATTAATATAAATGATTATCTTAATTTTCTGAAAAGCTAATTTTAAACATTGTTTTATTAAAAGACGACATTAAATGCAAATAATTGATCAAATTTGTGATCAAACGGTCTCTAAAGTTTGCCTGCTGTGCAGTGTCCAAATGGATGATGTTTTTTTTTTGTATAAAAGAGCTCAGAAAAATGACAGTCTAAAAGCCTCATTTTCAACACGTACAGCAAAAGAATTATGTATCAGTCTGTTATTGATGTACTGCACAAAGCTAGACCTCAGTGCAGTGTTAGTGTACATTCATGCCGCTCAACCTTTTTATCCCAGCAGTTGGCTTTCATTCATATTTAATGGCATTCGCTATGTAGTTTGGCATTAGAATTGCCTTATTTGTAATGAGGAACTTGGTAGTGAAAAATCACCCATCTATTTATAAGCTCCATACTGTCAGTCTCATGTTTCATGTCACTAGTAATTCTTTTAGTATGAAAATGACTAAATAATAGGCCATTATGTGGCAGAATATCACATCTCTGCTTCTCCCCTTCCATCTGATCTGTATTACAGTTTGAAAGTGCAATAAATTTAGCTTGTTTTGAAGCGTTTTGCATATAGTTCATAAACAGAGGGCAGCTGGAACCATTTGACCAGCTTGTTATAAACCCCTGAAGCAAAGAAAACACAAATTCTCATGGAGCCAAGATGCCATCCTTCCTGATGCAACTAGGCAGATAAATAGGACCACCGAGTGCTCTTTAACCGCAATGCATACTTCTATCCGACCTCACATATCATGCAGTAAAGGGTGGGATTACAGATTGAACTTCCTTGGAGTAACATTTCGACTGTTGAGAGAGAAAGAACTTATATTCCAGCGGCCATGTTTTCGAAAATCTTTTGCAAGGTGTAGTAGGTAGTCTCTAAGCTACTGCTGTCACCTTGCACAATAACTTAAAACCCTAACCTAAACATTCCATCAAATTCATTAATCTTCTCAAAACAGCCAGAGTCTTTGTTACACCCCCATACCTTTGTTTGTTTTGGAAAGTCCTTGAATTTCTGTAAGCAAATCTCATGTTCAGGCTACGTCCACACTAATCTGGATGAATTTAAAAACCGTGTTTTCATCTTAAAACACTCTGCGTCTACGCTATCACGTTCAAGTGTTTCCAAAAAGTTGTTCATCCACACTGAAAAGACTGCAAACACTTTTAACCCTTTACTGTGCATGCATGAAACTTAAGAATCTTTGGGCGGCATCATTTCTCCTTGGCGTTTATTTATTTTCCTTTTTGAAACATTGCAGAAATATGTCAAGGAAAAGCACCAAGCTTTCAAAATGGGCTGACAGCGAGGTGGAGTTGTTGCTACAAGTTAAGGTTATTGCACACTGAATCGTAAATTTTCGTCTGTAATTTTTGCACCTTGAAAAATAAATTTGACCTCACGTTGCATCAATCTTACGCCTGTTTCACACCGCAAGCGAAAGCAGGGCATGAGCAGCGCGTGCGCATCGCGTATGGAGAGCAGAAGCAGCACGCAGACGTTTACCTTTCACACCAGTTCCGTCTGCAGCGCGCAGTTCTTCAGCAGCTGCTGCACAGATCAATCTATCTCTGTCTATTCTATCTAGTTACGTATCTCTCTCTATATATAAATACATTTTTTTAAACTTTATATAAAAATTATAAAGATCCTACAGCACTGTATGCTTCTCAAGCTCTTTGAGTGTCATTCATGTCTGGTGCACTCAGAAGACAATCGCCTGTGACATCATGTCATTTTGTTTTTGATTGTCAGGATGTTGCCAGCCTAGTTATAATAATATTTATACAATATAGTTATATTGATATTTATACATGATCAAACTAGTGTTACTTTCTCCGCTTCAGCGATGTCCAACGGCAGAGTAACAGCTTGTTAATTCAAAAGTGATACTAAAATTGTTTTACAATTGGTTTGCTAAATAAATATTTGTTGCAGTTTTTAATCGTTTAAGTTTATTTGATAGACTATATATAAATCAGTTGATATTATTGATGCATTTATTGGGTAAAAGTCATTCAGTGTGTTTTGGTCATTATCAATGCACTGTCACTTTAATTGAGCGTGAGCAGCATGTCAAAAATATACCCAGCTCCGAAACTCTCGTGCACTGCTGCTTCAGCGACGCTCACGCCTCGCGCTGACCCGCTGCTTCTGCATGCTGTATGAAAGCTCTAATCTGTTAACATGGATGCCAAAAAAACATGCGCTGCTCACACACTGCTCGCGTGCTGCTGATGCTTGCGGTGTGAAACAGGCGTTATTGACACAGTGCCTGCAAAACTTTTGTCTATCATAAACAAAATACAAATGTGGCTTGAATTTTTTATTTTTTATTTTTTGCATCTGAAAAGACATTTTGAGAGGTGCTTTGACAGTTCAGGGCCGATACAAGAGAACAGCAAAATGCGTGTCTGACTGATTCTCCTGAACCTTAAACAAACTACCAGTCTCTGTTTAGAATCAAATGTAGAGCTGCACAATATACATTGTTCCAGCATCAATATCGCAATGTGTCATTCGCAATAGTCGCATCGCAGAATATGCAATGATATGAAGAATATACATAGGTGTTTAAGGCCAGTGACTGTATAATATTTTATTTTAAGAATTCAGGCATACGAAATTGTACATTTTGTAACTTTTTAATAACAATTAATTTATTGAATTATTTTATTTTTATTGTTCAATTACTGTACCTGAATACTATTAAACTTGAAAAACAATAAAACGCTGATTATTTCAATTGTATTTTTTATTTACGGTATTTATCTATGTTTGTAGATTGTTATTAAATTTTATGCAGATGCACTTCGCTACAGAATCATCCCAACCAACCAAAAACGACCAATTCTTTCTCACTGAAGATATTTAAGTCCAGTGAAGACTTTTTCATGCTTTTATCAGCAGCAGGGTTGATTACTGTTTTCTGGAGAAAGTAACGAAATTACTTTCTCCAGAAGAAAAAAATATTATCAGACATACTGTGAAAATTTCCTTGTTCTGTTAAACATCATTTGGGAAATATTTTAAAAAGACTCCATTTTGTATTGATTTGCAAATTATTTTGATTAATTAATAGGTGTCAGACTCGATGTACAGGGTTTATGTGCAATCAGTTTTTTTGTATTTGAATACAAAAAAAACGCAAATGAAAATTTCGGACTTCAGTGTGCAAAGACCGTAAGTCAGGAGTATAAAGTGAGCGAGAATATAGACTGGAAGACATGCCAAAACAGCAGTTCTTAACATCTACAAACTGATATTAATTTTTAACAATGCTGTCCAAATGGAGAGCATCCAAAGCAACTGCTGTACAATGTCATCCACAGTTTTATCTGAATTGGTTACATGACTAATGCACCATTTCTTCATTTTTTTTCATAGTACACATTGCGACTTCGAAAGCAGCACTTTTAAATGTATTCACTTTGGAGAGTGTTTTCAAAAGATATACATTTTTAAAACACGTAAATATAACATAATCCACCAAATTGCCATCTCAGTGTGGACAGAAGACCAAAATAGAGATAAAAAATATGTGTTTTGTGAAACAAAAATGGTCTCTATCTCAACCTTCCTTCTGGCTAAACTCTCTCTAATTGGTCAACCTGGAAAATACTGGACAGATTTAAGTGGACTGCTCTCAGTTATTTGATGGTTCTTTTCAGGGAGATAAACTCAAGAATGGCACACTTTTTTTTCAGAATAGTTGCACCTTGACTTCTGTTTTCTTAAAAACATTGTATTTTTTTTTTTCTTAAGAAGAAAATTACAGGCTTTGGCGTTGTCTGATAGTGTGACACATCTTTTCAAAGACCTCAAATGTCTTGTTTTTGTGTTGCCTGCTGATTATGCAGTAATAATAATAAACGTGTACACCGTATTTTTGTAGGAAATAGCTTTTGATGGAAGTTAAGCTCTGAGCTGCAGTTTTTCAGAGTTGCTGTTTATTTTAATCGGTTGTTTTTAAAGGGTCAGAATGGCTAATTAATTTAGAAATAAGACAAGTGACTGGCTTGATTTGATCATTGAATCATTGTTTTGCTCAATTCATTTAAAAATGCTCTGAGATCTACAGATGTTCTGCTGAGGATTTGTTTGGAAAAATTTTGTTTCCAAGACTAAACGAAATATTGTGTCTAAAAACTCACTGAATATTAAATATTAAACATAAATAATGTTTATTATTTGCTGATATTTATTTAATAAAACATACTTTGCTATCACTGCAAATACAGATATTAATGCTCAAACTGATATATACTACCTGATAAAAGTCTTGTCCTCGATCCTAGTTGTAAGAGCAACAAATCATAACTTGACTTCTAGATTTTTGCGATGAATCATCAGTTGACCTGCATCTTAATCATCACAAATACTGCAGAAGACCTATTGAAACCCACATAGACCCAAGATTGTCACAGAAGTCTGTCAAGTTTGGTGAAGGAAAACTCATGGTTTAGTGCTTCATTCAGTATGGGGCGTGCGAGAGATCTGCAGAGTGAATGGCAACATCAACAGCCTGAGGTATCAAGACGTTTGTGCTGCACATTACATTACAAACCACAGGAGAGGGCAAATTCTTCAGCAGGATAGCGCTCCTTCTCATACTTCAGCCTCCACATCAAAGTTTTGGAAAGCAAAGAAGGTCAAGGTGCTCCAGGATTGGCCAGCCCAGTCTCCAGACATGAACATTGAGCATGTCTGGGGTAAGATGGAGGATGCATTGAAGATCCAAAGAACCTTGATGAACTCTGGGAGTCCTGCAAGAACTCTTTCTTTGCCATTCCAGATAACTTATTAATAAAGTTATTTGAGTCACTGCAAAGATGTATGGATGCCATCATCCAGGCTCATGGGAGTCATACACAATATTAATTCTGTTTCCACTGCATCATGACTTTATATTCTATACTTTTGTCTAAGCAAAGTCAGACCTTACTGTCCTAAATAAATAATTAATAATCAAAGCATGATCCTATTTTATTTAGGTAAAATAAGTGTAATCTAGAGGCCTTTGCCTTTCATATAAGCCTCTTCAAGTGATCAACTAGAAGTCAAGTTATTTGTTGTTCCTAAAACTTGAATAGGCGACAAGACTTTTGTCAGGTAGTGTATGGTTTTGCTTAAATATTTGCACTCTAATTAACATCACACAGTGAAAACATTTGGACTTTTAAGATGGAGTTTATTTATTTTTTATTTTTTTGTAAACCAATATTGCACACCCCTGGTGTCCTGTGTCTGTGTGTGTGCATACTGAAAAAAAAAGATTGTCTCAAGAATGTTCATGACTGCTTTTTTTCCCTAAGATTATTCTAAAACAACAGTTCACGAAATTTTTTTATTCTTATTTCTTAAACCCAAAATCCTGTTATCATTTACTCCTCCTTCACACATGCCAAGCCTGTTTGAGTTGTTAAACTCCTGTTGAACACAAAATATGATATACTAAAGAATGTTGAACAAAAATAATACCGCCATTGACTTTCACAGTATTTTTCATTCCAACTATGCATTGTATCAGCTTTTTCCCCAGCATCTTTCAGAATATCTTGTTTTGTTTTCAACACAAAAAAGAGATTCCTAAAAGTTTACAAGCACTTAAATAATTTTTCCTTGAGTGAACTTTCCCTTTAAGCTAGAACGTAAGCTAAAAATAGCAGCTAAGAAAAAAATGGAAATACCTGAAGACGTGTCCACCTTTCCAGGTAAAAGGGATATTTGTGGGACTTCCAGGCATCACTGCTCTCACAGTGGGATATGCAGGATTAAATACTTCCAACATAAAGAAGGATATGAACTAAACTAGGAATTCAATAACAGGAAAACTGCATGGATACAAACAGAATACCGAAATCCACCCTCACCACTGTTATGCTTGGCATGATATAGTCTTTTCTTAAAATCCACGCTTTATTAATCAAGTGACGGGAATTAACCTTGGTAAATTTTGTGTAAAGAACGCAGATTTTTTGGGGCATGGTGCAGGGACTTTTACTACAAGTTGTACTTAGTGCAGTTACAGTACGATGCAGGAATTTCCTGAAGCGAACGGCGGCCTTGAATAGACAAAGTGTGGTTTTGACAAAGGGAAGAAAAAGCAGGCTGACGCAAAGCGAAATACTCCATGCTGAGATAAAACAAGCGAACGGCCGCCCCAGTTATGTCCCATTTCCCCTCTTAAGTGATGTCATTGGAGGGCTGGAGATGTGCCAGGATTTGTACTAGGGAGCGAAGTTCCCCTCATCCCATAAAGTCTTTCCAGAAAGACTCTCGGAGGAGGCCGCCAGACAAGCATTCCTGCCTTTCACATCTTTTTCCACCAATCCCTCCAAACAGTGTGCGCCTGAGTCAGCCAGAGGTACTTCAAACATAAATCCTGGACGTGGGCACATTGAGCACAATCGAGCATGCTCATTAGCATCATCCTGCACTCGAATCATTCGGAGAAGATCACAGATCACATAAATCTTAGTTAATGACTGTTAAGTGTTTCGTTGTGCAAGTTGTTCATTGCCTAATGTTTTTATTAGTGGTGTTTTTGTATTTGTTTGTAGTTCAAGTGTTGTTAATGATTATGGTTGGAAATTTGGGTATTAAATATTGAAATGTAAGTTAGTGCCTCATGCATGACATCTCAAATAAAGTATTTTTTCTATGCTATTGACTTACATTTTATGTCTTATAGATGATAAAATGGCTGTGGAGTAATTAAATGCATGTATTTTTTTATTACTGAAAAAGTTTATATTATATTAAATATGTATTTACAATATGAAAAATTATATGATTTAATTTTTCTAGATATGCTCTGGTTACCCCCACAAGTCCAAAGACATGCGCTATAGGTGAATTGGGTAAGCTAAATTGTCCATAGTGTATGTGTGTAAATGAGAGAGTATGGATGTTTCCCAGTGATGGATTGCAGCTGGAGAAGTATCCGCTGCGTAAAAACATATGCTGGATAAGTTGCCTGTTCATTCCACTGTGGCGACCCCTGATTAATAAAGGGATTAAGACAAAAAGAATATGAATGAATTTGCTAAATATTCATATTCAAATAAAAAAATAACAGAATGTACTGTTTATATTATAATTGGTGTAATCTTAATATCCTATTGTAATATATAATATATTTATACATACAGAGAACATACTACAGAAATCCAAACATTATATGCAACATCTAATACTATATATTAAGATTGGTATCAAATAAATAGCATATAATAATATATATTGCAAAAGGATATATTACATATTATATATTACAATAGCACAAATGTGTGTATACGTTTTCTTTTAAGATTACTTCACTATACATTAAATGTTGCATATGATGAAATTCAGATTTGTTTTCTTTTAATAAATATAACAAATTTAACTTATCTAATGTTATATTTATGCTATAATATGAATCTATTTGTATTATGATTGAACTTTTTTATTTAGCTGTGCTATTAAATCTTTAGTGTTTTAAAAGATGAAGTGAGTATATGATGTAATATGATTACAAAAGTAATCTAAAAGAAAAATATAGAAAATCAGCATGATAATTTTAATATACAGTACTGGATGATGAATATCTATTATTAATTTTAAAAATCTGTGATATCCCACAACAGCACTGATAATATGTACAACCAGGGCTTGACATAACTTTTTTGATCACCTGCCACTGTGGCTAGATGTTTTCCACCGTTACTAGCCACTTGCTTTTTTCACTAGCCACAATTTTGTTGTTGGGAAAATATATTTTATATGCATAAATTTAACTTTGACATGGGTTGCGGCATGCTAAAATTACTTCATTTAGATTTTGTTTTTTCCACTTGCCTCCTTATTCATTTAACTGTTTATGAGCTTAGTCAATGAGCATGAGCAAATGGGTTAAAAAAGTGTCGCATTGCAATTAGTTTTCTTTCAAAGGACTTTTCAGAGCTCAACACAATAAGGATTTACCTTTTTTCTCTGCCCACACCAAACTAATTATTTCCTTGCCACAATTTTTAAATAATGTCAAAACAAGCAAAATACTGCTGTATACATACACTTTTTATTCAACAAAACAGTTGAAAATATATATTCTCACGCATCTAAAACTATGCACAGTGGTCTTTTCTGGCTCAAGATCCCAGATCACCAGTTAACTATGCATACAATAACATATTAAAGCAATGTTATTGTAAAGGATGATTATTAAACTATATTAACAAAAATAACAGCAAGCAAAAGAAAGCGGGTAAAAACTTTCTGTGTGCTATAATGAAAGGATAATGACGTGCACACGGTTAATGTTAGGCCAATTAATAATCTGTTCAAAAAATGGTTACATCGAAAGCGACAAAAACTGCTGCTGCTCACAAAGAATGTTGAGCCCTTTGAAGGACTGTGGGTGCACAAGCATCGCAGTAGTTCCGTTTCCAGGCATGGTTGCTTCGAGTGAGGAAACGGCACAGGAGCTTTTAAACACTTGCGCGCGTCATCTCACCGTGTGCGTGATCCTATCATTCGTTATTCACCTGCCTTCTTTTGCTTGCTCGAAAAGCTGTTTTTGTCAGTTGTGCTGCTTCTCGATTCTAATATCACATTTGTACGCATATAGACAAACAGTCATAAACTAACAGTCTAATCTGTAGTGACGACGAGCCAGCACTGGCAATTTAAAAATGAGTTTCAGCCAGCCAAAGTGGCTAGTGGGAGTGGCTGTCTTACCCGCCACAACCGAAATCTACACGCATTTGGTGGGTTGGCGGGTGTTAATGTAATGCCCTGTGTACAAACCCAAAAATAAAATCACTTAAAGGGCTTACAAAAGTGCGCTTTTTAAAAGTAAGCAGCTAGTGAGCAATTGTCATTGCACCTTAGCAACTGCATTGCAACACCCTAGCAACCAAATCAGGTGGAAAATTACAAACAGATAACTAATATTTATCACCATACTTTCGTAGTCGATTTATTGCATTAAAAATTGAAAACTTTTTTTTTATATAAATATAACCCACCAGTCCTACTGCACCCAACCCGCCCTGAGTGGGATCGAACCGGCGATTCTTTGTATGGGAATCAGTTGCTCTAACAAGGAGGCTAAAGGCCATGGAGTGTGGTTTACCTACATAACACTTCGATAGTTGGTCTCCGTTACACTCACCCATCTAAAGCCTGGTTTGTATCTCTGCGTTGAGTGATCATCGTGACCCACAGCGCATGCCTTGCGTGTTGTCGTGCATTTATACCCTATGTGCGCTGTTTTTGTTGCTCTGCAATAACACTTTCAAAATGCTAGCTGGCAGTGAGGTTTTTATGTTCCTCTGTGTTAAGTTTCTTCGCTGGTGTTTCTACGCTACCTTAATGTAGACATGGCTCAAACCCGCTCATTTTGAGGCGGGAACCATCGGACGTGCAACAACTTTAATCATAAGGTGAACACAAAACAAAACTTTCCATCTCACTCCATTGGGTTTGCTCGGCTCTCGGTTCCAGAGAGCGGTTTTTGAGAGCTGTGCGTCGGCAGGCTGCGCCGGAGCATACGTGTGCACACGACTCAAAAGTATAAATCAGCCTTAAGCCTCCCTCCTATCCCGGACGAGCCCCCACATGTGACCCACCAGTCCTACTGCACCCAACTAAGCTGGGATCGAACTGACAATTATTTGTATTGGAGTCGGTTGCTCTAAAAAGTAGGCTAAAGGCCATGGAGTGAGGTTTATCTGCATAGCTAGCTGGTCTTTGTTATGTAAATATTTGTTGTGCATTTTCAAAAATTATGTTTGGATGTGAAAATAGAACACTTTCTAATTAAATATGTACTAATTTACATTCATTTCGATCACAAAATTCTGAAAGTTTGATGAACTAAATGAAAAGTTTCTCCCCAGTGATTCCAACACAAAATAAGATATTTTGTAGAATGTTAACTGGTAGAATAAAAATACAGCATGAAAGTCAATGTGTTAATATTATTCAAAATATATTCTATTGTGTTCAACAAAACAAAGAAACTCCAGCAGGTTTTAAACAATAGGAGAATGAGTAAATGATGACAGAATAAAATTTTATTAGTGCAATGTCCCTTTAAGAAGATGCAAAACATACATCTAGTATTTTGCATTTATTGTAATGTCACTTAAAAAAGCCAGTAAATGATAATACTGAAGATTGTCTGTAAGTGCTCTGTCTCCAGTACAGAGTCCTCATCTGTCAGTTTGCTGAAGCAGCTTTGGGACGGTGAGGTTTGCAGGTTGAATGAGCAGCAGGCATCGCACTGATGAGGCCTGACACAGATGAATGAGGTTAATCTGAAGGCCACTGTGTAAAGCACTATCCCAGGTGTCGGCTGTGACTGACAATATTTACTATACGCTACTGTGCAGAAAATTCACATATGTGTTTGTGTTTACTGTGATGGTTAACCAACCGGAACCGGCATCTCAAAAAACGTATGGAAAAGGGGTCACAGTTAAGATGTGTGTGAGGATGTTTTGCTGTCAGAGAGCTTTGTTTCTAAAATATCAGCGGTTTTTGACTTCTGCAGATCCTAACTTGATTCCTAATGCAGGTTTAGAGAGGTTTTCTCATCCCAGCATGCATTTTGATTATAAAAGATTGACCAGTGTAGTGACCTAGGCAAAAAAATGTTATGTGATATGAGAAAGTACTTGAATTGTAAAAATAATATTGTTTATTTGTATCATTGAACATGAAGCACCTTTATTATTCATAAAACCTTTGATGCACAAAATTTATTTATAGTGGAAAAACGTTTTTACTGTTTTTTTGACCTAATCATTATGGCTATTAAAATATAAATTTGTGTCAAATAGAAAATTGGTTTTGATTTAAACATTCTCATATGTTAAAGATGCAGTATGTAAGTTTAACAACCAGTGGTTGAACGAGGTATTGCATTCCTGAATCAAAACAATTGCAGGTTGCCAGATTGAGGACCAACAGGAGCAAGCCTGACTATCGAGCCTAAAGGCTGATTTAAATCATGTTCTATATAGAAGCAACGGCATGCGATTTGAAGGAATATTTTCCATATTAAATGAGTTTAAAGGAGTTTTGTTGTAAGCAACTCCTTAAATTGATATATTAGAAACGGCTTCTATTTCTTGCAGCTGAACAACAGAAAACTTTGACAATGATCACCTCAGGTAAACCTTGTGTGCTTTATTCAGTGTTAAATGGTAACAATGAGAGTTTGAATGCAATTTTACATTAGATTTATTGCCATACTACTTAAAGCAGCAGCAGATAGTTCACCTCAGATCTTGAAAATAAAATAAACCATTTGAAATTGAACTTTAGACCTGTGACTCAAAACCAATACATATCACTGATTCAGCATCTACATTTTATAATGTTAAAAAGAATTAATATGTATTAATTAGATTATAAAGGTTACCATTTGGTGAGTGAGTGAGTGAGTGAGTGAGTGCATATTTTGTGCTTCTGAATGGCTGTATTTACATTGTTGTTATGTTTCGTCTGGTGCAAACAGCCAAATTGCTTATCACTGCAAATCTTGTTACGTAGTGTGTTGTTAGGACACGGGGTTAGAATGTAACCTGCTTACCTAATGTTTACGTTTGTAATATTTATATTATTTGCTAATTAATAACCTCATGTATAACTCTGAATCTGCGTCTCATTTCTGTTGTCAGAGTCTGCTACTGTCCACCGGAGGTCGAATTTCGGTCACAGACGCATGCTTTGAGTGCCTTTCTGAATGAATGAAATATGTGGTTTCCACCAAGGCAACTCGGGGTGCTGAATTATAATTGGCTAAAGTGGCATTGGAAAAGAACCAAAACAAAGACAGCGGTTCTGGCACGTAACTTACATTTTCAAAGCAGAATAACTGACTTCAGCATTGACTTCAGCATTATTTTTTAGATAAACAAGAATGTTCACTTTGCATGTTTCTTACATTTCTGCAAACATATTATGTTTGCAGATATGTACTTGTATAGAGGGTTAAAAGGAACACTAAATTGGCGTAACATATTTTATCCTGTAAAAATTGCTTATTATATTTACCCCTAAACCCAATCCTCACAGAAAACCAGTGGCAAAATTTCAAAAGATCTTGTTAAGTATGATTTTTAAGCTTTTTACATTACAGGGACATGACCCCGCAAACCACCTTAATAGAGTACAACTAAGTCATACTCATGTAATTATACAACTTTGTGTCCATGTAAATCACATATACCTGTACATACACACACACACACACACACACACACACACACCCACACACGCAGGTATTGATGGTTTACGAGGAATCTCTATAAGCATATTGTATTTTGTACTGTTAAAAAAAACTTATTAAGGGCCACTGTTGCAAATTTTGAATGTCAAAAGACTCAGTTAAATATGTTTTGAATTACAAGGACATCAGGCATGTCCTCTATTGGTAAAACTTACAATTTTATATGATGTATGTCATATTTCAAGACCTATTCTTTTTTTTCTTATTGTACAATTTTAAAGTAGTATTACTACAAAAAGC
>CAIGQZ010004625.1:10881375-10907652 GCA_903798205.1 Danio tinwini | reverse complement strand
ATATTACATATTTTTTGCATAATGTTTGCAAAATTTGAACTCACTCGTTTGTACGTCCCTGTGGATGGAGACCACATTGTTGTAGGGGCATTGTGGAAACTGATATTACAGTAAATAAAAGCAGTGTTCTTTACTGGCAATGAAAAAAATAAGTTTCCCATACATGCATCAAAATGCATGATATTGGCAACAAAACAAAAGAAAGATATTTGATATCATATTTTGGTTTGTGTCTAGAGGGTAGTTTTGTGTAGTTTGTGTCAGGGAGTATGCAAAATAGAAACTTCAGCCATGGCTCTGCCTCTGTTAAACATTTCATGTCACGTCTGGAATTGCTATTTATTTACCCTTTACAGTTGGAGGTGAGAAGGAGAGCAGGCGTGAGCGAGAGAGCTGCTCTTCAACAGCCTGAACACTGCCAGACATCCATCTAATAACACAAAACATCTCCTCTTTTAGAACTTTATAAATCTCTGTCCTGCAGAGGTCATCTGTGTTATTCGCTTGCATGCATTACGCCTATGAAGAGTTATTATAGTACACTATGCTTAAGTATAATTAAAACTGAAATGATAACCATAAGCGGCTTTGGTTAATACCTTCAAGTTTCACTGAATCGAAAAATTTAATTAATGTATTTTATTTCAGCTAGTTGTTATGGAAATACGGTACCCATTTAGTTTAACGTATTGATAAAAAATAAATAAAAATGACAAACACAGCAAAATTAAAATCTAATTAAAATTAGTGGAGCATATCAGTGGCCATATCTGTATCAGAAGATAAGTGAGTGAATGAGAGCGTTTTTCCACTATAGTTAGCATGACGTTTTCACGCAATCAAAATTTAAATTAATCAAAAAGTAGTCCATATATGCATTGAACATTTTTGTTTTTTAAAAGACATAAAATGCGTTATATGATAGGATTATCACATATAAATATTCTTACGTGCACATAGATATAGCATGAATGAGGGCTTTGCCAATAAAACAATATTGATATTTATTGACTGAACACCATTGTCAATAACAATAAAAAAGTTTGGTATGAAGTGCTATAACTTTATTAAAATGTGGCTGCTGAGCGTGCGCCTTAGAAGGAATGTCAATAAGCTTAAGGTTATTTCCAATCGAGGTGCACAGCTATTCCAGGGACACCTATTTGAAAACAAATTAGAATGCGCACCGCAATTCATACAAGTACAACGAACCAATCTGCTTTACACTTTGTATGCAATATACACATTTCAGTAATAATCGCAGACTCAGCCAAACACAGATTACCTAAACACTGCAGTGCTTTTTCAATCTCTTCATAAGTACAAACTATTATTTGTTCGTTTGTCATCCTCTGAGAAAACGGTTGACGGTCACCTAGTTATGTGAGAAACCAGAGGACCGCGAGCACAAATCGCATTGAAAATGATGAAGGAAACCGAATCCACGCTCTCGTACTTTTTACATGCTTTTAGACTCAACATGTGAATGGACTGCGGTTGGGTTTCACCACCTCAGGTCAGAATAACAACACACACAAAAATGAGTACAGTGATAAGTAGCAGTGAGGAAATTGTAAATAAAAAAGAAAGTACTGGAGGTCGCCAGAGTGGCTTTTTGGTTTCTTTTCTTATGCATCCCAGCTACTAGCTCCCCATCTGAAAGATTTTTTAGCATAGAGGTAATGTAGTCATTCATCTTCACTATTTGTAATGTTTCAATGTGTATTTCAATAATGATGGTTGGTTCCTTTACTTGAAAGCTCAGATTTGATTATCATAACTGGTTTTGTTAATAGTGTTTGTGGTTTACTGTGTGATTATTTTAGACACCTTACAGATGTTGATCTACTGATTGTTCAACTTTTACACTTTATCATTGCACACACTTTGTGACATTTTATTTATTAAATTTGAGTCTTTTTAGCACTTGTGTTTATTTTATTTTAAGACATAAGACACGAGATATTTTTTGTTAATTTTTTTAGTTTTTGACTATTATTTGCCTTAGTAATGTTAATAAATGTAAATAAAATGGTTAAATAAATAATGAATCCTAATATACCTAAATGGATTGTAAAAAAATATTCAATAATTATCAGTATCGAATGATGTTAAACATTATATTGTGATATTTTTTTTCCTGTATCGACCAGCCCTAGCATGAAAGACAAGTTCATACAGTACATTCATGGCAAGCAGTTTAAAGGGTTAGTTCACCCAAAAATGTAATTCTGTTATTAATTACTCACCCCTATGTCATTACAATACCTTTAGAGATTTGTTAATATTCAGAACGCACATTAAGATATAGACAGAAGTGGTCCCAAGTCGTCCAAAGTTCAGAAAAGGAACCAAAAACATTGTCTAAACATTCATGTGACTTCAGTGGTTCAGCTGTAATATACAAAGCTCCAAGAACACATTTGTGTTTAAAGACAAATTTGTTTGTCTTGCGCATTACATTTTGGAGTGCGTTTTCTATGGGCAATACGATATTTGCATGTTGCACTGTTGACTATGGTGATATGCCGTACTGCCTCCTGAAGTACTTGGAGAACTTGGAGAAGACTGTAGCGAACAAATTTGTGTTAAGAAAAATTTTTGATGCACAAAGGTGTTCTTGGAGCAATGTTTGTTGTTCTTTTCCTTGACTTTGAGTGTCCCGTGTTGTATTTTGAGAGTAAGAGAGCTTTAAAATATTGTAATTTGTGTTCTGAAGTTAAACGAAGGTCTTGGGATTGGACAACAATGACAATTTTTGAGTGAATTAACCCTTTAAAACAATCTAAAGTTCAAAACAGCATGAATAAATTATCAACAAAATGTACATTGAAGTCCT
This sequence comes from Danio tinwini, assembly GCA_903798205.1. Classification (NCBI taxonomy): domain Eukaryota; kingdom Metazoa; phylum Chordata; class Actinopteri; order Cypriniformes; family Danionidae; genus Danio; species Danio tinwini. The sequence continues at coordinate 10,904,813 of CAIGQZ010004625.1, read as the reverse complement.
CTCTAAAGGAATAGCTTATCTGAACATGAACAATTGCTGTTAATTTATTCACTGCAAGTATATAATATTTAAAAAAGATGTTTTTCAAACTAAAATAATTGACCTTGGTGATGCATAAATTGTAAGTCAACATTTAACAGCTAAATAAATAAATAAACATAAAAAAAACATACAGTTTAAACAAAATGAATACCTGTGGCTCCCGACGATGCATTGAGGGCTTTATATATTACCTTTTAATCCATAGCCTGTAAATGGTCCTGAGCGGGTTTATGACACCCAATCAGATTATAAGGTTAGATTATAGGGTCTTCCACTCAACTGTCAACTCTGATTTTAATAGATCAAGGTTAGAGTTAAAGAAGCTTATGAAGATTTTATGGGACTGTTGTTCCGGGACAAATGATGCTGATTCAGGAGCACAATGTCCTACTTGGCAAAATCACACTCACCCTGGATCCACCTAGTTGAGTCTGATTCACACTACCAGTGACTTTGTAGCTGCCTTTCGCCCTTTGTGGCGACTGTAGATGCTAGTGGGTGTTCCCATCTTTAGGTAGCTTAGCTAATATTTATGTATCATATTCACTATATTATGATATAGATTATGAGCTTTCCTGCTGCTGAAAATAAAAATTGTGAAGAGGAAAGCACTAAATACAAACAGAATCAACATAAAAAACAAAAAAAAAAACACACTGTAAAAAGTGATTAGTCACTTTACTTTTAAAAAGTGAGTAAACCCGATGTTTATTTAAAGCAACAAGTTGACTTTGTTTTAAAAAGTGAGTAAATTGGTTTACTCACTTTTTAAAGTAAAGTCAACTAATCACTTTAAAATCAATGGGTTTTCTTGTTTTGTTTTTTTAGGAAAGCAAACGAATCGCTTTTTATTGTGCATGTGCTCTGTCATTTTGGCTGTTTATCTGTGACAAACGTTGGTTTCTGTAGGTCTACAGTATGGAGATACAACTTGGAAGTGCAAGAGATGAGAAAGGATCAAGTGAGCTCTACTGATGCTTGTATTTGCTGTTAGTCGCTGAAGTCGCTCTTCATTTGCGTTATGCATAAAGTTGAAGTACGCTGAACTTTGTCGCGTTTGTTGACACGCTCTCGATTAAAATGAATGTTTGCTTGTTGATTTGTCCCTGCACGCCACTGGTAGTGTAAATGAGGGCTTTAGGCCATCTTAAACTACCTTACACTGTAGAAAATGTTGGGTTCCACACAATCGATTTGTGTTGGGACAACATGAAGGAATTAAGTCAATTCAATTTAATTCAATTCATGTTTATTTATATAGCGCTTTTACAATGTAGATTGTGTCAAAGCAGGTTAACATAGTTCTAGTAAAGTCGAGATTTCAGAGATGAAGTTCAGTTAAGTGCGAATTTCAAAATAAGTTTAAATTTCACTCCTGAAAGTTTAAACACTGAGAGCAAATCCACTGATCCGAGCAAGCCAGGGGCAACAGTGGCGAGGAAAAAAACTTCACCAATTGACGAAGTGAAGGGGAAAAAACCATTGAGAGAAACCAGGCTCAGTTGAGCACGACCATTATTCTTCTGGCCAAACTTCCTGTGTGGAGCTGCAGTCCATGCACCAGAGGCTGGAGAAGCTGGACGTCCATCGTGGAGAACTGCAGGTGCGAGTAGGTCACCGGCGGGTGGTCTGGCTGGCCCACAGGATCAATGCGGGGACTCGTTTGTCACTGTGGTCTTTCAGGAATTAATCTCATGCATTCCATTCCTTCATGACACCTCAGCATCAGCTCAGGATACAGCCTGGTCCAGCATTTTGGATATCTTGGCATCATTTCTCCACAGGTCTTGGATCGCATCAATGGCGCTGCATAGTCTCTAGGGGCCTCGGGATGAGAATCCCCAGGTGGAAATAGAGAATAAAGAAAATAATTAGTATAACTGCTGTTCATAGTGCATTTCAACGAGATGAAAAAATGGAGTGTTATCAGTTAACATATTAGTTTTTACAAATTTAAGCTGAATGAACATAAAACAATTAAGTTGTCCCAAAAAACCCCCAAAAATTGTGTTGTTTTAAATAAGCAGTTTGAACAAACAGCAAACGTCATTTTTTGAGTGTAGGTGCCATTTACACTTCCCTTTTTTTTGTTTGTTTTAAAATGCATACTTTTGTTATGGTTATGCCTGAGGCCTGTACCATGAAGCCAGATTAGCTGGCTATCCAGTTAAGTTTCAGTTTAGGTACCATGAATGTAACTCACCTCATTTGCTCCATAAATCAATGGCCAAAAAGAGTGATTTAAGTCGAGCTGCCTTCAGGACTATAAGCGGAAAAGAAAATGAACGTTTATTCTCACAGTCTCATTTAGGAAAACTTTTGAGATAATTAAGATTAGATCTCTGAACTTTAATAATAAAAATGCTGTGCTTCCCACCTCCTTTATTCAGCCGCAATGACTTTTGGGGCTTCTAGAGCGAGTACTGTGCTGAAGTCTGCATGGATGCATCCTGGATATCAATAACGCATCATCCTTTCACGCGTCCTCCGTTCTTGCAGTTTTGAGTTTTGGAACTGAACTTTGGTGGTTAATGATGACGTTACACGAGAACACTAGCACACAAGAACGGTTAGGAAAGCATATTAAAAAACAGCCTTACAGTATGTGAGAGTAGTTAGTGGTTCATTATGCTGTGGCGACCCCTGATAAATCAGGGACTAAACCGAAAGAAAATGAATGAATGAATGAATGTTTTAAAATAAAAATGCAACTTAGTCTTTCACCATATCAAGGTATGTCGTGGTAGATATCACTAAACTAAGCTAGCCTGACACCGTCCCACTTTCATGATTGTCATTATGTGATGCATACTACTGACATAGACTGCGGTGGCTTCTGCTTGACAACGACTGACCTTGAGTGTCCATGAACTTCATCTGACAGGAGGATTTTTCTCATTATTGAGAAGACATGGCTCTGGCTGAGTGTGCTTGTGTTGTTCTGCAGATTACATCAGGAGAGGCATACCAGAACGGGGCTGGGGGCTTCTTCTTTTTCCTGTTGGGAAATGATTTGATTCATGCCGCCTGTGTTCTCAGCGACCTATTCACGCTAGTTAACGCGACGTACGAGCACAAGCTGAGCGCCAGCTTTTTCTCTTAGACAGACAGTGGGGTGAAATGCGGGGTGTGTTGTCGAACACAGAGCAACACTGTATTTTTTGGGCTTTGAACAACTTCAGAGTGGAGGCAGGGAGTGTTTTTTATTTAGCTTCTCTGACAGGAACCCACCCTTAGAGAAACGTTAGACTCGCAATTTCAAGGATACTCTACTTTGAGCACAAAGACATTCTTTCCCATTCGCCTCCAAACTTTCAAGTCCAAAGACAAGGGAGCGTAACTGTTTTCAAATAGTTTCCTTTGTGAAAAACTCTGCCACATAATGTGCTGTAGACCTGGTTCAAAGTGCTCAGAAGTTGCTAGATTAGCAGGTTTCATTGAATTCTCAGTCTGTTTGCTGAGTGTAGCTCGTGATCGCGCCATCAATAGTAATGTTTCTCAATCCCGCCTGCTCTAGAGGTGAAAGTGTTGCTCTTGTTGTTGTTGTTGATGCTGTTGTTGGTGCTCGTTTAATCTCTTAAGCCTGAGGGCAGATTTTGTAATACATTGTAAAGGAATTACACATTGTTACACCAACTTCCCATAGTTGCTCCAATTTCCCCAAATCTCAAAGGATAATTATGACCCTTCAGTAAGCTTTCTGTATTCAGGTTTCGGAAAATGGGATTGGTGTTGAATTGTAATCCTAGATATTGCTGTTTTGTGAACTATAGAGAGATTGTTTTGGATAATATTCTGGTGGAAAATTACTGTTAAATGTGTTTATTTACAGTGTACATAATTATTTGTGTACTTTTCATTATTATATACTGTAGCTTTGTGCAACTGTCAAGGCATTTGCTACTGTTTTGACTTGCAATACTTTGCATATAATTAATTAAATTAAGGCCCAATCCCAATTCTACCTCTTAGCCCTTACCCTTACCCCTACCCCTCGTTTTGCGCATTCCCGCGAAGGGGTAGGGGTGTCCCAATTCTCTTTAGCTTGAAGGCGTAGGGCTAAGGGAAAGGGGTATACACCCCTTCGAATGAAGATTTTTCAGGACCACACTTGAAACCAAGGGTTAAGAAAATTTCCCTGCAAATTTTCCTTTCGCTGCACCCAGAAGTAAGGAGAGCCACAAATTAGTATTTTTTGTCATTAACATGAATTTTTACAACAAACAAACAAACACAAGTTTAAATATATTCATTTCCGCGTTCATGTTTAAATGTCATGCTTTTATAAAAAAAACGCTAAAATAAAACCCGCTAAATTTCGCTACCTATAATCTATAATAAAAATAACTCCTGTACAGCAGTCCCACAACATTCTGACACTCGATGACACTCAAATACCCTGTCAGAAAAGTCTAGTCATAGTTACAATCTTATTGCCACATTAGATCGTTATGAAAACATAATATCTGCCTTCAGTGATTTCCTGAAGATAAATACCAAAAAACAACTAGAATAACTACATCAGCCGCGATCGTCTGATCTCATATAAAGCAAGAGATCGTGATGACATATGATGACGTGTGCAGGTGCTGTAGTGCTGTCCCAATTCTTAGGGGTACATTTTAAAGCCCTTCCCCTTCACACTCGTTTTTAGGGGCCAAGGGGAAGGGGTAGGGGTACAAAAATAGAATTGGGATTGGGCCCAAATTAACAACAGCTACATTCATTCATTTTTCTTTGGCTTAGTCTCTATTTCAGAGGTCACCACAGCGGCATGAATCACCGACTACTCAAGCATATATTTTACGCAGCAGATGTCCTTTCAGCCACAACCCAATACTGGGAAACACCCATACACACTCATTTACACACACACTACGGACAATTTAATTTATTCAATTCACCTGTAGGGCATGCCTTTGGACAGTGGGGGAAACTGGAGCACCTGGGGGAAACCAATGCCAACACTGGGAGAACATGCAAACTCCACAGAGAAATGTCAACTGACCCAGCTGGGACTCGAACCAGAGACCTTCTTGCTATGAGGCAATCATGCTACCCACTGCACCACCGTGATGCAAATATATGCAGTATATATATATATATATAGGGGGTTGAACGGCTTTAGATTTTTGGAAGTCGACTTTTATGTTATCAAAGTCGAGTCGACATCGGTTAGTTGCTGGTGATGCCATCAATAAAACACAAGATGCAAATGTTTTGCAACATGCCACAATTTGCAATTTATTTGCAGGAAAAATATATTCACATGCTGTTTCACAGCTTATAAGACATTGCAAAAACAATGCAACATTACCAATAACACTTTCATTTCGTTAATAATGCAACATTAGCACCTGGGCTATTTTTACTACTAAATAAATGCAGTCAACACATTGATCACTGAAGGTTCTAGTAAGAATGTAACAATAACAGATATTTTAGTGCAAAAATAATGGATACATCGTCAGGTTCATGTGAAGTTGTTAACGCACGAGAACATAGCGCACGAAAGACAAAGGCTATATCTTTAAGCCTTATTACACTGTCAGAGACTTGCTTTGACGCATATTTTAACGCTGTGATGAGAAAGCAGATCAAATTTTTGCTCAAGTCGGGCATCTTGGATATCAGACGTCTCCTCGCTGCACATCTCAATCGCGTTCTTCACCGAGGATGATAATTTCACACACTATAAAGTTTGTCACTGGCATCTGTTTGGCAATTTAAAGTTCACTAAAAGTTCATGTGTATCTTTGACGCAGACATAAGAAAAATAACATTTTTAAAATTACTTAAAATATTCAGAGGGCAGTTTTATTCAGTGAAGCACCTTCATGTGTAAAGTTGCCGTGTAGTTCAGGTCAAACCACATAATCTGAGCAGCTCGACTAGTCGAAGTCAATCAAAAAGCGGCATGGCAGAGCATTAAAGTCGACTAGTTGGTACAACCTCTAATATATATATATAATACAAACAACAGCGATATTAGTTATTATTAAAAAAAAAGTTAATAATAATAATTAATAGTTATGTCATATCACACTCAAATATACACTATATCACACAAATAATCTTGTATCATATTCAACCAGCTGCAGGTTTTTATCTGCAAGATGACAGCTTTCCACTCTCACTTGGTTTATTCAATTTTTTTCACAGCAGTTATATCATGTTAACTAATCACTAGAGGTCAGATGATAGCATTTCTGTTTCTGATGAGAAGTTTTTCTTTAAATGGGTCAGCTGAAAAGACATCAAGTGCTGCAGTGTAATTTGGGAATTCTTCTTAAGGGCTTCTCCTCTTGGTAACCACTGCTCTGTTACTTAAAAACTGCACCGAGTTTTTATTTCAGTTAATTAAAAGACCCCAGATCCTTCCCTCAATTACTTATCAATTATCCCGGTGCTTCTCTGTAGTTCTGCAGGGCCGACTGGGCTGTTTTCCCTCCGGTGATGTGGATTTGAATGGGACGGTATAATGAAGCAAAGATGTGTTGGTGTGTTTATGCATTGTGTGTGTGTGTGTGTGTGTGTGTTTGGGGTCTTTCCATTGCACTGCAGTCATTGTAAAAAAAATCTTGTCATCATCTGCCCCACTTTCATTCTTTCATCTTCAGAATGGACTGTCAAGGAGATGTATGTTTGTGTGGGATTGTGTCACCTCGTGTTTTACTCTGAGTCTGCCGGGAAAATGCCTTTACACGCTTTTTATGTTACGTTGTGTGTGAAATGGGTGTGTACTCTGCGGTTTATGGAGGGTGAGTGTATGCAGAGAAGAGCTATTTCAGGCCTCGCGTGCTCTTGTAGTTGAATCTGTAAACGTGTTACGTGGGCTGGAAGCTCAATGTTTTGAGGTGCAACCGATATGGTGTGTGGAAACTAGTGGGGTCATTGCTGAAACTTCAGTTAGGGGATCCCCTGTTACCTCTCAGGGGTCCTATAGCTGTTTACCAGGAGGGAAAAGATCAGTGAAGTAAAATACATGTCTTAAATTAACTCACAGGGCCATAGTGATTGAATTGAGAAAATATGTTGGTCAGGAATGTACGTTCATCTGTCACTTTATTTGGTACACTTTCAGAACTGCTTAAAGGGATAGTTCACTCAAAAATTTTAATTATGTCATTGTTTACTTGCCGTTTACTTGTTCCAAACCAGTTTAAGGGGTTGTTTTGTTCTGTTGAAGACAAAAGAAGATATTTTGAAGAATGTTGGGTACATTTAATTAAAACAATGGAAGTCAATAGTTAAAGGTTTCAAGTGTTTTTTTTTCGAAATATCATCTTTTGTTTTCAACAGAACAAAAACAATACATTTTCTTTTATTGAGGTGAACTATCCCTTTAAATTCATAAAGACACACATTGTCATGGTGCTGGAAACACTGATCAGAGATTTTGATCCATATTGACATGGCATATTATCCTAGTGAAGTTAGCCATCACAAGTGCGCCTGTCATGATAAATAATTTTTGTTATTGGAAATATTGTCACAGAAATTGTCACAGCGATAAGTGATGTTATTGTCTCTTTACAACCATTTATGCAAGGGATAATATAACGATTGCAATAAAGCATAATAATGCAAACAAGCATGAACATTTTCAAAGGATAAACACTTTTTTTATTCTTAAAGGGATAGTTTGATTGAAATCAGTTTAAATTTTTTGTTCTGTTGAATAAAAAAAGAAGATATTTTGTAGAATGCTGGAAATGTGTAATCTCTGACACCCATAGTAGGGTTACAGGTTTCCAACATTCTTTAATATATCTTCTTTTGTTATCAACAGAAAAAAACCTCAAACTGATTAGGAACAAATCCAGGGTGAGTAAATAATGACAGAATTTCATCACTTAAAACAGGGGTGTCAAACTCCTACTGAAAGTTTGCAACCTTGCACAGTTTAGTTCCAACCCTGCTCCAACAGACTTAACCATAAGTTTCAAACCAGCTTTAAGGACTCAATTAGTTTGATCAGATGTGTTTAATTAGGGTTGGAACTAAACTGTGCAGAGCTGCGGCCCTCCGGGAGTTTTACACCCCTGCTTTAAAGGTTACTTCTATTCTGTAATTTGATGTTTAAAAAGCCCATCTCCTGATATTAAAGGTGCAGTAGGTGATTGTCTTCAGAAACATTTTTTGTTGTGCTGGTTGAAAGTCTCTTCGCATTCCAATAGTAATGATTAAAGTAAACGATTTAAATGTATTTATATGTATTTTTATATTCTGGGTAAGCCATAAGACTAAAAAATGTTCATCCAATTAAATAGTGTCTGGCCGACATCTCCCATAATTCTGATTAGTAGCTCAAACTGTTTGTCAGCAAATGCAGATTTGAAGTAATGCGCATCATGAGAGAGCGCGCGAGTGGTAAAAACATGCTGAATCAACTTTTTAAAAACCTGAATAAATATTGGAGTTACCTTTGCACACTGGAGGAAGGATGACACCGTTGCTGAAGGATTTCTTTTAGACAGGTAATGTTATGTTTTAAAACTATTTTAGCTTCACACAAAGCTGATGTAGATGTTGTTGTTACAAATGGGTTATACGCACAGAAGTGTTGTTCAGCCACTGAAATCTTTCGGTGAAGTCTTTCAGTTTCATAAGGGACCTTTTACAGCATCGATAATGTGGATTTTTATTTAGTTTAACAACAAAACACAAGTAAATAGCGCTATTCCGCCTAGCCTGCTTTGTGAGGTGAAGCTGGTTTTTTGTTCACATCACATTGGTTCATTTTTGAACAATGACCACCTGACATGCTCCCTATATTGTTTACCATGCTACTCTGAATATTCACTCTGAAAAAGCATGTAAGTATGGCTTAGTAATGATGAGTGTAATTCAGGAAGGTGGAAGATCACCTACTGCACCTTTAACTTTGCCACCGGTGATGTAGAGTATAAATGTCCTTGTAGTATGGCTTTAACATTATTTGTACATTTTTTCAAAGGAGCTAATTTGGACAAGCTCTTCCAAACCGTCTGCAATTTATTTTTTGTTTTGTTGCAACTTGCACCAAAAATATCGATATAATGTCAGTATATTGATTAATGCAATTGTCCTAATTACAAGACTGCTGCAATGTAATAAAAAATATTCCCTACACCATCGTCATAGTTTTCTGCTTTCATTTCACCACATCATCATGCCTAAATGCATTAAATGGATAGTCCACCCAAAAATGTATTCATTTACTCGTCCTCTGGTCAACCAAAATGTAGGGGACTTTTTTTTTGCTTTAGTAAAACATTAAAGAAGATTTTTAGCTGAATCCGTGGTCCTTGGTGGTTCATATAATGGCAGTCAATGGAAAGCGTTTTTTTGTTGTTGTTTAAAAATAAACGCATACAAACCAGTCCAAATCAATAGCCATGGCTCCTGGCGACACACTGATGTCTTGTAGAGCAAAATGATCAGTCTGTGTAGGAAATTGAACATTATTTACTATATTAATAGCTTTAAACCACTCACTGGCCAAACTTAGAAGCAAGTTCATTTATAAGAATGGAGCAAGCATCATTTATAGCAGTTTCCGCAAATTGGACAATCACAGAACCATTTTTGCTAAAACGTCTATCCTCATGCCTGAGTGCACACTTACGCATACACCATCACACGACTGTAAGATCATGCTTACTATACTTGTGTGAGCACAGAGAATTGCTTGTGGATTAAAGCTAATAATTAATTTCTTAAACAAGCTGATTGTTTTGCTTCATGAGACCTCCCTGCTGAAAAAAAATGCTTAAACCAGCCTAAGCTGGTTGGCTGGTTTTAGCTGGTTGACCAGCCTGGTTTTAGAGGGGTTTTGGCCATTTCCAGGCTGGTCTCCAGCCATTTCCAGCCTGGTCTTAGCTAGTCAGGCTGGAAAATGACCAGCTTAAACCAGCTAAAACCAGCTTGACCAGCCTGGTTTAAGCTGGACATAGCTGGTTTTGGCTGGTCAAGCTGGTTTTAGCTGGTCAAGCTGGTTTAAACTGGTCAACTTTCAGCCTGATCAGCTAAGACCAGGCTGGAAATGGCTGGAAACCAGCCTGGAAATGGCCAAAACCCCTCTAAAACCAGGCTAGTCGACCAGCTAAAACCAGCCAACCATCTTAGGCTGGTTTAAGCTGGATTTTTCAGCAGGGCTCAGTCTATCATCAGCAGCCACGGGGATTGATTTGGACTGGTTTGAATGGCTGTTTCTCAATAGGCGTTCTTCAGCGTTCTTGCGTCCTCGTGTTCTCATGTAACGTCATCATTAACCGCCAAAGTTCAGTTCCAAAACTCAAGACAGCAAAAACGGAGTATAACTACATAGTATGCTAAACACCGTATGCGAGCTGAGTAGTATCAAAGACAATAGAATACTCAAGACAAGACATGTTTTTTGAATGGGGAAAAGTGTAACTGTCAACATGGTGAATAAAGCCCCGCCTACTAGTACAGGAGCCAACCATCGATCGCTATATGGTGAAAAAAGCCCGCCTTCTAGTACAGGAGCCAATCATCGATCGCTATATGGTGAATAAAGCCCTCCTTTTTGTACAGGAGCCAATCATCGATCACTATATACTGAGGATACTCAGGGGGATGGGCTTGAATCAGACATGAGTTTCTGCAGATTTTGTGTTATTCGGACGATTAGAAATTAAACTTAAGGGACAGTTGTTGTTTAATTTTTATTGGTGATTCCTAATATGAAATTCAATCATAAGCTTAGCAAGCAGTTTTGGAGAAATTGATGAATCCCCATTCAAACAGAATGCCTGAGCATACTGCCTGAAAGGCATTTTAAAAATGGCAGCCGAGTAAAATGACTTGCCTTAAAGGGACTTTGGTGGTATGTCTGAATTCATAGTATTTGAAAAACAGTATGCGAGAAGTAGGAATGTCCTACTACTTCCAGCGAGATTCTGAAGTGCGCTTCTGATGGACGCTACGCTATCCCATAATGCCACATTAGAGAATTAATAATTGGCGAGAGAATTCGTAATGGTAGGTCATGTGATCATAACAAATGGCGAATGTAGCACTTCCAATGCTGCGTCCCAATTCGCATACTAATTCGCATACAATTCACATAATAGTATTTGAAAATAGAATTAGTATGTCCCAAACCATAGTATGTTGAAAAGAGTATGCCAAAGGTTCCTGGATGGTTTACTATTTCTGGTAAAAATTTGAAGTGTATAAGCGTCCATACTCTAACTGCTAAAATTGCCCACAAGAATTTGATTAGAACTACAAATTCGTGTAGAAAGTGTAAACAAACTACAAACATGGCGGACGCAAGACCAATCGTAAAGTAGAGAGGCTTCTGTAAATTTGTTTAAATGACTTTAAATCAATATCTAGTCAACTGGAACATATTAAAAACAGCGTTTTCCGTGTTATATTACATCTGCAACAACAATGTAAGCTTATATTAATATATGTTTGGACATTAAGTTTTGAATGCATAATTACCCAAAGACCTAAGAAGATTTCTCTGCATGAAAGACTAGCGAATGGCAGATTTTCCTGCTGCTGCTTCTCCAATAACGTAGGCAATTAGATATGAAGGAAATGTGGATGGTGTGTCGAGAGGATTGACAGGGTATGTAACTAAGCAACATAACTTTCTGTTTACGAAAGAAGTATGTCTCAAAGCTTGCACTTTTCTGTTACACACTCAAAAGTGTATACTTTTCCTATTAAAAAGTACATAGGGCGAAGTATAAGTATGTAAATTGGGATGCAGCTCAAGTTCCAATAATAATACTCACATTCACACTATATAGAACGTACTTTTCTAACGGTTGTGTATTAAATTCTATATCAAATGTAGTACCTACTCGAGTAGTAGGCGATTTCAGACACAGCCTGTCACTTTTAAGCTTGTGCCCTTTGATTGGCTGAGTAGACATTTTCATTGGCAAGCAGGTGTGTCTAATAAAGTCTTAATTCATTCATTTTCCTTCGCCTTAGCCCCATATTTATCAGGGTTCGCCACAGTGGAATGAACCGGCAACTATTCTGGCATATGTTTTATGCAGCGGATGCCCTTCCAGCTGCAACCCAGTACTGGAAAACACCCATACACTCTTACATTCAGACACACACTCATACACTACGGCCAATTTAGTTAATCCAGTTCACATATAGCGCATGTCTTTGGACTATGGTGAAAACCGGAGCACCTGGAGGAAACCCACGCAAACATGGGGAGAACATGCAAACTCTGCACAGAAATGCCAACTGCCCCAGCTAGGACTCGAACCAGCGACCTTCTTGCTGTGAGGCGACAGTGCTAACCACCGAGCCACTGTGTCGCCTCTACAGTAATAAAGTCTTGTAAAGTTTTATTATTTAAAGATCTGTATAATTGCAATAAGCTACAGACGCCTGTTCCTTTCTCTAGGATATCATTGTTGTTCTCCACAGACACACACACAGAAACTCACTAGGCTTTTTAAAACAGTGGCTGTTGTTGATCACAGAAGTCCTGCTTTCTCCTCTGGGAATTGGGAAAGTTTTCAGACCCTGCTGTTCAGGCCTGCCACCAGAATGCCTCACATCTCGGCAGATACCCTTGGACCCAGTGTGTGTTAAGTAACAGCAGCAAGAAGTGCTCTCTAGTGTAAGTGTGTGATTGTGTGTGTGTGTGTGTCTTTATGCCATTACATAAGCATGGGTCATCAGAAACAGAGACCCGCAGAGACCAGACATCAGGGTCCCAGACGTGTACACATACAGTACACACTCTTCATGTGTCTAGTTTTAGAGCATAGCGGCCGTCTTAAAGTCACCAACATAGTATGATCAAGCATTTTCACTCCAAGCGCGCAGGTCTCAAATACCCGTCCTGATGAAAATCACAAGGTGGGGTCACATGATGTGTTTGCTCTCGCTCTTTGAAAAATAACTCGGCTCTGTAAAACAGGTTTTGTCTACAGAATCGGTCGTATCATGTGTCGCACGTCCCACCGTTAACCTGATTATTTTGTGGGTCGCTTCAGTATTCTAAACCTGCGGGTTTTTTCAGCGAGGGGCTTGTAACTACTGTGGTGGTGTTATGTAATAGTCTTCATTGAAAGTGACAGAAAAAGGTTTTCTCAAAGGCTTGGTGACCTTTTATCTGGCGGTTCTTAGTCTGTAATGTTAACAGACTGTTTGTATGGGAGCACGCAGGAAGGCTAAAAGGTTTTGCTGTCAGAAATCTGGTGTTGATTTGGTTGGAATCAGCAGACCCCTGCTGTCTGTCTGCCAGGTCTACACTACAGTATGTTCCATCTCAATTTGCATACTTACAGTATACAACGTTCTAAAAGTATGACTGTGTGTAACAGAAGAGTATGCAAGCTTTGGCACATATTGCTTATCACTCATTTATAGACCTTTATGTTGCTTAGTTACGTCCCCTGTCAATCATCTTGATGCATCATCCACATTTTTTGCATATTTAATCACCCACCTTAAAGGGCCATGAAACCCCCTGTCTTAGCAGGGTGTTTTCACACCTCTAGTTTGAAAAAAGTCAGGAAAGTGGGTGAGACCAGCTTTGTTTAGGTGGGAGTGTCGAGTGGCGAAAGAGGGAAGAGTTTGCATGAAAAGGGGAGTTTCAGTTCAAGCACACGCTGATTTTCATAGAGGCAAAACAACACACAGACGCAGGGGAGAAAGATGTATAGACTATCCTGTCACAAAATGCGGCGAAAATCCTACACGATGCTAATAGTTTGATTGAGGTGTTTACATGTTTACATTGGGAGAGCAGCATTTACAGCGGATCTTTCTGTCTATAATATTGTAGTGATATTAACATACTGTAAACTTAGTAACTAAATCATTTTGACTAAGGTGTGTCTTTAAAAACTGAAAGAGTACTGCTGATTATACTACCTAGCTTTGCCATCTGAATAAACATAAACATAGAACACTGATCACACACTTACCAAATCTGTAGAGACAGGACAATAAATACCAACTAGAACTGCGTCTTTTTCAAAAAAGGAGACAAGTGGCTAATCTGGATTTTACCATTTCCAGATGCGAAAAAAATCTTGGGTAAAAAATGTTCCTTACAAATGTATTTTTGTCGCATGTTAGCAGACCACTGTAATCCACATGTGAGTCCAGCTGCGCTCTCATAGCGGGGAATTGAAAACAAAACCTTTGTTGCAGCACATTTATAAACGCAACACGGACGACCCGAGTCTCCAAACAATTCTTTTTTTTTTCATTTGCTTTAATTACGGTTGACAACACAACGTGTCTTTGAAGCTATCATGCATATTAATGAAGTTGCGTCTCATTCACAATAGAGCGCACTGATTGGTTTGAACCAAGTTTTTCTAATGAATTAATGATGAAAGCTCAAAGATGCACATTGTACCCGCTGGTACAGACAGCCAGTCTACACGCTGGAATTTACACAAGGATCTCATCGCCGTGTTGTAGCTTCTAAATTTCTTTTCAAACTGGAAGAACGAATTAGCTCGAAATAACGCAAAAACAACCAATTTTCACTTTTTTTTGTAAAATATATGTGTCCTACTAGTGTTTTTAGCAGTGTGGGACACATATATAACTCTCAACATCTCAAAAAATGTGTTTTGGTGTTTCATGACCCTTTAATATAGATGCAGCAGCAGGATAATCTGTCATTCACAAGTCTTTTATGCAGAGAAATCTCCTCAGGTCTTTGGATAATTAAGCATGCAGAAGGTAATGCCCAAACACGTCTTTATAGAAGTTCACTGTAATGAATGTTTTACAGCCACCTGGCTGCTAGGAAGAAGGAAGTGGAGAACCGACAAACTTTTAACAAGTTTTTTTATTAATAAAAGGGACGGCAGCTTTTCTTGGAGATTGCCGTCTAAACCAAAACAAACGGACGGCAGCTCCTCACGGAGATTGCCGTCAAACTGAAAACAGAAGTAAAACAATCTGTCCAGGCCCGGTCCTCTCTCTCTCTCCTCTGCCATCGTTCCTCCTCTTATAGTCCAGAGCTTCTTGCGTGAGATTCGAGACAGGTGTGCGCCACAGGTGTTTCTCATCTGTGGCGGGCCTCGTTTCGTTTCCATGGCTCTCGGCCACTCCCCCCTCGGCACATTCACATTGTAGTCGCAGATGAAATATAACACGGAAAACATGATTTCAGTATTTTCCAGTTTGCTAGATATTGGTAATTCAAGCCAATTTACCGTAGCCTCTCTACTTAACGATTGGTCTTGCGCATCAGCCATGTTTGTAGTTTGTTTACACTTTCACCTGAATTTGTAGTTAAATTAAAGTCTAATTAAATTCATGTCCAACGTGCAATGTATTGTTGGCAATATTAGCGGTTAGATTATGGACGGTATACGGAATATAAACGAAAATAGTAAAACATTCGGACACCTTTCACATAACTACGGTTTGGGACATACCAATTCTATTTCCGAAAACTACTTAGGATGGAGGGGTGGCATTGTGGCTTAGTGGTTAGCACTGTTGCTTCACAGCAAAAAGGTCGCTGGTTTGAATCCCGGCTGGGCCAGTTGGCATTTCTATGTGGAGTTTGCATGTTCTCTTCGTGTTTGTGTGGGTTTTCTCCGGGTGCTCCGGTTTCCCACACAGTCCAAAGACATGCACTATAAGTGAATTGGGTAAACAAAATTGGCTGTACTATATGAATGTGTGTCTGATTGTGAAAGTGTATGGGTGTTTTCAGGTACTGGGTTGCAGCTGGATGGGCATTCGCTGTGTAAAACAAGAAAACGAATAAAGGAAATTTAGGAGGGATAGTATGTGAATCGGGACGCAGCATATATGTGGTGTACAGGGGGTGTCACGGGATTGACTGTCGTCGCTGTATCTGTGAGCTTGTGATGTTTCATTTTCACTCCTTCTCCGTTTTGCGCTGCGCTCACAAACTGTAGCTCTAAAATAGGAGATCCTGACTTCACAAATTACACGCTTGTGATCATCCATATGATCTGGGAAAGAGAGGAGAGAGATGAGAGATGGAAGTATGCTCAAAAAACAATTCTTGAGTTTTTTGAGGACAACTTCATTGTTTTATGTTTAATTCACTTGAATTTGTTCAGTTAATTTTACCGATTTGTGTTGGGACAACATGAATGGATTATGTGGAACTCTGCATTATTTACAGTTTGGAAGGACAGCTTGCACTTACCAAAGAATTACTATGGTATCTCTGTGATTTTTGGACATTTACTCTGCCATGGTATTTTCTATTCCTTTTTTGGTGCATGGTGCATCTTGCATATAAGCTAGAGACGGACTGTCTCATAATGAGTTTTTAAAGTGTATTAATTTATTGTAAAAAGTATTTATGTTTTAGACACATTTTAAACCATACCCTGACATTACCTTGTTTTTGGTTCACCATGGTGTTCCTATTTTTATTGTTATTATTTTTTTTGTATTACCTTATTTTTGTGTACATTTTGTTGGTATTACCTTGTTTTTGTTTTTAAACATTCTCTTTATTATATTTTTTACATCGGTACAAATAGTAACTTTTACATATGTATACTTTTTTCAATTAAACAAGAAGTTGTACAGGAACATGTTAATATTATATATTTAAGAGAGCTAAAAAACAGAGAGTGGGTGGGGGGAAGAGGAAAAAGAAAAAGAAAGAAACAAAGCAAAATGAGGGGGGATTGAGGTGTTTCTTCTAGGGTTCAATCACTGGTCTCTTGTTAACTACTCAATAAATGGATTCCATATTACATATCCAACTTCAATTTTTTGTTTTATTTTGAAGGGATAAGCTTTGAGCTTTTTAAGTTGCGGGCAGGACATGGCATTTTTTATTAAAAAAAATCTAAATAAAAAGTGGTTAAATGACTTTACTTTTAAAAAAGTGAGTAAATCTGTTATCTTAATTACTATGTAAATTACCTATGTGTATTTTAATATAAAAGTAACAGTTCCAAGTTACTATGGGTTTACTGAAGTTTTTTTTTAAATGAAATCTGCTTGTCACTTTTAAGGCAATGGGTTGGCTCGTTTTTAAAAGTAAAGTCCCTTTTTACAATGCAACATTACCTTGTTTTTCATATATCCAGCATGTTAATGCTATTCTTTTTGACATAAACCCTGCTAGTACCTTGTTTTTAGACAAATTTGTATTGCTACTGTATGTTTTTGACGTATTTCAAGAAAATAAATGTAGTTTTTAGACATACACAAAAGTATTAATAGGCCTTGACATATATCAGGGTATTATGACATACACATCATGTTATTTCTATGTTTCGTGACAGAAACTATGGTATTATCTTGCTGTATATTTAGACATGCACCTTGTTGCATTTTCTTGACATGCCATGCACCATGGTACTACATTGTTTTTAGGCATGTTATTGCTGTTTTTTTTTGTGCATCATAATTTTTCTTGACATTCTACCACCACTGGTATTACCATGATCTTACCATGTTTGTTTAACATGCACCATGACAATACTGTCGTGTTTACAAATTTTTCCACCATGATATTTTGAACCTGTATCATTGTAATGCATTTTATTAGACATTTTGCATTATCATTTGACAGGATTATACATATGCAGGATTATATTTGTCATCTTGATACAGTATACTGACCATTGTTGTACCATGGTAATGATGAGATGATGTAATCTGAAGTGAGTATGATATAACTATTTTAGTGTATATATGTATATACATGGAAGTCATCGTTCAGTGTCACGGAATATATTAACATATATCACCCCTTAATACCACCACAGCATGTTTTTGTTAGGACGTGTAATTGTTAAAAATAAGAAAGATGTTTAGAGCAGGCGGGTGTATATAGTTGTGTTTAGATGTGTGTGTGTTTTGGATTGTAATGCTCTGTAGCTCTAATCCCTGCATAATACTCGCACTGGATTTGTCCCTGTAGTGAAGAACTGTGTATGTTTGTCTGGCCCAGCACAGGGTGATGGTGTCCAGACGCACAGAAGTAATGCTGATGGAGGCGAGGGTTTGGTCAGCGCGACAGAAGAGGGTCTTTACTGTGTGTGTGTGTGTGTGTGTGTGTGTGTGTGTGTGTGTCCTTCTCACTGAATGGCAGAAAGCCAGGACAGAGGGAGAATCTCATTGGATGTGACAGTGTTGTGAAACAAACCAGCAGCAACATAGCAAGTGAATAACAGAAGCGTAGGCCTGGACCGACTGGTGGTGTGTGTGAACATGCGGTTGTGTGTGTTTATGTGGGAGGGGTTGATTTTGGCACAGTCGTATGTGATTTTTTTTTTTTTTCTATAAGTGTGTCTGAAAGATTTTTTTTTCTATCTGTATGTCACTGCCGAAGCACTTTTAATAGCGGTAATAAGTGATTTAATAAACATTGGCTGCGTTTATCAGCACATCTATACTGTAAAAGAGCGTTTGCTGAAGCACTGGGTTTATTCATGTGCTTTTAATCTTTTGTTATTTGATAATTGTGTTGTTAAAGAGTTAGTTCACCCAAAAATACAAAATTTGTCATTATTTACACACTCTTGGCTTGTTCGAGAACAGTTTGAATTTCTGTTGAACACCAAAGAAGATATTTTGAAAAATGTTTGAAACCTGTAACCATTGACTTCCTTAGTATTTGTTTTATTTACTTTATTTACAATGGTTACAGGTTTCCAACATTCTTCAAAATGTCTTCTTTTTTCAGAATAACTTATTTTGTGTTCAAATGAAAGTTCATATTCAGTACTATTGTATGAAATGTAGGAGCCAGAATGTTCTTCAAAAGGTCTTCTTTTGTGTTATAGTTCACATGTGGTATTTTATGAAATAGAGCAGCCAGAACATTCTTTAAAATGTCTTGTTTTGTGGTAAATTCATAGTTCACACAGTATTTTGAAAAAAAAATGGAGTAGTCAGATGTTTTTTTTATGTTGTCTTTTGTGTTAAATTCAGAGTTCACACCATATTTGATAAAAATGGAGCAGTGAGAACATTCATCAAAATATCTACTTTTGTGTTAAAGCCAAAGTTTACATAGTATTTTATGAAATGGAGCAGCGAGAACATTCTTCAATATTTCTTCTTTTGTGCTGAAGCCAAAGTTCACATAGTATTTTATGAAATGGAGCAGCAAGAACATTCTTTAAAATATCTTTTTTTGTTAAAGCCAAAGTTCACATAGTATTTTATGAAATCGAGCAGCAATAACATTCTTTAAAATATCTTTGTTTGTGTTAAAGCAAAAGTTTACATAGTATTTTATGAAATGGAGCAGTGAGAACATTCTTCAAAATATCTTCTTTTGTGTTAAAGCCAAAGTTCACATAGTATTTTATGAAATCGAGCAGCAACAACATTCTTCAAAACATCTTCTTTTTTGTTAAAGCCAACGTTTTCATGGTATTTTATGAAATGGAGCAGTGAGAACATTCTTCAAAATATCTTCTTTTGTGTTGAAGCCAAAGTTCTCATAGTATTTTATGAAATCGAGCAGCAACAACATTCTTCAAAACATCTTCTTTTGTGTTAAAGCCAAAGTTTTCATGGTATTTTATGAAATGGAGCAGTGAGAACATTCTTCAAAAAATCTTCTTTTGTGTTGAAGCCAAAGTTCACATAGTATTTTATGAAATCGAGCAGCGACAATATTCTTCAAAATATCTTCTTTTGTGTTAAAGCCAAAGTTCACATAGTATTTTATGAAATCGAGCAGCGACAACATTCTTCAAAACATCTTCTTTTGTGTCAAAGCCATAATACTTCGTAAACTTTGGCTTTAACACACAAGAAGATATTTTGTAAAGAAAATTCTGCAAATTAATAAATAATATCCTAAATAGAACCGTACCTGACATCCTGCACGACTGAAAACCTTCATGAATATATTACGTAATTTCACAGAAGCAAATACTAAACTCTGCCAGATAATCAACGTTCATGTCATAAAGCGACCACAGACTATCTCAGTCTTATGATCTGCAATAAAAGCTGTTCACACATACTGTAGTGTTTTATAAAATAAGGCAGCCAGAACATTCTTCAAAATATCGTTTTGATTTCCTGCCACAGAATGATTGCTTATGAATTCTGAAAACTATCATTTTGCTAATTATTATTTTATTTCAGTTAGTTTTTCAATGACTTTTGTTAATTTTGCTTAGTTTTAGTTTTTTATTTAATGTGATATTGGTTCATAGAATATTTTAAGAAATGGAGCAGCCAGAACAATCTTCAAAATATCTTCATTTGTGTTGGTCATAGTTCACACTTGGTATTTTATGCAGCTGGAAAGTGCTTCTAAAATGCATTTTAGTGTTGTAAATTACACATGATATTTTATGAAATGGTTCACTCAGAACATTTGTGAAAATGTCTTGTTTTGTGTTAGTTTACAGGTAGTTTACAGTATTTTTAGAAACTGATCAGTCAGATATTTTTTCAAACAAACTTTTGTGTTAGATCCAAAGATCATATAGTATTTTATGAAATGTAGCAGCCAGAACATTTTTTTAAATATCTTCTTTTGTGTTATAGTTCACACGTGTTATTTTATAGAATGGAGCAGCCAGAACATTCTTCAAAATATCTTGTTTTGTGTTAGAAAGTAATAGTTTAGACAGTATTTTAAGAAAAGGAGCAGTCAATGCAGTCTTTTTTCCTCAATGAAGCATTATTCATAATACCTTCCTATGGTTTAAATTCATAGTTCACATTAAAATGGAGCAGCCAGAACCTTCTTCAAAGTATTTTATTTTGTGTTAAAGTAGTTCACACAGTGTTTTAAGAAATGGAGCAGTCATTGGATTTTATAATATCTTCTTTTGTTTTAAAGTCATAGTTCACACTGAAATGGAGCAGCCAGAACATTCTTCAAAATATCTTCTTTTGTTTTCCACTAAACACAGAATAAGGGATATGCGTGACACGTCGTTGTCTTCTTCTGGGTGGAGTGTTAGAGTGTGTTTTGGTTGTGTGTGTCAGCACTGTGCTGCGTGACGAGCTGCTGCGTGCCGACAGGTCAGAGGTCAGTCATCTGCGCTGAGCACGAGAACTTTGAGCTGACCGATATGGTGTGTGTGTGTTAGTGGTTATGTAATGTGTGTATGTGTGTGCGGCAAGAGCTTCATTCAGAAGCTTTGAATGGGCTGCTAACACTAACAGTGATTCACAGACACAGAGAAACTTGAAGTCTTTCATTTGCAGTAACAGTTGGTGATTTCTGGCGAATGCTTGCCATAATGTAGAGAATATTTATGCACAAGAGACGAATGCGTCTGTTTTAATAGGGTCAAAAACAATAATAAATCCACATACTACGTACATAATCATGATAGCAAAATTATAATAATTAATAATTATAATAACTTTAAAAGAGAAGGGGAAACAACATACACTATTCTGTTTCTGAAAATACATTTTTATAGGTCATAATTTATTTAATTATTTTAAGTTCAGGTTTATACTTGTTTTAATACCTTTATTGATTATAGGAGAAATGAATAAAATCTCCTATTTTGTGTTATAGTTTGCTCATGGTATTTTATGAAACAGAACAGCCAGAACATTCTTCTAAATATCTTATTTTGTGTCATAATCATAATTTACAGATGGTGTTTTATAAAAAAGAGCAGCTGGACTGTGCTTAAAAAAGTATTTTAGTTTTGTAGATTACACATGATATTTTATGAAATTGTGCAGCCAGAACATTTGTCAAAATGTCTTGTTGTCTGTTAAATGTACAGTTTACAGTATTTTTAGAAATGGAGCAGTCAGATATTTTTTTCAAACATTTTATTTTGTGTTAAATCCACACATATAGTATTTTATGACATGTAGCAGCCAGAACATTCTTCAAAGTAACTGCTTTTGTGTTATAGTCCATATGTGGTATTTTATTTTTAAATACAGTAGAGCAGCCAGAACATGCTTCAAAATATCTTACAGTATTTTGTGTTAAAGTCAAAGTTCACATAGTATTTTATGAAATGGAGCAGCCAGAGCATGCTTGAGGACATCCTGTTTTGTGTAATAGTTCACACATGCTATTTTATGAAACAGAACAGCCGGACATTCTTCAAAATATCTTCTTTTGTGTTAAAGCTCTAGTTTACAGAGTATTTTAAGAAACAACGATTCACAGACACAGAGAAACCTAAAGTCTTTCATTTGCAGTATTTCAGAATTGCAGAGACAAATGCATCGGTTTTAATAGGGACAAAACAATAATAAATGCACATACTACATAATCATGATAGCAAAATTATAATAACTAACATTTTTTAAAAGAGAAGGGGAAAAACTAACCACATATTCTGTTGCTGAATATATTTTCAAAGAAGGTCTTTTTTGTGGTAAATTTGAGGTTTATCTTTAGTTTTAATAATAGTTTATCTTATGTTTTAATAATCTTATTTATTATAGGAGAAATGAATAAAAATCAATAAATAAAGCAAACTTTTGAGACTTTAGGATATAAACCATCATATATAATTGTTTTAAAAGAATACTTTTAGGGTGAGTGCAAATTCCTATTGCTTTATTATAAGCATTTTTCAAAATCATAATATGACAAAGTGTGACAAAAACAAATTTGGGTAATATCCTTTTAAAAAATAAAGTTAATAAATACAATAATTTGTTCTGACAAATGCAGAACGTTTTTCCTCATTATGAAGTAATAGGCCTGCACGATTAATCGATCCTAAACCGATAATTAAAATGATCCAACTAGCGCTACTTAAAAAGCAGACAACTGTTACAGCAGAACCCATGAGCCCCAATTTCACTACTATGGACATGAAACGAAAGCTGTGAACTCCATCTCTGCTCTCTCTCTCTCTCTCTCTCTCTCTCTCTCTCTCTCTCTCTCTCTCTCTCTCTCTCAAATTCAATTCAATTCAGTTCAATTCCATTCATTCCAATAGTTGCTTTATTGACATGACAAATGGTACAAATGTATTGCCAAAGCATTTAGCATTTATAGAGTTTACATAAAAAAGTAACATACATAAATATAATTAAAAAAACAGTACACACAATAGATAGCAGTAGTAAAAAAAGCATGACAAATGTTACAAATGTATTAAAAGGTTACATTAAAGATAAAAGCACATGTACATATAATAAAAAAACACAGTAAATAGTAGTAAAAAAGATATATACATGTAATTATTAAACACAAATTTAAATAATATATCATATTATTCAATATATCATATTATTATTCAATATATCATGTTATTATTCAATATATCATATTATTACTCAATATATCATATTATTATTCAATATATCATAATATTACTCAATATATCATATTATTACTCGATATATCATATTATCATTCAATATATCATATTATTATACAATATATCATAATATTACTCAATACATCAGATTATTATTCAATATATCATATTAGTATTCAATATATCATATTATTA
>CAIGQZ010004625.1:10841463-10855981 GCA_903798205.1 Danio tinwini | reverse complement strand
TTTTTTTTTATTAGTTACAGAACAGACCACTGTCCAATGAACTGCCTAATTAACCTAACTTGCCTACCTAATTAAGCCTTTAAATTACACTTTATACTTGTATCTTGCAAAATAACTAGTAAAATATTATATACTGTCATCTTGGCAAAGACAAAAGAAAAATTGTAGAAAATTTTAATTATAAATTTTTAACCCTTTCACGCGTGAGTTCTAGATACTCCAGCTGACCCTACTGCATGAGTTTTTTTTTTTTTTGTGACTATTACCAAAGTCCCTTTAAGACAAGTCATTTCACTCAGCGGCCATCTTTACAACACCTTATGCTCGGGCATTCTGTTTGAATAAGGAAACATCAAATTCTCCCAAACTGCTTGCCAAGCTTGTGATTGAACTTAATTTTAGGAATCACTAATGAAATTAAACAACTGTCTCTTTCTGTGTCAGAATCACACAAAATCAGCAGAAACTCACGCCTGGTCTGAGCCCCTCTCCCAGAGTATCGTCAGTCTATATCGATCGATGATTGACTCCTGTACTAGACAGCAGGCTTTATTCACCATATTGCGATCAATGATTGGCTTCTGTACTCGAAGGCGGGCTTTATTTGTAATAATGACTGTTACACTTTTCCCCATTCAAAACAGTACAGGTGACATGTCTTGTGTATTCTATAGACTGTGTCCGAAACCGCATACTTCCATACTATACAGTACGCTAAAATCAGTATGCAAGCCGAGTAGTATGTCCAAATTCATAGTATTCGAAAATCACTATGCGAGAAGTACCCGGATGACTTACTACTTCCGGCGAGATTCTGAAGTGCGAATCTCATGCACGCTGCACTATCCCATGATGTCCCATGAATGGGAGTGAATTGATGTAACTGACGCAGGTAGGTCACATGACCATGACAAAATGGCGAATGTAGTATGTCCGAATTTCATTCATACTTTTCTCATTCATACTGTATAGAACGTACTTTTCTAATGGCCGAGTTGTACGTTTAATTCAAATGCAGTACCTACTGAGTAGTAGGCGGTTTCGGACGCAGCCATAGTCTTTGCCTTACTTAAAATTCATTGCGTTCTAAAGTTCCCATGGCGACGGTCAAGTTTACCTTGTAACCCACGAGCCCCAATAATCTATGTACATATTGTATTTTGTTTCTTTTTGCCCTTTTCTGTAAATACTGACAAATGTCATATTTATATTGTGAAATTTCTGATACTCTGTTTTTTAAATATGTAATAAAACATATATTTTGTCTGTTGAACAGCTTAATAACGATCATATTTATTTGTTATATGACGGGTAATGGCTGCCACCATTGTTGCTAGTAGGGATACAGCTGCGATTGGAAGTTAACAAAAAGTATTTATATCATTTAGTAAATTACACATTAATTTATTAGCATCTGCCCCTACTTCAAACCTAAACCCAACCCTCATGGTAATGTAAAAATAATATTTATTGTTGTACAGTGTCACAAAAATTATGATATATTGGCATGGTATCCTCAGCTGTATCCCATCTAGACTTCTCCCTCTCCTACAGCTAATACTGGGACAGGGATACAGCTGAGGATACTCATGTCAATCTAGCATAATTTTTGTGACGATGTACAACAAATAACATTTTTACATTACAGAGAGGGTTGGGTTTAGGGTTGAGGTAGGGGTAGATGCTAACAAAATACAATAAATGCATATTTTTATAAATAATATAAATACTTCTCATTAACATTAACACAGCTGTATTCCTTTGAGCAACAATCACAGGACAGATCCATGCTGCTGGATTTACGTCATGTTTATTCATCATTTTCTGCCAAAATACATGAAGGTAAGCAACTGTTTATCTGTGGTAGTAATAGAGAAAAATTCTAGTGACATAAACAGTGTGTATCTTACGTGAATAAAGCACATCGTCCAGTTGTGCATATTGAGAAATAATTATTATCGCCGTCTTCATAGACATCTGTGTGTGTTTTACAAACCTTAAATTGTATTTTTTCTTTTAGTTTTGTGTATTTGAATGTCTGAAACATAAAATAAATGTTTTTTGTTTGAAAGCACCGATAAATTGTGATTTATGACAAGCACTGAGCACCTTTTTCCGTGCCTTAGTGCACTGTCAGATTTGAATTTTAGCAGTTGACGTGCACTCTAAACATTCTAATCACACCGGTGTGATTGTACGCTTCATGGACCAGCCAAGGCTGATCACACTGGTATGATCGTATGCATAAAAGGGTTAAATGTGTTAAATATTCTATCAGTTAAAAAGCAATTAGGAATCATCTGAAAAATAATTCATATTTCACTGAAGGAATAATATGTTTATGTTCAACTGTACATATGTGTGTGTATTTATCTATGCACAATAAATATACGCTGTGCACACTCATTATATAAATATTTAAACGTAAATAAAAATTTATTTTGGATGTGATTAATCAGGATAACGACTAATTGTTTGACAGAAAAAGAGGTGTGTGTGTGTGTGTGCCTGTTGTTTTAAAAAAGGACAATGACTGCAAGAAAAGCCAATTTCTGGTTTTCTGTACAGTGATGAATGCATGGAAGAGATATCATTTGATCAGGCAGTTTTACACACAGTTTTAAACCCTGCACAGTACATATTAAGCAGCACGCTATCATTCCTTCACAAACATACCGTATCTGTTGACTCTAGTGGCCTGTACATTGGCCATGTTCATGTAATGTAAACACCGCCCTATTCTAAATGGAGCTGCTGGTTCATATCAGCCAGGCTATATTTGCCTCCTAATAGAAATACATTTCAATTAGCATGGATGTACTTCCCGTCTGACTTAGCTAAATCCTTTATGTGAGTCATATGTCATACTCGGAGCTTAGTCGAGGAAGCCATTCTGGTGTAAATGAGCACTGACTCTGAATAATTAAAACGCCTTACCGCTTCTCTTGTCTCGTCCTGGTCCTGTGCTCATCATATCTCGGTCATATATAGATTCTGTTTTACACCTGGTAGTAAGACTCGTCCTCATTAATCCGTTTACAAGTGGATGGCACTAAATACAGGTGTAAACAGGGTCCGAGATATTTTCAGCTCATCCGCTTTTGATCACTTCACGTGTTCAAAATGCATATGATCAGATTGCTTGGCAGTATAATGGTATATATTGTTACTGTGGAATAAATTGTCATTTGTTTTTAATGGGGTGATCCACTCTGATATCATATTTTAAACTTTAGTTGATGTGTAATGTAGCTGTGTGAACATAAACAACATCTCTGAATGTAATATGCTTAAAGTTCAATGCAAAGGGAGACATTGGAGTTAGCTTAGCAAAGCCTACAGTGAACGAAGTTTGGGGACTGTAAAAAAATACATCCTGGTTAATGAAGTCATAAACCTTTTAGGTTACGCACATACACTCCGCGTAGCAAAGGGGCGTGGCCAGAGGTGCTGTAATGTTATAGCAGAGAAAGCTAAAATGCCGTCCAAATGCTGCTATTTTCACGTAGCTTTTTCTGTTTCTGTATTTGGGCTTCGAAAGGACACAACACAAAGACAAAAGTGCTTACAGTTTATTTTAAGTATGTTCCAGAGAATTATAAAAAAGATATAGCTAGCATTTGACAAAGGACAGCTTCCAAAATTGCTCCCAGTTCAGTGCTGGATTCGGCTAAAAACTCCTCAAAGAAGAAACAGTTCAACCATAATAGCAGAAGCTGTGGATTGTGAGTCACAAACTGTAAGTAATTTATTTGTTAAAATTGATCTTATACATGCATAGTGTCTAGCATTAACGGTATATTGTAGCAAGGACATAAACAAGGATGTAAACAACAGGAAGTGCTGTTTGGCACCTCTTACAATGTAGCTACAAACTCATATTTAGCCATAAAATTCCTGTAAACACCCACAATCTTCACCAGCGCTGCAGTGTCTCTCTATGCGGCTGCCTTCCGTGCGTTGTCAAATAGTGAACTCGCAGAAGATATGTGAACGTTTCATATTACTTACACATGCTTATAACCCGAAAGACACTTGTCAGATTTTATTTTAGAGAGCAGGCGTGAGGTTCAGCTGTGTCCTCTTCATTATCTGATTCAGGCTTAAACTGATATGGCTAACATTTACACTGACTGACAGTATTTACATTTATTTAGTGTACAATATCTCTCGATAAGTTAAATAGTCACTAACACACTCACATGTGACGTTAGCGCTATGCTTGATGGAGGGTGCATCTGAAGATTGAAACTGACGTGATCATCATGGGGACGACAGCCAATCACATCCAGCTTGGACTGCGACACAAAAAAGGCACAGTAGTAGTAGTAGTAGTAGTGCATAAAGATGTACAGTAAGTCAAATTTATTAGCCCTTCTGTAGGCAAGAAATTAATTGCCTAATATCCAACATTTCATTATTTAAGTTCTTGTTTTACAAAAATAGCACACTGAAAAAAACTATTAATTGGATTTACTGCTTGCAAGCAATTTATACGGGCTAAATTTGAGCAAACAAATACAATTTTGTAATCTTCAACTTAATTTATTTGTTTAAATTCAGCCTATTTTAATTGTTTGCACAGTTACCTTAAAAAAATTAGTTAATATTTTCTTCAGTGCATCCTCTTCAGAGAGCAGCTCTCAGACAGCGTAACCGGTGCATTTCTTTCATGAAACACAGGTTTGTAACCAATTTCACTCCATCACTGTCAGATTCTGTTTGCACGCGCAAAGCTTTAACCTACTACTGATGATTTCCGACATTGTGGCTGCATAAGAATAGCTTGTTTTGTTGTTTCTGTAGTTTCAGAAAAACATGTAAAGGCTCCACCCTATTCTGGAAAGACTTGATTGCATTTAAAGGGACATCACAAAAGGTGCTGTCTTTGCTCACAGCCAAATAGGAGCAGATTTGACATGCTACAATGCATGATATATGGGATATTTTGAGCTGAATTTTCACAGACACATTCTGAGGATACGAGAGATTAATTTTATGTCTTATGAAAAAGGGTATAATATGACTACTTTAATACCAGGTGTAAACAGAAACATAGAAAGCCTGAAGTGGTTTTAATGGAAACACGTCTAAGTGGTTGTGAAGCAGCGAGTCTGTTCTCAGTGACTATGTTTACATGGACACCAGTAATCAAATTATTTGCCTTAATCTTAATAAGATAATAATATGATTAAGAGTTGCTTTTCAAATGTTTTACATGTTATAGTACATACCTGTAGTTCGATTAACGTCATTACGTCACTATTCGATGTAGGCCTGCACAATGTATCGTTTCAGCATCGATACCGCATCCGCATTAGTCATATTGCATGATATGCAGTGTTGAGTCTGAATTATAGTTGAGCAGGAGCTACAGAATTGTATTTATTATTGTATTTATATGGAATTTATAAGATTTATTCAAAAAAATATTTTTTTCCAAATATCTAAATTTTAACGTGAAAACAAGATTATTACTTACCCCAATGTCAGATCATTTGTCTTGCAAAAACTACAAATTTTGACTTGTTTTTTCTGAAGGTAAAATCAAAACAATATTTTTTACTTGCTCTAAGATTTCTTTTTACATTTGTAGTAGAAATAAACACAAAAGCATTCACGTTTCTTGATTAATCAATTTGTGTAGCTGAATACAGTTAGACTCATCAGAAAATTATCATATATAGCTATTCAAACTTTTAACATCGCAATATTTACAGCAATTTTTTTTATATTGCAATATAAATTTTTTCCAATATCGTGCAGCCCTGATTCGACGCTAGTTTGCTCCAGCATTTCATGCAACAACAGTTTGTGTTCGTAATGGCGCCATATGTGATTTTGGACGATTCTTTTTATTTTACCACAAGTTCAACTGCAGTTAATTTCTCACATTGTGCGTGCAAACAAACAACGGCGAATACAAATTGTTAAGAAACATGCCACCTCTGCCATTTCATTCACCAACTTTCCATTCATTCCCCCGTGACAAACTTAGAGATACTGGATGAGAGATAATATCTCAAAAATGTTTTATCAAGAAGCATTTTCTAAACAAACGAAACATATTGTCTTGTTTTCAGAAATAATATGCCGATATTAAGTTTTTCCTTAAACAAGCAAAATAATCAGCCAATGGGGTAAGCAAAATAATTTTGTTTTTCCTTTTGACATAAGATTATTTTGCTTACCCAATTGGCAAATTATTTTTCTTGTTTTAAGGAAAAACTCACTTAATTTTGCCATATTATTTCTTAAAACAAGTTGATATGTTTTGCTTGTCTAGAAAATTCTTATTGATTTAAGAATTTGTAGGTTTTGGGACTAGAGACAAGACAAAAAATGTATCATCATTTCCCACTCGCACCACAATGTACTCTCTTGTTTGAAGTCATTAGCTGTGTCTAAAATCACCTATACTACTCAGTAGGTACCACATTTGAATTTGAAATTATTATACGACCATTAGAAAAGTACGTTCTTTATAGTATGACTGTGAGTAATATGAATGTAATTCGGACATTCTGCATCCGCCATTTGTCATTATCATGTGACCCACCCACATCAGTTGCATCACTTCATGAATTCTCTCGCGTGGCATCATGGGATAGCATAGCTTCCATCGGATGCGCACTTCATAATCTTGCCCAAAGTAGTAGGTCATTTGGGTACTTCTCGCATACTGTTTTTCTGAATACTATGAATTTGGCCATAATACTTGGCTTGCATGCTGTTTTTAGCGTACCATATAGTATGGAAGTAAAGTTGCAATCAGAATTATTGAACCCCCTTTGATTTTTTTTTCTTTTTTAAATATTTCCCAAATGACGTTTAACAGAACAAGGACATTTTCACAGTATGTCTGATAATATTTTTTTCTTCTGCACAAAGTCTTATTTGTTTTATTTTGGCTAGAATAAAAGCAGTTTTTAATTTTTAAATCCCATTTTAAGGTCAAAATTATTAACCCCTTTAAGCTATTTATTTTTCTATAGTCTACAGAACAAACCATCAGTATATAATAACTTGCCTAATTACCCTAACCTGCCTAGTTAACCTAATTAACCTAGTTAAGCCTTTACATGTCACTTTAAGCTGTGTCTTGAAAAATATCTAGTCAAATATTATTTACTGTCATCATGTCAAAGATAAAATAAATTTATTAGAGAAATTTATTAGAGATGAGTTATTAAAACTATTATGTTTAGAAATGTGTTGAAAAAATCTTCTCTTAGTTAAACAGAAAAAGGGGAAAAAATAAACTGGGGGGCAAATAAATCAGGGGGTTGAATAATTCTGATTGCAACTGTATGTGATTTTGGACACAGCAATACTCATTTGTTTGTCGTCAAATGCCTGACAACTGCTTTATGTGCGTCCTGTCGCAAAATGTAGCACAAAGTACTACAAAACGGTAATAGTTTGATTACAGTGTTTACATGTCTAAATTGCACTAAATTGCACTAATTGACTAAAATCGGAATACTGCACATGTCGTAATTCAATTTCTGTTTAGTTTATGACTTTTAGGTAATCAAAAAAAATGCTATTTACTTGGTAGTCTCTTAATTAGAGTATTGCCTTAATGGGATATTTGCACACAGACTTTCAATTTTCAGTGAGCCAGCTCAAGCTCTTCTACTCTAAGAGTATTGGTGTCCTTGTAAACATACTCAATGTCTGGATGAGTGAGGTGTGGCTGTCTTTCTCACACACACTACTCTCCATCAGGTGTTTCACTTCACTCACAACTCAGAGTGAGCCAGAACTTGTTTAGTGAGTGAGAGTGTGGGTTTTGTAGGTGTGAATGGCGCGTCTGTGTGTGCGTTCGCACTCGAACCTGCACGCTTGCATGCAAGACGCCGCATTGTGTTCAAGAACATCTATTCAGCAGCGCAGAGCTCTGTGTGATAAAGGTAATAAAGGGCTTGCATACTTCTCCCTGCGCATATTTGCTCTGTGTGTTTAAACTATACGGAAGTGCAAATAAGACAATTACAACAAGAAAAAGAAAAAAACCAAAAATGGCCACTTTTTGTTTGATGTTTTATGTAGAGCTTGAGTTTTTTATTATTCACATGAAATACATACAGTTGACGTCAAAATTGTTAGCCCTTCTATGATTTTTTTTTCTTCTTTTTCAAAAATTTCCCAAGTGACATTTAACAGAGCGAGGACGTTTTCAAAGTATTTCTTATAATCCGGAGCACCCGGTGGAAACCCACGGGGAGAACATGCAAACTCCACACAGAAACGCCAACTGATAATTCCTATTAAGAATATTTATTATTGTCAGCTACTTTAATCATTATAAATAGTATGAACATTAACACTGTACTGTGCTTATAAGTAAAATAAAATAAAATAAAAATAAAATACAGTCAATGTTTAAAATGTGCTTTTAAAAGTTTATTAAAAGTGGTAGGCTACTGTTCTTACAGTAAAAAGAAAACTGCTGTACTTAAATGTAAAGTATTAACAAATAGTAACCTATTCATCAAAACCTGGAAATGTTGCTTAGACCTCATAAACATAGGCTATATGTCATCATATTCATATAAACCATTTTTGCTAAATTTTGAAATATGTTGCATGTACAATTGACATTTGTATATCTTTGAAATCTAAACATTAACTTTTTTTAAATGATTTAAAATTACATATTTAAATTAGAAATTAGATCTGCTTACTGCATGTTCTTTACAGTATGTGTCAGAAAAGTAAGTGATTATACTGTATGCAGAAATACACTACTTGACCAATTCATACGTGATTTATCCATTCATACATGCGGAATTTCCGTGACTAGCTTCAAGCTTCAAGCAAGGTAAAGTCTTGCTTGAGTCTATGTTCGCGTCCCGCAACATTTGAATCACATCCAGATAAATTAGCCTAAATCTGAGGTAACAAATTAATCGAAAGCCATGCTGCTTTACAAAACAAATAACTTTATATATCGAAAACGCGCATTATTTTACACAACTACGAACAAACATTTAACACATTTGTGATAATTATTTTACCAATAATGCAGCATGGGGAGATTTCTGAGTTTGCAGTTACTGAAATGCCAACACAACAGCACTGGTCTGCAAAAGCGCTTCTCTAGAGTATATCTGCTCTGCGGCCGTGCGCTTTTTTCTGGCTCTGCACCAAAGCGGATTGATTTTTAGCATCTGATGAACTAATGTAAACATCCTAAGCACATCGATGTGATCATACAGTGTAACCGTTCGCAACAAAGGGTTAAATGTGTGTTATTATTATTCAGTATTTCTCGGCTTAGCACTAGAAGGAAGCCCAACAGTTTGAGAACCACTGATCTACAGAACAGACCATGGTTGTCCAATATCTTGCCTAATTATGCTAATTGCCTAGTTAGTAATAATCCAGTTAAGTCTTTGAATTGCACTGTTAGCTGAATACTTGTATCTTGCAAAATATGTAGAAAAATATTATGTACTGTCACCAGGGCAGACAAAATCAATTAGTTATTAGAAAGCAGTTAGTAAAACTATTTAAAAACGTGTTGGAAAAGAATCGCTCTGATAAGCAATAATTGGGTTATTTTTAAATAACTTTCATATTTATCATAATTGTACCACTTTATTTAAAGACCCCAAACTTATTGTGCAACTAAATTTACATGGGGTTGCGTCTGGAAAGGTATCCGCTGTGTAAAACATATGCCATGGTACTTGCAGTTAATTCTGTTGTGGCGACATATCAGGGACTAAGCTGAAGGAAAATTAATGAATGAATTAATATATTTATTAAATATTAATGACAAACTAAATTTATGTAAATGTGTTGGTCATTATTTATGTTTATCTAATTCCTACCAGAATACACAACCAATTAAAGTTTGGGGTCAGTTTTTTACATTCTTTCATGTTTTTTTAAAGAAAATTATTCTGTTTATCAAGGTGGCATTTATTAAACAAAAAAATATTATTGTTAAATATTTATTACAGTTTTAAATAACTGCTTTCTTATTTTATGCAGTTTCAAATGAAATTATTACTCAGTCATTAGTGCTTTTATTACTATTACCATTAATAATAATTAATATTATTATTATTAGAGTGCTTTCTGAAGGATCATGTGACTCTGAAGACTTGGATAATGAAGCTGAAAATTCATCTTTAAAATCACTGGAATAAATGATTAAATTCAATTATAAACTAATTTTGAACAGTTATTTTATAGTGCAGCAACATTTTATAATTGTACATTGTGTACTGTATTTTTGATTATATAAATGCAGACTTGGTGAGCAGGAGAAGCTTATTTTTAAACATTTTAAAATTTTACTGACCCCAAACTTTTGACCGGTGTATATGGCTAATGTTTCTAATTGTATGCCATTTTACAGTAACTAGTTTTTTAAAAGTTCATGGGCTTGTTAAAGTTAACAGCAGGGTATTGGTGACCAAAATACAGCGTATTTTTGAAAAATGTGTCCACGGATATATTACCACCACAGAAAAAATACGCCCACCATCTCTGCCACCATATCCATCCTCGTGTCCACCCAAACCTCCTGCATTCCACCTTGTCTTATTGGAGGTTTCCTAAACCCTCGAAACATGCATTTCTTTCCCCGACAGTGACAGGCACTGATTGGAGCCTCGGACCGATATGCCGGTGTGAAGAGGGGGCGAAGTCAGCATTCATCCCGTGTTCACTGGTTCCTTTGGGTGGCTTTTCCTGAGGTTTCTCTGCTGACAGCCCTGGCCAGCGCATGGGGCAGGCTGCTGTCACTGATAAGGCAGGTGACAAATGAGCCAGCCGCTGCCTACATCGCTTTTACATTTAAAAATGGCCCAGGCCATCTTTTCAGATGCCAGCATGAAAGATTCCCACCCCACACCATCAGAATCCCAGCTCGTGGATGTAACCTCTCTAGTCCGTTTTAACCCCTTAGATGAACCAGTGGAGGTTTGACAAACCTCTGTGGATCTAAAATGGAGCTTCTGTTTGATGCCATTTTTGACAATATGTATGGTAGGTCTCTGGCATTCCCAGACTGTGTCTGTGATGTTTCAGCTTAAAATACAGCATAAATCATTTAATATAGCTTGTATAATTTGCCTGTAACTTGCTACTTGCAGTATATATATTGTCTACCTCTAAATGCTGCAGCTCAAATACGCTTATTTCACACGGCTGCCATTTTGACACACGAAAGCAAGGCTACAGTGGGAAGAAACCCGGAAGTATAGGATCAGCACTTTACTTTCTGTCAGATTTCACTCCCCGGAGCATCTGACATTATGTCACACATAGGACTTATGTTAGGGCTTCCCCTACTGCCATAAAACTCGTCGATAGCAAGGAAGAGTTTTCTCTTGTTAACGACAGGAAAAGAGTCAAAATCATTTATCGATTTGACTCGCATCATAATACCAGCCAGACATGTAATGCATAAATAATGTCCTCCAATTCGGTCACGTCCAGCAGCCGTCGCTCCTTGAACCAATCTCATCTACACCTGTCTGTTCCATTGCTCCATTTGCTCCAACTTTCTTTTGCAGTCTGAAGCGTGTCAAACACACAAAACACCCAATTCGCTCCACAAGATGTCTATATCTCATCTTTGCTAACTTCACGTCGTAAGTCTATAAGTCATGTAAAACTATTCATTGCAAACTGAAATAAATCTAATTTGATTATATGGTTTGGAATTTAATGTTTTATGAGATTTACATTTTTTGCGATTAATTTGCTTTTAATTAAGAATTTAGCAGAATCAAAAAAATGTGCAACTTTTTGTTGATTTTGCAATGGATTCAGCGATCACAGACTCGCAAAAAACTAGGGGGTCTGTGTAAAGTAGGGATGTAACGATTCACCATGAATCGGTTTAAAATCGATTCAAATATGTGACAATTCAAACTTAAAAGGTTGAAATGTTGAATGAATCATGATATATGTTCTGAACAGAGGGGGCGCTGTGTTTACAGGCGCAAGCTCCCTTTACCTGCACATCAGCAGCGAGCAAAAGAGGAAGTGGCAGAGTAAAATGACAGCAGTGAAATGCGCCAGAAAAAAACACTAACTGTGTGCAAATACTGAAAAAAGATGTTTACTTACACTAACAATACAACAAATATGATGCTCATAAACCATCAGCACAGTGAAAAACTACTGTCACAGACGTCTATACACACAATATTAATAAGCCAAACCACGCAGATCTGCTTGCTCTAGTGAGTGCAATGGAGATTACACTGTGCATCAGTGTTTTCATATGAAAGTGTGAAGATGTTTCTCAGACTGAAAGAGAAAGTTGTTCTGTTTCAGAATCAGGTATTAGATTAGTTTTACCCTCTCCTTTTCAAATTAGTTTATGTATATTTTAATAATTAACTTATTATTATTGAACATTCAAAATTGTTCAAGATTATCTCTTCTTAAGTGTATCACACTGATACTTATACTAATTAATTATACAAGTAATGGATATTATTCACCTTCATAATCATGTTCAACTCCTGTCTTTATCCTACTACATAATTAGTTATTTTATCATATTTTTTATGCCAGTGGTCAGTCCCCTGGAGCAGAGAGCCTATTGACCACTTCTGTACACGTAGCTCTCTGGTTTAGGAATGGTTTACCTCTCCACACCAGCCATCTCAGTCCCCAGTGAAAGAGTTTTTTTATCAGCAGGGGACATTGTAAATGTGCAAAGACCTCAGCTTATGCCAGAAAACATAGATATGCTGATATTTCTTTTTAAAAATGTAAAATCCCAGCACAGTTTTAGTTTTTTTTTAGTTTGTTTTGTGAGTCTTCTTTAGTTGGTGTTAATCTAATATTCTTGTTTTTAAAATAGCAATTTAGGTATGGCAGAAAATGTATTTTGCTAAAAATGTGCATCATTTTAAGAAAAAAATGAACAGGCTCTTCGCCTTAAATTTGTTTCAAATAATTTTGTAAAAAAATCATGATTAAATTGTGAATCGTATCGAATCGTGAGTCGGGTGAATAGTTACATCCCTAGTGTAAAGCTGTGGTCACACTAAAGTTTGAGCATGTGAAATTCTGTTGTATGGCGCTGTGAATGAACAAGATGATTAGACATTTAAAAAGCGAGCGGTCTGCCACATTCGCATGCTTATGAGTGGAAGTCTTTGGGGTGAAAAGTGTAGTGTGACCACGGCTTAAGGCTTTAATTTACTAATCATTTCTGACTGCATACGGTTAGCTTGTTTTGTTGTTTCTTGAGTATAAGAATTGCATGTAAAAGCCCCGCCCTCTTTCTGGAAAGCAGCAACTCATTTGCATTAAAAGGGACACGCATACGCTTTTGCTCGCTTGGTTGGGTTCATTTGAACTGAAACACATTCTGGGGACACCAGAGATTTATTTAATCATCTCATGAAAACGGCTATAATGTGTCTCTCTTAAAGAACTGAGCTGACTGCCAGTGTCGTACAGTGAGACTTATGAGAGCAGTGTTGTTATTTTACGCTCTCTCCGTCTCCATGGTCACAGGGCAGATTGGAGTGCCAGCGCTGTGTGTTGTGATTGCGGTGATGCCCTGGTAGCGGCACGACCAACGGAAGAGAGTGGAGAGAGAGAGAGAGAGAGAGAGAGAGAGAGAGAGAGAGTTGTAGGAACCTCTAGTGTACATTAATAGAGGCTGCAAGATGGATTGCGCAGGATAGCAACCGAACACTTGA
The DNA here is from genome assembly GCA_903798205.1 of Danio tinwini. Taxonomy (NCBI): domain Eukaryota; kingdom Metazoa; phylum Chordata; class Actinopteri; order Cypriniformes; family Danionidae; genus Danio; species Danio tinwini. Next base: position 10,842,290 of record CAIGQZ010004625.1, on the reverse strand, counting down.
CAACCACTCCATTAGACATCACTGACTATGACATCACGTTTTTGATTTGTTTAGTGTGCTTATTTGTTCGTTTCTTCACATCAATTGCAGGAGTTTCCTGTGGTGTTTTTTACTCGTTTGAGTGTCGTCCGTCCAACTTGCGAGCTGCTTTAATTAGTACTGTGGCTGTGAAAAGAGGCTTACAGCGACATGATGATGTCACGTCAGGCCATTTATGGTAGTGGGAAGCTTCGAGATATTAGATATGATGTACAGTGCAAGGTATGTGCATGAGTAAACATTGCTGTATTTTTAATAGCTGGCCATTTCAAGGCATGATGTTGCTATTTCTGAAGGTTTCAATTCAGGATGAAATATAACTGACCCTATTTAACTCACTAGATGCTTCTGGGCCCTGGTGATTAATGTAATATGTTTGATGGCCAATCAGCACACTTAATACAAACTAAAATGACCAAGCAGAAACTATTTTCATTTTCAGCTGATAAAAAATCAGTTTCTTAGTATTTAGTAAAAATAAAAATAATATACAATTCTTACAGCTTAATTGTAAATAATTAAATTATTAAATACAGATGATAATAATAATAGTATTTTTAATAAATTATTTTTTAATGATTAATAACATAACATGTATTTTATGTATAGCATGTTCAGTATATTAGCCTTGTAGCTTACAAATGGAAATCAATCACAAAAGGAATTGTAGATAAATAGTATATCAAAATTATGTTAAAATTGGTTATATCATGTTATATTATATAAAAATATATTACCATTACCGGATTCTGTTTTAAAATTGTGTACTATACAGCAAAACTAATATT
>CAIGQZ010004625.1:10812716-10841063 GCA_903798205.1 Danio tinwini | reverse complement strand
TATCGTGACAACCCTAGTGCATGGACATGCTTTCATTCACAAATGCCGTATGATTAGCCTTTTGCCAAATTTGAATTGCTTGAGCTTTAGTTATAATTATAATGAGTGAAGGTGACAACAAGGGTTGGATCCAAATGGCAGCTTTTATTAAGAATGGTAAGACACACTGTAACAAATGCTAGGTTCCACACAATGTCTTCATGTTGTCCCAACACAAATCTTTTAAGTTAATTTAATAATTTTTTAAAAATTCAAGTGAATTGAACATAAATCAATAAAGTTGTCCCCCCCAAAAAACTTGAGAATTGTGTTGTTTCAACTTAATTTAAATAAGTAGTTAGTATAATTTTTTGAGTGCAGGCAAGGTTCAAAACAGGGACAGACGGTAACATGCAGGTAATCCAAAAGCGTTGTCGGTCTAACAGGCAAAAAGACGTGGCGGGAGGCAAAACAAACATAAACATATAACACAAACAAGGGTCAAAACATGGCTAGACATCCAGGAAACCCATTAAACATCCAGGAGACCCATTAAACATCCAGGAAACCCATTAAAATGCTTACTACAGGGAGACTCAGCATGGATGTGTGTGTGAATGGTGTGTATATGGCCCAAGTATTCAGTCCTGATCAGCTTCAGCTGTGTATGTGAGTAATCATAAGGTGAACTGAAACAGGTGTGTAAATGAAGGGCATGATGGGATTTGTAGTTTGGTACAATGACAGGGAGTGTTCTCCAGCAGCCTACCAGGGCAACACTGCTGTAGATCATAACAATAATATGATATTCTATTAAAAAGTTCAAAAAAGGCATTTAAATACTCATTTAAATAGACCCTCCCTCATCAGAAAAATAATCAAAAGTGAACAAAATAGACTACCGGCAATGCGTTTCCCTCGTCTACTTGTGATCCGATTGACCAAATAGCATCTTAACCCCAGGTGTAAACAGGGCCTGTGAACACATGCCACATGCCACATGCTGTACTCATTGTCTGTACAGTTTGAATCTTTCCTTGTGCGTCGGCGTGAGATCTGTGTTTGGAGAGCTGTTACTTGAAACCTAAAAATACAAGCTGAGTTCACAGCTGCGGTGGAGGCTGCTGTGTGCGTCTCCTTATGGGCTCGAGGGTTCGCTAAAAAAGCATGCGATGAGGCTGAGAAAAGGTGGGAAATGGGAAAGCCTGTAGGGAGGGAGCGATTGCGAAATCTCTTTGACAGGGCTGTTGCCATTTTTATGTTGCTTTTTCGGTCTTTCTCCATCGCTTCTGTAGTCCTCCTTACGGCTTTGTGTCAATTCAGAGCGCATCGTATGCTTAGAGAGAGGATGAAACATGATGAAATAAATGAGTATCATGTTTTAATAGCTACTTTCACACTTCTATTTAGGGCTGTGAAGCTGTGGTGTGATACCTGGTGATCCCTGACAGGAACTGAAGTCAGATGTTAAAAGAGATTTTTTTAACACTCTTAAAAATAACATTTTTAAAAGGTGGTTTTCACAGTGATGTCATCACAGAACCCGGTTTTATTCCTCAAAGAAGGATTCTGTCAACAGTTCTTAAAATTAACATTTTTCTTAGTGTCAAGCACATTCTTTAAAATTTAAAAAAGAGCAGTTTTATTCATAACCTATTGTTTAGAGGGTTTCACAGATATCAAAGACTCACAATTCTGACAATGGACCTTTATTTTTATACATTTAAATGAGGGCCCTATGAAATCCATTTTCATGCTCAAATGACTTTTTTCAATCTGACTTTTAATGGTTTAATTCATTTAAAAAAAAACAACAAAAAAAACATGTATATGTAAATCATAACACCAAACACAAGGGTAGAGTTGCACCAGCTGATCTTAAGTTCTTTCTTTAAGCTAAAACATAAAGTTCACACTAGGGCCTTAGTAACTACTAGCTAGATTGTAGCTAAAGTTTTTCTTGCTTAAGTTGCATATTTTTAAGGCAAACCGTAGTTTGTAGGTCGTAAGCTCTCCATGCGTAGTCGCATTGAATGACATAATATCAAATAAAATACATTTAAATCGTTAAACTGCTTTAAAATTCCACAACTACTGTGCCTATATATAACTGTTCTATGAAAATGAAATTATAAGTTACACTTTAATAGCACATTAAATTACAGTCAGTCACTAATAACAGACGATGCACACTCCTACATCGCGAGCCGTGAATATATACGCATTTAATATCTTACATATGAAAGAGAAAAGAGCAGGAAGAAATTCTTGTTTTAATTAATGGCTACAATCAACACAAAACACCCCATGAAAGAAAATGAAACTCCTTTTATAAACTGAAAAAAAGAGATTTTGGAGAAATTATGGCTGTGAGTAGAGGGAGACCATTCATCATTATCATCGCAAGCTCCTCAATTTAAACTAATCTCGCCGTCATCTCATTTCTGTCGTTATACATGAGAGGATGCTGCTGTAAATTTTTTTTTGGAATGCAGCATTATATTTAAACTAAGTTCAGTGGTGCAACAAAAAAACATTTAGTAATGTGTAAGTTAGTGGCCCTTTAGGTCACAAATAGGCTACGTTTTAACTTACGGACTGCTGGTGCAACCGGCTCCAGGTAACAATAATTTGATTAAACACAATTTATTTTTGCTCAAATTCCGTGTTATTGTAAATTAAATGTTAATAATCAAAATACATATTCAGTTAAATTCATAAAACAAAACTAATGTTATTTTTTTACAGTTTATTTACTTGTTTGTTATTTTTTGATAATAGCGGGACGATTTTATAGTGTTTTATTTGCCAGAAATTGCACTACTTTTAATTTATTCCTTCTAAGTTCAACACATTGACATTTCTATTAACAGTTAATTCATTCATTCATTCATTTTCTTTTCGACTTAGTCCCTTTATTAATCTGGGGTCGCCACAGCGGAATGAACCGCCAACTTATCCAGCATTTGTTTTACACAGCGGATGCCCTTCCAGCCGCAACCATCTCTGGGAAACATTCATGCACACACATTCACACTCATACACTACGGACAATTTAGCCTGCCCAATTCACCTGTACCGCATGTCTTTGGACTGTGGGGGAAACCGGAGCACCCGGAGGAAACCCACGCGAACGCAGGGAGAACATGCAAACTCCACACAGAAATGCCAACTGACCCAGCCAAGGCTCAAACCAGCGACCTTCTTGATGTGAGGCGACAGCACTACCTACTGCGCCATTGCGTCACCTTTAACAATTAATTTTAACAAAAAAATCACTAAATACAATTGATCATTTTTGATCAAATTAAATTTTATTTTTCCATTTTAATGGAAAATTTTTACTCGCTCATGAAAAATAAACACTCAGGTCCCATTTACACTAATACGTCTTATTGCACGTATACGTCTTATCTTATACATTTTAAAAATTTCAGAACAGAAACAATCAATATCCACACTGGCGTTTCATCTAGCATTTCTGAAAATAACTCTGTCCACAATATATCGCTGAAAACGCACATCACGTGACCACACACACACATAGACACAGACACTGTCATGCGCTCGTCTAAGCTCCAGGCAGTGTTTTGAGCACAAACCCCCGAGAGCAGTGCACGTCAGACAGTTTATCAAAAATGTATCGCTGGATCCCGTTAATTAAATGTGATATTTAATTAATCTTGTCTCTATCTAATGACTCTTCATCCACCGCGTCAGTACACTGCTTCAATCTTTCGCTTTCACACTTGTACTTAGTAATTTTAGCGAAAACCTCAGATACTGTTGGTTGGTTCCTGTTGGTTGTGCACCTTTTTTACCAACCAAGTTTGTCAACACCATTATAATGCGGAGATTACTCTGCCTATTCATGTCAGAGTCCCGCGGAAATAGTGATTGACAGGTGGTCATTTTGGTGTAACTTTATTTATTTATGATTTGGTTATGGGTAAAACAAAGACCATGCGGGTCAGGAAGTTGAAACGGTGGGCTACAAACAATTAATTTGTTATGAATTAATTAATTATTCATAAATAATTAATTCACCACCGGCTACGACGATGATGCCATCGTCCATCAAAATGTTTCACATTAGACATCGTACAATGCCAAATTGGTCAACATCACCCATCCCTAATACTATGATGCTGTTAAATACAATTTAGCAAATCTGCAAGCATAATTATCTATTTTTTAGACATTATTTACACATTATTCAGTTGCATTTGCTATTTTGACAAAATATAGTTGATTTTTTTTGACAGGTTATCTTCCAGTCGGTTTGTCAGTATAGCAGCAAGCGTTTTAATATATGTATTTAAATTAGGTAATAGTCAGGTTCACCCTTGGTCTTTTGATGTGGAGGTCAAAGCTCTGCCTGTGCGATGAAACCCTGATATGAGTGATGTGAACGAACTCGCGTGTTTGTCCATTAGATGTAGAACTCATACAAAGACATAATTTCTCATTCTCGCCTCGAGCATTACAGTCTGCAGGAAATGCATCTGACTGAATTTGTATAGAAAACATATTTCTCTTTCTTGCTTTCTCCTGCTCTCTGAGTCAGTGTCTGCTTTCAGTCAAGGTTGTGGTTCATCTGTGGTTTTTCCATCCCCCACAATTCCATAGGGCAAGAGTAAAAAGCTCAAGGGTTTGTTCTGTAACTGCCCTCAGGTTGTCAGCGTAAGCAGTGCTGCTACATAAGAACCCATAATTACACTGACCTTGGGTTAGTGTCATGTATACTGTCTTACAGTCTTACACAGGGGAAAAGAACTGTGCCATGTTTTTTTTATATAGAATTTTCATTTTTGAGTGAACTATCCCTTTTTACATTATCATTTACGTACGATATTATAACATATTCATTTTTTTTCAGAACCAGACAGAACTGTTGTATAAATGAGCAATATCACATGAATAGCAGTGTGATATGACTCTATATCGGCACTGGTGGGAGCCATGCTTAGTGTTCCACCAGTGATGATACTGTATACAGCCGTATTGCACTGCTACGAGTGTGATATTGCATTTATACAACAGTTCGACGGCATAATCGTGTATATAAAAAGAAAGTCAAACACGGAGAGTCTAAAAACCCTTCTGTACGTGAAATTACTTTCTTCCGCCACTCATTTACATTTGTAGCTGACGTCAGAACAGAAAGAAACCGTTACTAATTCACCAACGTCACTTTAGAGCTAGTATTTGAATGATTGTCTAGCATAATGTCTAAAATGATGACAAAATGTAGGCGTCAGTGGTGTAGTGGTTAGTGCGTCGACACATGCACTCCGGTGCTCACGGCAACCTGAGTTCGATTCCTGCCTCGCGGTCCTATGCTGATCCCTCCCCTTTCTTTGCTCCTCAGGCTTTCTTGTCAATACTCTACACTTTCCTGTCCATTAAAGGTGACCTGCCCCCCCCCATAAAAATAAAAAAGATGACAAAACAGGTGATTTTGCTGATATTTTAAAATTATAAGGGTGAAAAGGGTGAAGTCTACAGAGATATCTCCCAGTATTTCTCTGTTGCAATCGGGATATCACAATAATTAACCCAGAAAAAGCCAAAGCAAAGCAAATGCTACCAGATTATCATGGTATAAATACAGCATTACAACATACAAAAGAGAGAGAACTTAGAAAGTCACTTACCTGTTTTTTGATTGATTTAATGAATTGATCAGCTGTAGGTTAAAATTATGCTGAGTTTTTCTCCTCTAAGTTCTTATTATGTGGTCTCTGTTGCTATCCTGTGGCGGAACGTCAACCGTCTTTGCTCTGCTTAGTATGACAGGCTGATGGTTGCTACAAAATTATAAATATTTAAAATAGGTCCTTATTAATAAACTGCATAGTTGCAATCTACGTATAGTTGCTTTTGCCTAAAACAGCTGCAATATTTGTCAAACTGTAGTGAGTTTATTGATCTGCTTTCACTCTATGTTGGAGTAATACAAAAGTGTGAAGAGGCTGTACGAGTGCTGTTATTGCAGGATATTGCATGGCTATCAGCCAATCAGATTCAAGAACCAGACAGAACTGTTGTATAAACATGTATAAAAATAGGATATTTTGAAGGATATTGGAATGCAACAAATAAAAATACTATGGAAGTCCACGGCTACCATTTTCCAACATTCTTCAAAATATCTTCTTTTGTGTTAACTAACACTGTCTGTTCTATTATTATTATTATTATAATATCTTATATAATATAAAAATATGAAATGATAACCATAAAATGCATCGCTGTGTAAAATATGCCAGAGTAGGGCTGGGCAATTAATCGACAAGTAATCAAAATCGAAATCTAATACAAAATATTCTAAAAATAAAATATGAAAAAATTATCAGATGGTAATTTCTGTCAATTTTCCTAACGGATAAACAGCACTTGGTAATATTTCAGCATGCTTTCACTTTCGTATTCGACATGAAACGCACATTTACCGGTAGGAATGACATCTCATCCTATTCATAATTCTCTCTTCATATAGCCATATACTGTATGTGGCTATTACACAACCATAATACACTGTGATATACCATGGTTCGTTAGTGTGTTGGATCGCATTACAATCGATCCACTCCAGAGTTTGTTTTAATCGAGCCGAGACCACCTTATTCAGGCAATCTCAGACCGATTAATTTTGTGCCGATTCAAGTGCGATTGCGGGATTCACATATGCCAAACGAACCACACTAACTGAGCAAACGAGACAGGTTCCGAATCAAACGTCTAGGTGCGAAAGCACCCTAAAGGCTCGTACACACTGGGACGCTTTTCATTTGCAATTATCGTCAGCATTTTCCAAGACGTTATTCCGGATTCAAACCCAAGCGATTTTCACAGGCGTCGAGCAAAAAAGTATGCAAAATCACTCCTTGACATTAGACGGCACTACACAACTTTAAGCTCCTGACACCCGCTTGTAACTCGCTTGCTGTTATGGATGGTTCAAGTAGCAGCTTCAGCTCTAGCGATAAAGAAATGATTATTGTTCACCAGTGCAATAAGCAGCTCCACGTTCATCACGCCTCTGGGCATCTTCTTCAATGTGCGCTCGCATTGACAGTGTTGCGCATGAGCACCTCAAAGTGCTGTTTACTGTAACTTCAGCAGCTCCGTGCACTTGAACAAAAGTGCCAATCTGATTGATGGAGAAGGTTTTGACGCGGCGCGTCAAAAAAAAAAACGAGCATGTGGCGTTTTTTTTTTTAAATGACGCTTTTGCGCCTGGCATTTTGCGTGTTGGTGTGCACGATCACATTGACGCCCTTTATTTAGTCACGAGGCGTTAAACGTCAACGGAAAATGCGAGCATAAAAAAGTCTCGGTGTGCATGGGCCTTAAGACTGTATTTGCATGCAATTGACAAACAGTTGCAGCCAAATTACACTTTAGTGACAAGACTGCACTGTCTATATCCCACTTACTGTCCCGAGCGTCTCGCACGCTGGCCCCGGCCGCCCTTATTGTCGAGCCCTGGTGTGTGTTTCCTTCAATTATTTTAAAATCAAGTAATGCACCCTTCATTCAAAAATCTCTCACTTTTATATGTGAGCATATTTACTGTACAAAACTTGTCAGTGAACTCTGAGGGCAAAAAAAAAACAAAAATACATAAAATAATCGGTCATTAATCGTAATCAATTTAAAATGTTCAATTAATCAAGGTTTTGATTTTATGCCAAATCGTCCAGCCCTACGCCAGAGTAGTTGGTGGTTCATTCCACTGTGGCGACTCATGATAAATCAGAGATTAAGCTGAAAGAAAATGAATGAATAAACAATTAGAATTTTTTTTTCAATTTAAGGACTAATTTCCTTTATTTAAAAAAGTAATTTTTCATTTATTTAATGTATATTCTCCGTTTTCTCTATATATATATTTTTAAAAAATTGTATCTTCTAACATTAATCATCTTGCTTCTTCACAGTATATACTTTTTTTTTTTTTTTTTTTAAATCTGACCTTTAAAAAATGACTTTCCTCACTACTTAACAGTTCTTTCCTATTTTTTATCAGTTGAAAGTAAACAGCTCTCGATTACCCTACTCACACTTTTCCAGTGAAACACAAGAGATTTCATTTCCACTGACACGTCAATGAATCGATTCATCACCGCATGGCCGATCAGCTAAAGACACCCTCCTGCTCTCGATATTCCTCCAGACTTAGACACAGATAAATAGATCTGGGTGATAAACGCTGGAGGAGCTGAGCACATTGATTAGTCTGAGAGCTGATGAAACCTCGTTTTAGTATGTAGGACAAGAGCACTTAGCATTAATGAGAAGACAGGAGAGATCACTGCAACAGCAACGAACCTCTATCTGTCCATATTGCATGTAATATCATAGAGAGGAGTTATGTTAGGGGGTATGGTGTTGTCAAATGTACCGATACTGAAATATTTGAAACTATACATTTTTGCTTTTCTGCTTTGAAGTAGTTTGTGTTGGTGCTATAACACATTACAGTCTTGTCTAGTTGCCTTTTAAATATTTGGATAGGCTAAAAACATGTCAAATAAAATTAAACTACCTGTAGTTTTAGTATCTACAGTATAGTATCTACAAAATAGTATCTACACTGTTAAAACATCTGTTAATTAACAGTTTCAGTATTTGTGTGTTTTTTGTTTATTTACGATTGTGAATTGACCTTGATCTCTGCTGTCTCAACTTTTTTTGATGTTGAAAATTCAACTCTGCGGTTTAACAAAGTTACTTTTATTGACATTTTAGTAGTTTTAATAAAATATAATGTATAAGAAACGATATATAGATAAATAAGTCTGTAAAATGTTTTTGTATCGTATTATACAACACCAACCCATACAATATATCAATTTAAACTATTAAAATACTTTTTTTTTCTTTTCAAGGTTATAAGTTGTTGGATGAAAGATCAAGGTCTCATAATGCAATTTAAAAGCATAAAAATATGGGATTTATTTTTACATGAATCACAATAAGGAAAACTGCAAATTTACGGATATATTTTTTACAGTGTAAAACATGTTCAGTTACATCTAAGGTGAAATTAAAATAAAGAGTAAAATATTGTAGTGTATTAAACAGTATTTAACAATAATTTTACAATATCAGCATGTATTAATCATTAAATGATTTAATTATTATATATTAATTATGCAAGATTTATTTGTTGATTCACTTCAAATGTTCTGGAAGAAATTTAAATGATTGCAGCTTAAATCTAAATTATGTTCAAGGGATAGTTCACCTAAAAATTCAAAGTTCTGTCATCATTTACTCTCCCTTCAATTGTTCCAAACCTTGAATTTCTTTCTTCTGTTCAGCACGAAAGAAGACCTTTTGAAGAATGTTGAAAACCAGTAGCTATTGACATACATAGTATTTTCTTTTTCTGCTGTGGTAGTCAATGCTGCTGGTTTCCAACAATTCTTCAAATTATCATTTAAATTATGAACACAAACATGTTTAGAACAAGTGTAGTGAGAGTAAATGGTGAATTAGAACTTTAAGTAATGTTTTCATTCTCAGTTGTATACTAGTTCTCATTATTATTCTAGTTCTGTATTCTTTGTTCTTACTAGTATTTATTTGTGTTATACTGACTTTTCGCTTGTCATCACAAATGTTTTAACTTTATATAATATAGTCTAATAGTTTATTCTCTAATACTGAATTTGACATTAAGATTTGTGAGATTCATTAGAATACTTCATAATATAACTTGAATGTTACATTGGTCAAAATATTTGTACAGTATTTTACTTCTAAACATATATACTTAATTATTACTATTTTTTAGATTTATTCGGACCAGAACCATGGGCCATGCTTAACGCCTTTGTAATATTTGTGATATTAACATCAAAATTCAATAATTTTCCTTCGTCTTAGTCCCTTATTTATTAGGGGTCACCACAGTGGAAAGAATCACTAACTTTTCTGACATATGCTTCAAGCAGCGGATGCCCTTCTAGCCGCAACCCAGTACAGAAGCACCTATACACTCTCACATTCACACACACTCATACATTACGGCCAATTTAATTAATCTAATTCACTTATAGGTCATGTCTTTGGACTTGTGGGGGAAACCAGAGCACCTGGAGGAAACCCACATGAACACAGGGAAAACATGCAAACTCCACACAGAAATGCCAACTGAGAATTGAACCAGCGACTTTCTTGCTGTGAGGCGACAGTGCTACCCACTGAGCAAATATCATAAAAATATTACTGAATATTTATGTTTTTAAGGTATTATATCAAAGTTAAAATTCCAGTATCGTAACAACTCTTAACACCGGGACGCTTTTTGCTCGCAATTTCCATCGACGTTTAACACCTCGTGACTAAATAAAGGGCGCCAATGTAATCGTGCACACCAACGCGCAAAACGCCAGGTATAAAAGCGTCATTTGTTTTAAAAACACACCACGTCAAAACCTTCTCCACCAATCAGATTGCCACTTTTGTTCACGTGCACGGAGCTGCTGAAGTCACAGTAAACAGCACTTGGAGGCGCTCAAGATGCCCCTGAAGATGCCCAGAGGCCATATGAACGTGAAGCTGCTTATTACACTGGTGAACAATAATCATTTCTTCATTGCTAGAGCTGAAGCTGCTACTTGAACCATCCATGCTTGTTCGAATCGCCAGTAACTTTAACAACAGGTATGCCAACTTTCTGTCTTCTTCTTCTGTGTTACAAGCTGGTGTCAGAAGCTTAAAGTTGTGTAGCGCCATCTAACGTCAAGGAGTGATTTTGCACACTCTTCTGCTTGACGCCAGTGAAAATCGCTTGGATGCTTGGACGATAAATGCAAACGAAAAGTGGTGTGTACAAGCCTTAAGTGTGTATACAGTACAATAAACTGTACTGTATGCACACTAAGAGTTGTCACGATACTGGAAGTTTGATGAATGTGTGGGGGAGTTATTATTTGTTTTAGTTGGTATGGGTCTGTTCAGCACTTTGCTGAAAACAAGAGACCCATCTGGGCATCCAGTCTGAAAGCCAGAGCACTGCTGATCTCTCTCTCTCTCTCTCTGTGTGTGTCTGGCTGATGGTGTGGTGTAGTGGCACTTAAACTCCCACTCAACTGGACTCCACTCACTATCATATGACTACAGCATAAACAGATAAAGTGTGGCCGCAAACATTATGCACTGACCAAAACAGATCAACTTCCTCATTTAAGCTGTTCTACTGTTCTTATGAGGTATCAAGAGGGCAATTCTGTTTTCTCTACAGTGATGTGTAGTGAAGCACATAATGTACAGTAGGAGTGATTATTAGGCCCCAGCATTGAAAGTATTTCAATGCTGCACAAATGTAATTTAAAATAATTCAGTTTTTTTTTTTTTAAGGTTCGGGGTCAAAATCTGTCAGCAAGATACAACTTTTGTTTTTAGTTTTTATGTTGTCATAATGAAGGGAACTGCTTAATTAAAACTTGAGAATAATTAGTGATATGTTTGCTTGTTTTTTACTTTATGTTTAAGGAAGTGTGTTATTTTTCTTGTGAATGTAAGGGTGGGAGAGTTTCAGTCATTTACAGAAAAATGTTTTAACACTATTAATTGTAAATCCAAACAGTTTTTATTTATATATACACACAGTTAAAGTCAATCTTATTAGTCCGCCTGTTAATTTTTATTTCTTTTTCAAAATATTTCCCAAATAATGTTTAACAGAGCAGGGAATTTTTCACAGTATTTCCTATAATTTTATTTTATTTTTTGGAGAAGCTTTTATTTGTTTTTATTTTGGCTAGGATAAAAGCAGTTTTATTTTTTAGGGGTCAATATTAATAGCCCCTTTAAGCAATATATATTTTTCGATTGTCTACAGAACAAACATCATTATACAATGACTTGCCTAATTACCCTAACTTGCCTTATAGACCTAAATAAGCCTGTAAATGCCACTTTAGGCTGAATACTAGTATCTTGAAAAATATCTAGTAAAATATTATGTACTGTCATCATGGCAAATATAAAAGAAATCAGTTGTAAGAAATGAGTTAATAAAACTATTATGTTAAGAAATGTGTTGAAAAAAATCTTTGCATTTAACAGAAATTGGTAAAAAAAAAAAAATAAATAAATACATGGGGGCTAATAATTCAGGAGGGCAAAATTTTTTGACTTCAACTGATTCTGACCTGCCATATACTCATAGCAGCACTTACTATAAAATTATTACTTTACCATTAGCATATTTTTTTACCTTTTGTGATGAGGCAGTGTTAGTTTAGTTATAAAATGTTATGTGACTCCACAAAATCCTTAAATGATATTTTTAAAGAAATAGCTTGATATACGGAAACGTTTATCCTCATCAACACATAACTAACCAGTTTTTTACATTTGCACAAAACATGTTCTTACAATCACTCTATAAAAAAAAACATTGCACATTTATGACATGTGCTTCACGCAGGTGAGTGCACTTGACAAACCACCTGCAGAAACACTCTTCTTAATTCTCTGAGCACAACAGTTCTTTTGTATAGGCTTTTTTCATAGAGCGCTAAATTACCCAGTTTGATGCCACTTGCTTGCAAGGTTTGGGACTTGTGGAGCTGTGCATCAATGTATTTGCTCTTCAGTGTTTTGTACTTTCTGCAGTGAAAATTAAACTACACTGAACTGAACTTAAACTCTTCAAACTATACTGACACAGTTTCAATTTACTAGAACTTCTATGTTAAGCTGCTTTGACACAATCTACATTGTAAAAGTGCTATAGAAATAAAGATAAATTGAATTGATATGTATAAACAGTCACATTTGGACAGCTTTGAAACGATAGTTTTCATCTATTTTACTAGCTTTTAATGTCTTTGAATTAATACTGCTGTCGATCAGCTCCACCTCCTGGACTGATTATTTAAAAATGTGATCTTATAGGTATGAAAACAACATCTGCAAGTCATTTACCCTTACCTTCAGACGGCATCTTCTGCTATTTAAATGGAGCATTTTCATGCCATTAATATGGTTTGCTCTATAATGCAGTGATCTATTGTGTGTGATGTGATGTGTGTGTCTGTGTGCATTGAATAGCCAGCTGAGCGCAGCATTAAGCCTGGTTTATACTTCTGTGTCGAGTCATCAGTGTCACCCACGGCGCATGCCTTGCAAGTTGTCGTGCATTTATATGTCTGCATGTTGTTTGTGTTGCATTGCAATCACACTTCCGAAACGCTAGCTGGCAGTAGGTTTTTATGTCCCTCTGTGTCGAGTTTCTTCGCTAGTGTTTTTTAATGTTTTTTCTGAATGCTACCTTATTGTAGAAATAGCTCAAACTCGCTCATTTTGAGGCGGGAACCAGGGGACGTGCAACAACTTTAATCATAAGGTAAGCACAAAACAAAACTTTCCATCTTGACCTGCTTCATGGGACTTGACACTTGTAAACACTCACTCCAATGGGTTTGCGTGGCTCTCTGTCCCGCCCACGCTCGTCAGCGCTATCAAGCCGACCAATCACAGAGCATGTGTTATGCGTCATTGCGACATGTAGTTACATTTTTGAGAGTTGCACGCCAGCGTCGGCACTTGCACTTGACACAGAAGTATAAATGAGCCTTCACAGCTGACAGGTCAGGAACATTGACGCTATATTTCAGCATCTTGTCTGACGGCAGACTCTTTCACTTAAACCACATCTGACAGAAGTATCATGGCTTTAACAGACACCTTCCAAAATCAAAGTTGTGGATCACAAAAACAATCCGCAAGCCACTCAAAACGGTACTGACAACCATTTTCGGATCAAGATTAACCCATTGTAAACACTGTAAACGGACGTTCTAAGCATCCTTCCGGAAGATGCTGGTCCCTATAGCGCCCTCCATGCAGCAACAAATAAAAAGGTCTATACTGTAATTAGCACTTCAAGTGTGTATTGCCTCTTCTGGTTGAATCGCTGAATGCCTCATTTGGACAAAAGTGCCTGCTAAATGTACTTTTATCCTGTTAAAACATTAAAAACAAGCACACAAACAGTGCTTTTACTTCATTCTCATAAGCAAGAGAATGCAATTCCTTTGCTCTACAGGTTACTAATGTTATCAAAGCAAAATTATTAAAGCTCACTTCACAGTATTTCCTTAGAAAGCTCCGCATTTATGGAAATTACATTTTACATTCTCTTGGCCTGACTGAATCCAGACTCTTGTGCAGTGCGTCAGAGCGAAGAGCAAGCCGGTTTCAATTAAAGAACGTGGGAGTTATTGGCCAATTTACTGTTATTCTGGACTACACTTAACATCACTGCTAAAGTAGAAGAAGATGCATATTTCTGTATGTGAGTGTGTGTGTGAGAACCGGCGTGTTTGATGTCTGTGAGAATGTCAGACTTGTCCAAGAGCGTCTTGATTTGTGCATCTGTGCTTGTGCTAGCAGTAGCGGATTCAATTGATTGAGAGCTAAAAGCCCCGCTGAGAGGCGCAGACAGCTGTGTGTGTGTGTGTGTGTGGAATGTGTGGGCCTTAATGTTGATGCATTATCACAAGCGCTGGTCCATTAATAATGACACATGTAATTTGCTGCCTCTCTAGTGCCCTTCTTCCTTGTGCCCAAAATGGGATAAAAAGCCTTGATTGGTGCGTTGCGTGGAAAGCTGTTTGTCAAACTGTGGATAGCCCTAATCTGCCACAAATAGGAGGACGGCAGTGGCAAAGCTAACCGATTATGTCGGCCCCCGCACGGATTTCCGTATTTTCCATTTAGAGCCATTTAACTGGTGATCCCACTGGGACTTTAATGTGTGAAGTGGAGATGTATCAGATAACTGTAAATCCATCAAAAAATACATTAAAATGTGTGAACATTTGGTTTAATAAAGACTGTAAGCATGTCCATGTTTCAGCAGGAATAATAGTATATTAACGATAATAAAAAAAAAAAGTTTTTCTGGATTTAATTTGGTCTGGGTTTGAGTAAAATGTTAATATTAGTTTTACTCTAAAATATTTTAAATAAATAAATAAATAAAACCTTCTAAATTTCAAATAAAAATATTGTCATTTAGTGTTTTTTTTTTTTCCAGAAGATGACAATCGGTCAGAATAACAAATATTTTCATTTGTTGTGACTGAAAATCATAGTTATTTCACCAAATACAGATCTCTTAGCACTTTTGGAATTTAAACGTGCATTGTAATGTCTTAAAATAAATATAAACGTGTCTAAAACATGGCACCTTTTTGTCACACATTTTTATTTAATATTTGTTTGTGTTTCTGTGCTTTGTCTTTGGCAAAAAAAAGACAATATTGTTTTAAAATGTAGTATTAATTTTTTACTAAACGTAAAAACGTAATATTAATATTAAAAACTAATCATGTTGCTGTTATCAAAGGCATGTTTACAAGAACAAAAATTAATCTAAACCAGAGATGGCCAAACTAGGGCCTGCCGGCCAAAGTTGGCCCATGATAACCTTTGATTTGGCCCGCCATTCCATCTGAAATAAGAGGGAGAATGATGTGGATGGTTTCGAGATTGTCAATTTAAATTTAATGTAAACCTTAGTTTGCTTCTTTTATATTTAAAAGCTAACTGAAATGTGGGCAACACGGTGGCTCAGTGGTAAGCACTGTCACCTCACAGCAAGAAGGTCGCTGCTTCCGAGTCCCAGCTGGGTCAGTTGGCTGTGTAGAGTTTGCATGTTCTCCCCATGTGCGCATGGGTTTTCGGATTTCCCCCACAGTCCAAAGACATGCGCTATAGGTGAATTGAATAAACTAAAATTGGCCATAGTGTATGTGTGTGAATGAGTGTGTATGGAGTACAGGGTTGAGGCTGGAAGGGCATCCGGTGTGTAAAACATATGTTAGATAAGTTGGCGGTTCATTCCGCTGTGGCAACCCCTGATGAATAAAGAGACTGTGCCATGGAAAATGAATATATGTGTCGTGACTGAAAATCAGTTGTTTCACCAAATACAAATCTCATAACTCTTTTGAAGTTTAAACATGTATTGTGATGTCTAAAAATTATTATAAACGTGTCTAAAACATCGCATCCTTTGTTATTTTATGCAAAAAAAGCTCTATGTGACAATATTTTTTTTTGTTTGTTCATTTGTTTGTGTTTCTGTGCTTTTCTTTGGGTTTTTAGTAAATGTAAAAACATATTAATATTCAACACTAATCATTTTTCTGTTATCAATGGTTCAATGTTTACAAGCACAAAAATTCATCTAAATTAAACAGTTTAAGTTTTCAGCATCAGTCTGATCACATAGATATTAATGTAAAAGTTAAGGAAATCAGCATAGATTGTTTACAAGTCTAAGTAACTCTTGATTAGTTGCTTTATTACTATTTACAGGTTGTCCTTAAATTCCATAGTATAAAATAAGGCCTTAATTAGTCTTAAAATGTCTTTAAAATGCCATTGAATTTACCTTATAAATAAAATTTACCTTTTTTTTTTTAAATCTACTTAAAATCTGTCTATTTCTAACCCAGAACCCAATACTCCCTGGGATTTATCTTACGCACACAGATTTTACAGGTATTTTGATCTTTATTATTCTTTATTTAATTTTTTTGCAAATTCTGTATACTCTCAATTTAAACTTTACACTTCATCTCAAATTTTATTATGTTTGGTAATAAAAAGCTCTTAAAAATATAACTTTTAGAAACCTGCATATATAGCCTGTATTTATATTGCTTGGAAATTAATAATGTATCATAAGCATGTAGTTACTGTATGTAGAATAAGAACTGTGTCATCTCTCACTTTCCTCACTACACAGAAATGTTGACAAGCACTGACAGACCATCACAGCACTCATTCAAACAGAAAGAACGGATGGAGAAATGACAGAAAAACAGACAAACCACATCTGGAGCTTTTTTTTACACGCTAAATAATGACAATAATGTGACATTTGCTATAATACGCTTGAGAAAACTGAATAAAAAAAACAGGAATTGGATCATTATATCCTTTATGATAGTGATTTATCTGATAACTATTATACATCGGTTGTTTTCACATGACGTTATTGATGACGCGTGAAATTCAGATGGAGGGCAGGAAGTGATTCTTCTACATAGGAATCGCTATCAGAACGTCAAAATATTTATGTTTTATTTTGTATATAATTTTTTAAATTGGCCAAAATAACAAATGCCAAACAGTTTTTATCAACTTCCAAAAGTTGGGAAAAGTTGAAAAAACTGGCTGAAAAACGGAAGAAAAGGCGGCATTTATTTATTCAACATTTATTCAATACATCCATGTGTGCAAACTTTTTTTGAACACGATAATTCGTTTGACAGCACCAATTAAGATTATATACAAGCCTAGCTATGTGTATAAATATGGTAATGTGTTATATAAAAAAAATCAGATACAAACACCACAACACTTAGAAATAATGTACCCTGCCATGGAATAGCTGAATGAAATCTCTGTCTTGTTTTGCAAAAATCCAAGTCTTTACTGGCATTTCGGCAGAATAAACAACCGTAACGCGCACATCGAGATATGCAGCAGCGGTGAATGTTTGTTTATGGTAAGTTCATCGACAGAACAAGAAAGAAATGCAACCCTTTGCGACAAGATGGTTATTTTTGTTGAGCACTTTTTCCCCTTTACAAAAATAAAAAAATAATGTAGACTATGCGTCCACGCTTTTATATGCTTGCATCTGCCATTTCGTGATGTCTGGAAGATATCCGCATTGGGAAAAATCTATAGTAATTTATAATAAACATGCTTTTGAACCACATAGTGAAGTGTATAATGTGTACAACTCTTTGTTAATGAATGCTACAGAATACTGTAGCATAGTAAACTGATAAACTGTAATAAATACAGTAAACTGTGGTGCATTGTGATGGTGTATAATTATAGCGTAGAAAACTGAACCTTATTGAATAATTTGTTTATAACTACAGTTGTACCACAGCAACAATATAATTACAATGGCAGTTTAATTCAAGTAATTATCTATAGTAAGCTTCCAAACACTGTAGTATTTACTGTAATATTTTTTTCATTTAATGTAATAGCTTATACAGTATCTACTGCCTCGATGACAGGTAAATATATTTTAGTTCAGTAGAAAACTCGACCCTCTTCATAATATAAGGACCATGCCCAACATATGTAGTTATTTTCTATTTACAGTATACCTACTTTGAAATATGGTATAAATCGCAAAAATACAGACTTTCCTGTCTCCCATATAGTTTTTTACTTCCTGCCCTCCATCTGAATTTTGCACGTCACCAAAATCCACGATTGAAAACAACCTATTACTCATTTTATCTTCTAATTTATTTATTTTTTACTACAGATACAATATTAGTATTGATATATCAGTAATGACTTGGTACTTGTATTATACTGAAAAAGAAATAAGTGCTAGAACCCTCACCTTATCGCAGTATCTTGCTTCTCAACTAAAATGATCTTGTTTCAAGCCTGCTGAGACATAATTCCTGGAAAACAAGACACTGATTATGAATAGGATTTTATATATATTTTTTGCAGTGTGTAGGAAAATCCTCCCTTTTCATCTGCGTCTGCTTTGTAAGTGAATCTGAGTGTGCGTACTACTAGCAAGCATCTGTTCTTGTGTCTGCATGTACCCATGTTAAGGATAAAGTGCACGAAAGGGCACAGGTGTGGTTGACTCGCTCGGTTTCTCCAGCGTTCCTATTAGCAGAAATGCTAAGCATGATAGAACGCAAAGAACCATCGTTAGTTGTAAACTGGGCGAGCAAGTTGTAGCTGTCGGGATTCGCTACCCACGGACAGAGCTGTAAAACCTGCTGGGCTCCTAGTCAAGGTTGATTGGATTGCAAATAGCATTGAGTGGAAGGATCGGCCCACGTCAGTGGCTATCTCCGCTAATGACCTCTGCACTGGGCCCGAGTTAAAGCTTGTGACAGGAGATGCTGGATGTGAATAAAAAAAGTGAGAAACATCAAATTAACCTCACATCAATAAGCCAAATTGTACAAATAATTGTTTAAAAAAAGTAATGCTAATTAAATGCTGTTGTCATTCTGTTAACTGAGGTTGTTAGCATGTACAGTTCCTACAGTGTTCTCATTGATGGTTACCATATATCGATGCAGTTGCTTAAGTGTTCCAAGTAATTGTTTCAATGTTCTCAGTGGTTGTTAGCATGTTAATGCATTTAATTATGTTTTCTTTGTGGTTGTTAGCATGTTGATTCAGTTAATCATGCGTTATCAGTGGTTGTTAGCATGTTGATTCAGTCATGCTTTATCAGTGGTTGTTAGCATGTTGATGCAGTTGCTTAAGTGTTCTGTAGTTGTTAACAAGTTGATTTAGTTAACCATGTTTTCTTAGAGGTTGTTAGCATGTTGCTGCAGTTGATCATGTTTTCTCAGTGGCTGTTAGCATGTTCATTCAGTTGTTCACTGTTTTGCCTTTACAGTGTTTTTAGTAGTTGTAAATGTGCCAGGCTGTTCTCATTTGATGTTAGCATGTTGCTCCGCAGTTGCTAGAGTGTTTACATTAATTAGATCATGTAGCAGCAAAAGTGGCTGTTAACATATTGTTATACAGTTGCTAAAATGTTTTCAGTGGTTGTTAGCATGTTGATGCAGTTGCTTAAATGTTCTAAGTAGTAGTTAGTATGTTCAGTTGCTTAAGTGTTTTAAGTAGTTAACACTGTTTTGCCTTTACAGTGTTTTCAGTAGTTGTTAATGTTTTGATATACAGTTGCTAGGGTGCTAGTTGCTAGTCAATGTACCATGTAGCAGCAAAAGTGGTTGTTAGTAAATTGTTATGCAGTTGCTGAAATGTTTTAACCTGCTGTTAGCATTTTAAAATGCCACTGCTAATATGTTTTCAATGATTCTTCCCATGTTGCTCTACATTTTCTATGGTGTTCTCAGTGATTGTTGTTAGCATGTTGCTCTACAGTTGCTACTATGTTGTCATTGGTTGCTAGCATATAGTTATTATAGGTGCTAAACTTTCAATGGTTCATCAACACTTGCTAAACTGTTATTTAAGGATTGTTGATTCAATGTGTGTTGTGATTATTTTCATGTTGATATTCAGTTGTTTAAGTTTTTACTGGTTAGGATATTGATATAGTCACTAAAGTACAGTTGCTACAGTGTTCTCTGAGGTTGCTAGCATGTTGCTATGCTATTCCTTTTGTGAAAATTGCTCTACAATATACCACAAATACACAGTACCCTACAGTCGAGCCACATATAGCTTCTTGCTAGTTTTATAACCGCTGTAACCGCTGGAATTCTAGGTGTTGTCACTGCTATAATCTGTTCATTGTGACTCATAAAGGTTGTGAACAAGTGTTTAAGCATGTGAGGAGTTTGTGTGTCATTCTTCTGTGACTTTATCTCATATTTCTGTGTCCGCAGGTGTCTGTATTTGATCGCCTGCATCCTGCAACACACTAACTTTCTCAGCTTTTACCCGATACAGGTGGAAAAGGGTACAGATCTGGCCTCTTTTACTTAAACATGGCCACTGATACTTCTTGAGCTTCTTGCTCGGCGACGTAGTGCTCCCTCTCACACACACACACACACACACACACACACACACACACACACACACACACACACACACACACACACACACACACACACACATATATACACACATGCTGGCTTCACACAGTTGTATAGCCAGTGTAAGTAGTTTCATGCAGTGACTCATCATAAACACTCATGCTGGAGTACACACCGTCCTGCTCAACCACACACACACACACGTACACACTGTAGTAACGAGAAATGACTCACAAACAGATATGCACTACTTCACGGTGTTGTAGCAATTGTGGTTATGATAGATGGTGCAAAGATACCGACACAGGCGATATAGTCAGACCTTTTCTTTTTCATGTGTGTGGTGTAAAAGATTTGCTATACGTATTTATGAAGTAATGTTTTATAAAAGCATAATTATTAAGTGCATCATAGATTTTTTTATGTATTCTTTTGTATTTAATTATTATTTCATTACATTTCTAAACATAGAAAGAGACTACATTTTATTTAGATTGATCAACTTTACTATAATTTGCAATATTTTTATTTAATTTCCTTTTGTATAATGTATAGAATACATATGTACCTTTTTATTGTGTATCATGTAAACGTACATTAGATAATTGTAATTTTTAATTTTTTTTTTAAACATGGTAAAAGAAATTATGGCACTTATTTATAATTTTTAACTTTTTATTTTTTTTTTAGAATTTTAATTTATTTTTATTTTATTTATATTTTTTATTTTATGTTGTTTTATTTAATTTAAATTGTTTGCATTTTAATTTAAATATTTTTTTATTTAGTTTTCTTTTATTTTATTTTTATATGAATTGTTTTATTTTAATTTAATTTATTTTTTATTATATTTAATTTTTTATTTTAATTTTGTATTTTAGTTGGTTTATTTTATTTAATTATTTAATTTTGCTTGTTTTATTTAATTTTAATTTATTTAGATTTTTTTTTAAAAATTATTCAATTTAAAGCTTTTATTTTATTAATTTTTTTTTTTTTACATTTATTTTAATTTAATTTTGTTACTTTATTTACATTTTTAATTTAATTTAATTTAATTGCCAAGGGTAGCATGTGAATCAGGACCGTTACTGTGATGGTGACTACCACATAACACACACAAACATGTTTGCTCTCATGCATGCACAGACTCACACATAACTCCAGCCAGCGGAATGGTTAGCCACAGCAGGAAAACCACACGGCACATGTAAATGAGATGCGAGGGAAGTGTGAGTGCACGGCTTCTATGCAAATGTAATGGAGACCTCAAAGACAGAGGTTATAAATAGACTCTCAGCGTGCGATTGCCTCAATGAACACCACGACGCTCTTAAAGCGACACACAAAACACATTCTCTCACAGATATGCACACTTGAGGGCGACTAAAAGGACGATTTGGAGTTCATGCATGCAAATGCTCAAAGCGACATGTAACCCAGTTAAACGGCAGCCTGTGACACCCTTGCACAGATTTTCTGTTGTGTGCAATTTGCTTGAAATAGACACACGGTCTTTCTGTACCGTATGACAGGCTTTGAAGAACAGTGGGTTGTTCTAACCTGATTTGGGGTCAAATGTGGACAAACTGCTGGGTTAATTTTTTAGTTAGATTTTAAACAGCTGGGTTTGTCCATATCACATTAGTGGTCCTGAATTACACGCTGCCCATGCCAACATCAGATTCCCCAACACAGAAAAAATAAAACATAAAAATTAACTATTAAGTCTGCATGAACTGGAAGTTGCTCAGACTTTTATTTCAGGATGTTGATGCACTTCCAACTGAAACAGAGTATTGAGAAAAGGGCTGGGCTTTATTTTTGCGCATCATTCACTTATAGCAAACTAACAGTAAAATGGGCATGGTTAAAAATATTGTGGCTAAAGCCATCAAACTGACCACCCCTCCAAACGCAGACACAACAGTCCAAATTTTTATTAAATAAATCATTGACTTCTGTTATCTCCATTAGTTTCAAAAACACAGATTTCTTTACAATACATGAAAAAAAAACACTTAAAAAAACCTTTACATAGACCTATATCATTATTTTTTTTTTGCATGGTTGTGAATGCTGTATTGTTTAAATAATTTTCCATTAAAAATACGTGAAGGTCAAGCACGCATCAGGGAAGCACGCAGCATCCCATTTCTCACAGGACGCGTTCTGTGTTCTCGCTGTCTCCCAAGTTCGTTTTAATGAGGTAACCTGGCAAGAGCGGTCTCCACGAGAATGCAAGTCCGTTCTCTGCGTTCTTAGAATTGAGAAAAAGCCTATGTAATGGACATCACATAGGTAGAGGATTCTGATTGTATTTTTTACGGTGACTGGCATCCAGAGTTTTGCCGCCACCTTCAGCTCCGGAGTGTGAATCAGAGAACAGGTTTACAGGCTAAAGTAATAGCCATCTTGTGTGCATGCAATGCATGGTTTAAACACATGCAATACGTCACGTTGCGCATGCGCACTTCAATGTTCATGATGTAGTGCATGCATGACATCACTGCGCAACAGGCTGCAGCGAGGACCGTTTGCAAAAAAGTGCAAAATAAATAAAACATTATAAAAGCCTATATCAAAAAGTATAAAAAATAGCATATTTTTGAATTTTGTGAGACTTTTGGAAACAGTAAAGCATAAGATGTGATCACAGGAATCTCTCAAATAATGGATGAGAGTTTGCCAAGCATGTGGTGTAATGTAAGCAATGCACGCCCTCTAGTCTCTTCCCCTTACAGTGCCAGACAGTGGGATGCCCTTTAAACTGCTTGTAAAAATGTCATATTTAAACATTACACTTAGTCAAAGGCTGCTTTTCATAAACCTGAGTCTTCCTGCGGCAGGGTTCCCCCACCCCCCAACCCCCGCCTCCTTTTTGTTTTCTTTTTTTTTTCTTCTTCTCATATTTACGCTCACTTCATGACCTGGAGGTGTTTAATCAAGTTTTGCGCTGTTTTTCCATATTGTAGTGATATCAAGAAACCCACCCACCACCTACTCTCCGGCTTTAAAGCATTTGCATATAAACTGCATTAGTGCAGAACTTTCTTGCAGAAGGTTTTGTTCAGGTGGTGACAATTTGTGTTATTTTTGAAATGACTCACTATTTGAGGGAACAGATATTTGCAGTGGTATCTGAAAACCATGGTAGACATCATCTAGTATACTCGTTTAGTCCAATAGCAAGTGTACAAGTTGTAATGTTTTCATTCCCTTGTTCCACTGGCTATATTAATGGAGTAATTAGTGTAGACATTTCTGTAACACCAAAAAGGAGGCCAGTTTCCTGGATTCAGTGAAGCCTGGAGAAAAACTGAAAATAATAAATGACATTAATTTCACAATTCATTTTTCCATTTAGGGACTACATTTGCGCACTTAAATTGAATTAATGGAAATAATCTCATTTACGGCAGCGCATGTGTCGCATTTTATATATGATTCTTTGGGTTTATTTAATAATTATTTAATTGTTAGACAGTATAGTGCATTTACCAATCAAATAATGTCAGTATCGATACATGCACTGCAGAAGTGGCATTAAAGGGACAGTTCAGCCAAAACTGAAATTTCAGTCATTTACACACTCTTTACTTTTTGTCACAAATCTATTTGAGTTTCTTTTTTTTTTCTGTTGAACACAAAATACGTTCTTTTGAAAAATGTTGGAAACCTGTACAAATTGACCACTACTATGGAGGTCAATGGTTACAGGTTTCTGACATTTTGAAAAATAAATTATTTTGTGTAAAACAGAAAAATGAAAATCATAAAGTTTTGGAACCACCTAAGGGTGAGTAAATAGTAAGTAAATACTTTTATGCCAATTGTATGCCAAGTAGCATTTATAGATGTATAACAGTCATGATGAATGTACAGTATATGGGACATTCTACCAGAAACGTACATTTATGATGCCACTTCTGAGTCATAGCCTTAAACTTGTATTGCACACATTTTATGTTAAATTTAATGCAAATCTGACAGGACTGACAGAAACATGGGGACAATTGTAAAATAATATTCATTTGTAGAATTTATTTATAATTTCATGTTTTTAATTAATTGATGTTAATTATATCAACTTTAACTTGCTATTTCTAAGGTTTTGTTTTTCTAAATAACAGTTTTTAGCATGACAAACTTTTAAAGCTGTAGGTTCAGTTGGGCTGAGGACAAGGACAATAACAGGGTTTGTAAATTTGTAAAGCGTTTTTAATAAAGAAAAAAATCTGAGAACCAAATGAAAGACACATTCCCTTACAGAATATTTACAGAACAACCATTGGTCCATTTTTAAATGAAATAGAGCAATTAAAGCGTTATGGATGTGACATTTGCAGTAAAAACTCAAAACATAAATTCACAAAGTATGCGTTATACATTATATTGAAGCAACTGTATATATTTTCCAAAACAACTATAACCACAGAGTTCTGGGATTAGAAAAATATCAATCTGTGTAAACATATTTTATATTTTAAATGAGGAAAATAAACATGCGTTATGGATGTGACAAAAAAACGTAGTTTACAGTGTACAACATACTTTTTAGAAATTATGTGAATTAAACTACACAGCCCAAAAGAAATAATGCTAATCAAAAGGAGTTAGAGTTATAGGAGTTGTCTCTCTATAGAACAAATATGACTAATTTTATTTTATTTGACATTTTTGCATTTATGAGGGAAAAGCTTCGTTATGGATGTGACACTTTTCTGTTATGGATGTGACGGATGTGAAATTGCCACTTGTGTAACTTTGGTAAATCAATTATAATAGTTTGAAACACTGACAGAGACATTTTACAGTATTGTTAAAGTACTGTAAAATACTTGCTTACACAAACAAATGTAGAAACTGTGTCTCTTTTTTGGTGAAAGCTTAATTATTTTCAATACTTTTTATTCACTGTATTTATGTTTTTATTTCAGGGACAGATAATGTACGTTCCTGGTAGAATGTCCCATTTACACTGCTGTTACAATTAATTGCATTAACAGTGTCGTTAAATTAATCTTGAGGTAACTGTGATCTCTGACTATCCTAGCAGCACAGATGAATTAGGGTATGAGGACGATTCCATAAGGCTACAGCCTAGGCTTACACTGCCTTTTTCACTTTCAGATTAGCCTACATATACTACATGTTTAGTTAGGAAATGTCTCTGCAGTGTAAGGTGTTTTACAGCCTGTTGTCAGGCTAAGCACCGCTTATTGAAACGCAAACTGAGACCATATGGTAACCCAATCATCACATGCAGGTTTTTTCTACCTGTTCTCTCCACAGTGATTACCAAGTGCCATATACATAATGTAATTATGCAGAACATGCTTGATAATCTTTTACTTGATCATGCCGATTTAACACTAACAGATCCTTCTTTTTCATCAACATTATATTGAACTTGTCTTGTTGATAAACTAAATGGCTGTTCTGGGGTAAGTTTAACATGTTACGTGACATAATTTATAAGCTGTTTGACTGAAGACATTACGCTGTAAAAACACGGATTCACCGTGATAACACATTTCAGTAACTTATATTGCTTGTTTCAACATACCTTATAATATTCCTTTCATATTTTCATGTCCGTGTTTATCTCTTCTGTGCTCTCTATCGCTGGCAGTTGCACTGGTCACCGTCCCGCCTTCATTAACAGGTTAATTGATACTGAAATATGATTGGATGGAAATGTTGTCTGTCAAAATATACTCTGAAATGATTGGCTGCCATTGCTGAGATTACTGTTAGCAGCATACACATTTTAGGAAAGATAATATACTGGACTAAACGTGAGTTTTTTTTTCATGATACATAAAACACACACACACACACACACACACACACACACACACACACACACACAAAGCTGAAAACAAAAAACGGGACATATGGTTACTCTACAAATAATGAAAGCAACTATTGTACATATATACACCTATACAGTGAAATACAGCGCCATCTGGTATCTGAAAACTGCATTGCGCCATTGGCTGCCTTTATACACTTGTTTATTCGTGCATAGAAATCAATGCGTGCTGCTATTTTATTTGATATTTGCATATTATCACTACACATGGTTACTGATTTTTAATACTTCTGCAGTATCTTGATATCTTGTCAATTATGTATGTATGGAGTCTTTTTTTAATGTCTTCTCAAAGCTAGTTTAGTCTGCTTCCAGGCATGTCTCACAGCCGGGGGTCCGAAAGGGTGGTGGTCTCATCCACGCTTTAACTAGACTCCCAAGAGTCATCAGGACTTTGAACGTTTGAAGTTCTGCAGAAATAGACTCTCATATATTCTTGTCTCTTCAAATGTTTTCCTTTTTTTGCTCTGGTATCTCTCCATCTGCCTTTATATCTCAGTGGCTTTGAATCCCTTTCTTAGACATTATGTTTTTCCTCTATTTGAGCTTGTGAGAGTCTCGATTGCAGGGTTGGATTGGAGGTGTTTTTTGGAGTGAAAGCCTACGCATATGAAGTGTGTTGCCGCTTGATTAATTTGCTTGTCCTCTCCTTTAGCTACTGCAGATAAATAGACCCGAGCATGTCTCGAAGTCAGCTTTTATGTTTGTTTTTTTTCACATTCTGTGCCAAGTCGACAACATTATTTAACAGTAAATAGCGAAAACATAAAGATCTGTTTGTCTGAACCGTCGCTTTGAGTGCCAAGCATTTCTGTAAAAGCTGTGGTCAGAAAGAGCATGTTATGAATGACGCAGCGTCTGTGCATAAAGGAACTTTATAGAGTTTGATATGCAAATCAGCTCAAAACTCAAAATATTATGGTCAAGTTTTTACATTTTTGAAATTATTAAAACTTACCTGAGTGCTGGGAAGATAAATAACCTTTTTACTATATACAAATCTGCACCACACACTAGGGCTGCACAATATATAATTTTAGCATCGATATTGCAATATGTGAAAAAATGCAATAGTGTATCGCAGGACGTTGACCAGGTACAATATTTTAGAACACATGACAATTTTGGAGTCATTTTTGGTTTACCCATAATAAAGTGAAAGTGTATCAATTGCTTGATACACAGTTTAAACATTTTAGGCAAGTTTAAAACATTTGGGCACAAGGGAAAATGCGTTTGTGGGTTTAAAAAAGACTAATTGTACAATGACAAATATATTCTTTATTCATTCATTCATTGATTAATTTTGTTTTCGGCTTAGTCCCTTTTATTAATCTTGTGTCGCCACAGCGGAATGAGCCGCCAACTTATCCAGCACATGTTTTATGCAGCAGATGCCCTTCCAGCTGCAACCCATCTCTGTGAAAATATATACAGCTTTATTATACATTTAATTATTTTATTTCTGTATCTTTTGTAGGTTTGCTCCATCTCTGCTTGTAAATTGTTGATTATATTTTATGCACTCCTCTACAAAATCATCCCAATCAATCTAAAATTATTAATTAAGCTATTTGAGAAAAATTACAATATAAATTGCAGATGTAAATATCGCAATGCACATTTTTTACAATACCATGCGGCCCTACCGCACACATAAATAAATGAAAATAGCTGTTTGTATTTAATAATTTTTCAGCTTTAAATCTCTTTTTTTGTTCCATTTCTCTTTTTGAGACTCTGTTTTTACTCCTCCAGTGCTACCTCATGTTTTTCTACTGTTCGACTATTTGTCTTTTGAATATAATTAAATAGTAAAATAAATAATTCAAATAGTGGAATATATGTTTTTAATAAAAAGAGAGCACAAAATCTAAAACATGCATAAACACACACACACACACACACACACACACACACACACACACA
>CAIGQZ010004625.1:10787107-10797846 GCA_903798205.1 Danio tinwini | reverse complement strand
TGTATGTATGTATGTATGTATGTATGTATGTATGTATGTATGTATGTATGTATGTATGTATGTATGTTTGTATATGTGTGTGTGTATTCTGACCTGTCCACCCTGTTATCTCTATAGCTGACAGTTTTTTTGTTTATTTTTTATCTGTTCTTTGTTGTTGTTTTTTTTTTGTCTTTTTTTTCTTTATTTGTATGTGATCCCAATTTGTGTACCTTTTGTATAATATTGCAATAAAATAAATAAAAATCTGTATCGGCTAAAAGATATATGCTTTTTAAGATGCTTAAAAGTGGCATTTGTTGCACTTTTTAGAGACTATTAATCATTAAGAAATCTCTGTCTAACCTGAAATCATTCTTTTTATACAGGGCTTTCAGTTTTGCGACATTAGTCAACTTTTTAAAAACATTTTTGTACATCCGTAGCTGCGACACAAATGCTACATAAGCAGAGGGCATGTTACTTGGAAATAGATTGCCGCTATCTAATCCTCTAAAGGCAACAGTTTATTTCTCATGTAATACCCCAGAGATGAATGACACACGGCTTCCTCACTGCAATCTGCAATCTGCGCTGCGGAGTCCCGCTCCTCAATACTGATCTAAGATCTGCGCTTCTGGGAGTTGAAGGATGTGATGTCATTACCGTGTTAAGGCCTTATGGAATACCGCAGGTGGTTATCAAAAAAACAGCTAATGCTGATCTGAGTGCAGCTCTAATGAGGAACATCTTTATTTAAAATGGAAATATTATGGATATCTGACTTTTTCCATGTTTACGTGCTATTATCAGATCCCTAGTGCATCTACCAACCTAGAAAATGTGAGTAAGGACAACGCAATAGCTAGGTTTTATTCAGCGTTTTCCTGCAAGCATATGGCAAAACACACAGTTCAGATTTTGCACCTGTATTGATAATAAAAGCTGAAAAAGCGTGTGACGTCACTAGCTTCTTTGTCGTTCTCCAATTAAATGAAAGCAGAGGCAGGGTTTTGTTTTAGTTGACAGCAGTGTTTGTGTTGTCAAGATGACTACAGAGACTTTTAAAGATTAAGGAGACTTGTGGTTAATTTCAAGTTATCTGGAGCTGTATGACTTGAATATCACAATATTATTAAATATTACAATTATAAGAGTATCAACAGCTACGTTAGAGCACAATACGCAGCCTTCTTGTCAACAAAAAAGGCAGTGCGGTGCACCCATAGACTGTAAAAGATATGAAGGTAGTATCCGTGACATCACCCATAGGTCTCTGAATAACGCAAAAGTAGCTACACGTAGGCGTGGCCACCTGTCACCATTTTGTTCGCGCAGGATACCAAACAAAGGCAAAGAGGCGAAGTGTGAGCGGAGCTACAGACACCTGCTAGCATTTTGCTTAGATGGGCTTTTCTTAGGGAGAAAGCTTAATACTTCATTACCTGCAACTTGTTTGTGTTCTGACGACATGTACTTGGTTGTACACTATATCAATAAAGTGTTTAGACTTATAAAATCACTGTTGTATTATATTGAACCACTAAACATTGTTCTTATGACGTTTTTCTACAGGAAGAAAACACTAATTTCTTCCAAATACTTCAAATATAGTCTGTGTTAGTAAATGCAAGGCTATTGATGAAATCCAGGCATAACACTGTGTGACAATGTTTCAGATGGCTGTTTCAAAGCCTACAGCTAATCAATCTGTCAGATTCTGGAGTGCATTACAGTTCTAAAGAAAAACATAAATTATAAATTATCTTAAATAAAACAAATACATATACAGAGATGGTATAAGTATAATTTTACTCACCTGAGAAATGGAAGCAACTTGAAAGGTTTGTGAGCACAATTAAGTGCACACAGCATGCCATATTATATAATAATTGTAGGAAATAATTCCAAAAGGCAATTGACTGTGTAAAGCCACATAAAACAAAACAAAAATATGATGTATATGCAGAGTTTATCGGCTTATCAGCTGGAATCAGCTGAGGTGACGTGATGGCTACCAGCGAGACCTAGCTGTCACTCAAGTGGCCATGTCATTAATTATGCAGACTTAATAAAACTTAATAAAAATTAAACGGACGAGTTATAAAAAAAAATCACCCCCCTCACAGTTGTCATAAAGGGTAATATTAGCTATATGCACCAAAGCCATCTTTTGTACCAGGCTGTAAACATGTTTTTATCAGCTGTAAAATTGGCCAATTTACCATTGCAGTCAGAAATCATCCGGATTTCCTTGAGCTAGCCCCCAAAGGCGAGTCGATGAATTGCAGTTTGAGTTACTTCCATATTGGCTTCCCGAGAGAGAGCAGGAGGTTGCCGCTTGGGTGCACCTTGCAATCTCAGAACGGAAAAGCATGTTCGTTGTGATCGGCCCCTTAAAATGCAGCAGACGCCATTTCCGTAAATACAGTAGCTGCTAGATAATTTAGTGAAAGTGAATGTTGTGACATGTGGCCAAATATGGTGACCCTAATGCAGAATTTGTGCTCTGTGCTTAACACAAGTTAATCGGCAGCCCTGCCTGTGCTAGGACTCAAACCTGCAACTCTTTTGATCCTCTTTTGATATCTTATTACAATGAGAGATTTACAATGTGTCTGTTCTCTACAAATAAGTCTCCATAGACTCCTGAAAAGTACACCACTGAGTATATTGTGGTTGAATTTCATTTTTGAAATAAATATCCTGAACAATGTCTGTAAATTGTTATATATTTATGCAAAATGTCACTTTACATGCAAAAGCTTCACATTTGCATGTACTGTAAAGGGACATGTTTTTGCTCACACACCGTAAAGGGAGATTTGACAAGCTATGACAAATGATCTGTGGGTTATTTTGAGCTATAAATGTACAGATACCCCAGTAATCTATTTTACATCTTATAAAAAAAGAGCATAATATATCCCTTTTAAAGAGCACACTCACTACACACGCACACACACTCACTCCGCCTTTGTGTTGTCTTGTTAGTTGGTTTCCATAGAGGTCTGCTCTGTGTTGAGAGCGTCTGAAGGGAGTGGAGCTGCAGGATGACAGAGTTGCACTAGTATGAGTGTGACGGCTGGAGTAAAAGCACCCGAGTGCACCTGGATCATGTTTGCTCATCGCTCGGTTCATGACCTGATGACGGGACGATGCTTCAAGGGTGTGAATGTGTCTTGTTGGTGACTGTACAGACTCTGGATCTGTGTTGTTATTAATACACTGTATGTTTTTGTGTCTGCAGGCTGTGCTAGAGGCCTACGCTGAAACTACGAGCCGCGTTGGGATTGTAACGACTTCAATGGGCCACAACACTCACTGAAACACTGGAGGCTACTGAATTAGGTACAATATATGAGCCAGCCGCACTTTCACACATGTACACACATGAACATGAGCAGTGACATTAAATTCTAGATTTTAAATAATGACAATGAATATAATTAATTCTTATTATATACAATTAAAGTCAGAATTATTAGCCCTCCTGAATTATTAGCACCCTGTATATCCCACTCCCCACCCACCCCCCACCCCCCATCCCCCACCCCACAATATCAGTTAAACAGAAAAAAAGACTTTCTCAACACATTTCTAAACATAAACAGCTATTTAAATGCTTAATGATGATTGTATTATTTGTAGTATGACGGGTAATGGGTGCCGCCATGTTTAGTCTGCACTGAAGGAGAGGGTAAAGGCTAGATGGGATACAGCTGAGGATACTCGCGTCAGTATAGCATAATTTTTCTGACACTGTACAACAATAAATAATATTTTTACATTACCATGAGGGTAGGTTTGAGGTAGGGGTAGATGCTAATCAAATACAATTAATGCGTAATTTATTAAATAATATAAATGCTTCTCATTAACTTCCGGTCGCAGCTGTATCCCTTCTAGCAACAACTGCAGGACAGATCCGAACTGCTGGATTTACGTCATGTTTATTCATAATTTTCTTCTGAAATACATAAAGGTAAGTTGCAGTTTATCTGGGAGAGGAGTTGAGAAAATAATCTAGTAACATAAACAATGTATATCTTATGTGGATAAAGCACATCGTCCAGTTATAGGGGCTAAGAGTAATAATTAATACTAGAAAAGTAAAGTTGTAGACAAACTCTATGGTGTTTTGAGAAAGTCGTGCCTGAAAGTTTGAAATAGTTTTAAAGAAATTTGAAACAGTTGGCATAGATAGAGGAGTACATATAGGTTAGCAGGTTTCTAGTATGGATTAGCATGTTTCTTGGTAGGCAGTCGATAGAGTGTTCTGAGTGGTTGCTAAGGTGTTGCTAGGTGGTTGCTAAGGTATTCTGAATGGTTACTAGGCTATTGCTAACAAAAATTAGGTTCTAGCATAAATTAGCATGTTGTTAGCATGAATTTAGTATGAATTAGCATGTTGCTAGTATAATTAGTACAGGTGCATCCCAAATCGCTAATGCACTATTTTCCACCATTTTGTAGTATAAATTGTGTAAGTAGTGCGTTCACACTGAAAACTCTGAAAAAAAATAAGTGCACTTTAATTGAAATATAAAGTGTGTAATGATGGACACTTCACACACTTAACGACCGCAGCTTTACTCACGTAGCAGAAGGGGCGGAGCTATTGGGCGCACATGTTGGTTAACTTTTGTATTGTGAAAGCAAAATTCTCCTACGAGAGTGTTTATAGCACCCCCTGATGGTGAATGCAGTTTAAATCATGGCAGGTATTATTTGGTACTTTGGTCATTTATTCCACTAATATAGCAACCATCAAACGTCATCTGAAAAACGGTTTGTGTTCCATTTGGGACGACACTACATTCATATACTATGCTGCTGAGTGTGTATAAGTACATAGTGCATAGTGTGCCATTTGGGATGCAGAGTATGTTTGTTAATATGTTGTTAATATGGATTTGTATATTGTTAGTATGTTTCTAGTATGATTAGTATGTTTGTTAGTTTGTTTCTAGTATGGATTGGTATATTGTTAGTATAGATTGGTATGTCGTTAA
Source organism: Danio tinwini (assembly GCA_903798205.1). Lineage (NCBI taxonomy): Eukaryota > Metazoa > Chordata > Actinopteri > Cypriniformes > Danionidae > Danio > Danio tinwini. The sequence continues at coordinate 10,792,852 of CAIGQZ010004625.1, read as the reverse complement.
TATGGATTGGTATGTTGTTAGTATGGATTGGTATGTCGTTAGTATGTTTCTAGTATGGATTAGTATATTGTTAGTATGGATTAGTATGTTGTTAGTCTGTCCAATGTAAAGTCAATGGCAGTTTTTTACAATGGAAGTATATGTGATAGTTGCTAGGGTGTCGTAAGTGGTTGCTAGGGTGTGGCTAGTAAGTTAAAAGGTCATCAGTGATTGGCAGATTGGTAGTCTGAGTTTAATGAGCCCAACCTTAAGTCTGTACGACAGTCTGGTGGAAAGTTATGAGGTCACAAAGTTTGGTCCAATGTTAAGTCTGATCAGTTGGAAAAGATATAACAACCCGAGTCAGACCAGTTTGGAAGTTTGGAGTTAGTTTAGTTTTTATAGCTTGGTTTAGGAGGAGATGCATATAGAAATTAGTCTCAGAAGAAAAAGAAGAATATTAAGTTTATATAGTATAACAGTATGTTGGCTTTCTTAAGCCACCATAAATATTGACCTTAAAATATTTTTAAAAAATTAAAGCCACTTTTATTCTAGCCAAAATAAAACAAATTAGACTTTCTCCAGAAGAAAAAACATAGGAAATACTGTGACAAATTCCATAAGAAACATCTGTGAAATAATTGATAAAGAATAAAAAACTTTTTAGGGGGAGGGCTAATAATTTTGACTTCAACTGTATATATGCAAAATTTATTATTTTACATCAAATGAAAATGACAACAGCACTCACACATCCACACACATGCCTTTTGGTAGCAATGACCTTTAATTCTACATTTTACTACTTATCCGTAGCGCATTTGTAAAAATAACTCTTGCTTAATCTCTGTCCTACTCACCCGTTCAATCACACAGTGATTGGGGGAGCAATAACTCAGATCTGCCTAGCAACAGTTCTGTTTACTAGACAACACAGCTGGGACTGAAAGAGGCACTTTCACGTAAAACACCTCCAGGAAAAAAAACTAGTTTGCTCAAACCGCTTGGGGAAACACAGCTTTAATGATTCATACCTGAAGAGCTGGCGTACTGTAATGTGCAGGTTTAATGTAGTGTGTTCACATGTGCGGATGGTTATAGTACGTCTCATTAGAGAGTAAAACACACGTGCATATGTGTTCAGGCATGTTCTAATGAGTGTAGGTGTGGTCTAATGTAGTTTACATGCTTGATGTCATGTCAATCTGAATTTTTTGTTTGTATGGTTTAAAAAGCTAGATTTGTGAATGAATGGCATAAAGAGCCCCCTGCTGGTAAAATGAACATTGTTGAGCTAAAGTTTGTGCTAATGGAAAAGAATTAAAAAAAAATAAATTGTTCATAAGACTGTCATTAATGCTTTATAATTATGATAAGACATGCTATGAATTTGTAAAATATTTATTTTTGCTCAGTAGTGGTCATTTTAAATGCAAAGATGACATTGTTTGAGCTATCTTTATGACAATTTGACATAAACAAATACATTAAAACCTTTAACTTTGTCACAAATGGCACACTATACACTATGCTCTTATCCACTATGTACTTGTGCACTTACACACTCAACAGCAGAGTATGTATGTAGTGTCGCCCCAAATGGAAAATTTTTTTACTAAGCGGAAATTCAAACCGTTTTCCAGATGATGTTTGACGGTTGCCAAATTAGCGAAATGAATGGTCAAACTACCAAATAATACCTTCCATGAGTATAACCATCGGGAGGCGCTATAATCACTCTCGTAGTAGAATACTGCTTTCACAATCCAAAATAAATACAGTAATTAAACATCAGTGCCCGAAAGCTCCGCCCCTTCCGTTTAAGCAAAGCAGCAGCTGTTGAGTGCGTGAAGTGTCCATCATTACACACTTAATTTTACCGGTTGAATAAGTGCATTATCCAGGTAATTAAAGTGCACTTATTCCTTTTAGAGTTTTCAATGTAAATGCACTACTTACACTATTTATACTAGAAAATGGCGTAGAATAGTGCATAAGTATGTGATTTGGGACGCAACTTTTGTCTTTGTCATGACAACTTGACATTACCAAGACAACCAAAGTCTGTCAGTGTGTTTATCATGCCAACTTGACATCACCAAAACAACATACAGTAATTTGTCATAAATCTGTCATAAACATGATTATCGTGAGGCTATTATAATTGTCATGAATATTTTTTTTCTGATCACTTTTTCAGTTTAGCAAACTGAATTTGACATTTTAATGCAAATATCAATTTGTACCACTGTACACTACCTGACAAAAGTCTTGTCGTCGATCCCAGTTGTAAAAACAACAAAGAATCACTTGACTTCTAAAGTTGATCATTTAGAAAAGTGGCAGAAGGTAGATTTTTCAGATGAATCATCTGTTGAACTGCATCCCAATCATCACAAATACTGCAGAAGACCTATTGGGACCAGTATGGACCCAAGATTCTCACAGAAATCAGTCAAGTTTGGTGAAGAAAAAATCATGGTTTGGGGTTACATTCAGTATGGGGGTGTGCGAGAGATCTGCATAATGAATGGCAACATCAACAGCCTGAAGTATTGAGACATTTGTGCTGCCCATTACATTACAAACTACTGGAGAGGGCAAATTCATCAGCAAGATGGTGCTCCTCATACTTCAGCCTCCTTATCAAAGTTCCTGAAAGCAAAGAGTCAAGGTGCTCAAGGATTGGTCTGCCTAGTCACCAGAAGTGAACATTATTGAGCATGTTTGGGGTAAGATGGAGGAGGAAGCATTGAAGATGAGTCTAAAGAATCTTGATGAACTCTGGAAGTCCTGCAAGAACGCTTTCTTTGCCATTCCAGATGACTTTATTATTAAGCTGTTTGAGTCACTGCAGAGATGTATGGATGCAGTTGTCCAAGCTCATAGGAGTCAAACACAATATTAATCATTTTTCCACTGCACCATGACTTTGGCGAAGTCTGAACTTACTGTCTTAATTAAATAATTAAAAATCAAGGCATGATCACATTTTATTTAGGTTAAATAAGTGTAATCTAGAGACCTTTGCCTTTCATATAAGCCACTTGTGATACCAAATGATCAACTAGAAGTCGAGTTATTATTTGTTGTTCCATAAACTTGCATAGGCAAAGGACTTATTGTATAGTTGAGATCAAGAAAAATATTATTGATAGTGCTATAAAATGATAAAATGCATATAATATTTAATAAAATGTTTATCTGTAATGCATTAATACATTTTTGTTTGTTTATTTACAATTTTTTGTGTCTGTTATAAAAATGTATGTAATAGCTGAATTTAACATGCATTATTTATCAACAATGCTAACTGTAGAAATTTAAACTGACACAAGAGGAACTACCGAAAATTATCAGCCATTATAGATGCAGTAGTAATTACCAAAGGGCTCAATTTGAACTAATTAACAAGCTTGGTCAATACATCTTCACATGTGATGAGGCAAATTGTCACACAGGCAGTGCTGGCACACGGGCAGACCTGGGAAAGCATTGATATGAGCTCATTCTGAGGGAGATTAATAGAGACATATGAAAATGAGTACTTGATGAACTGAGGCTTTCTTTTCTGTGTCTGTGTTCTGTCAGACAGCTCTACTTTGCCAATGGCTTCTCGAACCAATCATGGGCTTTTAGAGTAAAAGCTCTCATCCAGTTAAAGGTTACTGGCCTCTTAGTGTGTGTGCTGAAGCGTAGCAATTCATCACACTCATACTGCTTTCTAATGCTTTCTGAATGTCCTAATCTCCCATTAAGTGTTAATATGGCAAAGGTGGGTTTTTGCAATGTGTTTTTTTTTCTGTTGGTCAGTTTAAAAAAGATATCCTAGAGAAATGGATGACAAATTGATGCGGTGAGCGCACTGGAATGCTTTAAAAGTGCATTTTTAAGTGTGATGTCATTTTAAAAAGCTGGAGGATTTGTCAGATCAAAGTGCTTATGAAAATATTAACCATGGCATCATTGTTTTGTTCCCAACTCTGTTTATTTCTTCTCTTTGCTCTTTTCTTTATTGGCAGTGGCAGTTTTTCTTGATGATTCTGTAATATACATGTTTCAAAGGTTATTTATATTTTAAAAGAAATTCTTTGGATTAGGATTATTACTGTAAGGGGAAAAATGGTTCTCTACCCCTCATTCTCTGTAAAAAAAATGCAGGGTTCAGCACAATTCCTTCATGTTGTCTCAACACAAATCGATTAAGTTAACTTAATTGTTTTTTTTTATTTAAGTGGATTGAACATGAAATACTTAAGTTATCCCACAAAAACCCTCAACAATTGTGTTGATTCAGCTTATTATAAATAAGTAGTTTGAACAAGCAGCAAATATATTTTTTGAGTGTTGGAGGATGAGCAAATCATACTAAAATGTAAAAATGAGATCATACAAATTTATATGAATTAGCCACCAATTACAAAAAGTTAAGAATTTCGACACGATTTCCTTGGACTAACAAAATATGTCTGTTGCACAATTTTTTGAGTGTAAGTCACTATTTACTCCTGGTTTTAAGATGACTTTTTGCTATTTTGGTTTTTAGCCAAATGAGAAAAATGGTGTAATGTGAGCCAAAAAAAAGCTATGCTGTGCTATACTGCTCAGCAGTATTCAGTGAGCTGGTTTTACTCTTCTTTCATCCACAGTCACTTTGCAGAGTGAAGTAACTCTCACACCGGACGCAGAAAGTGCTGCGTTATGAAACCTATTCATTTCATTCCCAACCCATTCATTGGTTTGTAATGCACAAGTGATTTTCGGCCAAAGCGAAAGAGAAGTGCAGCACATCTTTAACTAGCTTGCGTGCACCATGGTCAAAGTTAGAATCAGCTCAATTTTCTGCTCATGTACATGTATACTTAACTATACATAAACTTCTCTTACTAACCAGAAAATTGTTCTTTATGATTTTTTATTTAGTGATGTCATGTTACATCAAAGAGCTTCAAATTACAGTAGCATGTAATGAGGACATTTCCTAATAAACTTAGCTTTTTAAAGATGAATGTGGTTTTCAAATAGCAAGTGGGTGATGACTTATTTAAACACATTTAATTAGTTATTATTCATATATTCAATTAATGTAGTTTTTTATCATTTATATGTTTTGTTACACTTTATTTTGTGTCCTTGTAACAGTGTAATTATGCATGTAGGTACTACATAGTTAATAACAATTAACTACATGTACTTTAGTTAGGGTTGTTGTTTAGGGGTCGGATGAGAGTTATGTTTATATTTCACTTTAAAACCAGTGTTTAATTTGTAAATGAACAATTTCCAAATCTAAACTAGAAAATAAAAGTCACCGTGACCAACGTCTGCCACACAATTTCAATGTTTCCGGAACATGGCGTTACTAATCGGTTATAGCCAAAAAAAAAAAAGCATCAAATTTCTGAATGGTCTTTATTTATTTTGTGCAATACATGGGTCAACCATGGATTAAAAAAACAAACCAATATGTTGCTATAAACGTAAATCGTATGAAACATCACTATACAGTGGTGTACTAACACCACTGACATTCGGACTTCAATATTATGTGCCAAGCAAGATTGACTCTCTGTCTAATCTTTAAGTAGAGCCCACTGTTACGACTTCCATCATGTTTTCTGACTGACTCACTTTGCTTCTGTCTCCTGCTATCCTGATCCAGGCCTAAGATTCATCTGCTCTGCTCGGGATCTCTTTCGATCAAGCTTAGATTTACTCGTGGTAAAAAAAAAAAAATATATATATATATATATATATATATAT
>CAIGQZ010004625.1:10772612-10786707 GCA_903798205.1 Danio tinwini | reverse complement strand
GTGATTCGTTCAGCAGTCCGGACTATTCGCTGTAGTCTACGGAGGTCAGTTTTGGCAGCTGAGCTGAACCAGACGGTGATTGAAGTGCAGAGGATGGATTGGATGACAGCTGAGTAGAACTGTACGAGCAGCTCCTGTGGCAGGTTGAACTTTCTCAGCTGACGAAGGAAGTACAGTCTCTGCTGGGCTTTCTTTACAATGGAGTCTATGTGAATGTCCCACTTCAGATCCTGAGAGATGGTGGTGCCCAGGAACCTGAATGACTCTACTGAATGACTGAATGACTGAATGACTCTACTGCAGCCACAGTGCTGTTCATGATGGTGAGTGGGGGGAGTGCAGGGGGGTTTCTCCTAAAGTCCACTATCATCTCCACTGTTTTGAGCGTGTTCAGCTCCAGGTTGTTGTATCTGCACCATAAAGCCAGCCGCTCCACCTCCTGTCTGTATGCAGACTCGTCACCGTTCTGGATGAGGCCGATAACAGTAGTGTCATCCGCAAACTTCAAGAGCTTAATGGAGGGGTCTTTTGCAGTGCAGTCGTTTGTGTACAGGGAGAAGAGCAGTGGGGAGAGAACACATCCCTGGGGGGCACATCCCTGGGGGGAGAGAACACATCCCTGGGGGGCACCAGTGCTGATGGTGCGGCTGTCGGATGTGATTTTGCCCATATATTTTGCCCATATATATTAAGGAGTTGGTTTTTGCTTCATCCAACTTTGGAAATGTGATTTGTGCTCAACAGAAATAAAGTATATTTAGATAAAAGTTTAGATTCAAATGAGATTGAGTAATTGATTTTTGAGTCTTCTACCTATCTCAGCTAGTCATCTTCTATCTTCGTATTGCTAATTTTAGTCACGTTTAGGTTTTTTTTTGTCATGTGTGTGTCCTGCATAACCCTTTTGAAGTCGTAGTTTATGTGTTTGTGTGTATGTGTGAGTGAGTGTGTGAGGACAGCAGTGCTATTCTTGGCTGTTGGGGGAAGTCTTGGCTCTGGGGCGCATGGGAAAAGTGTTTTTGGCAGGAGCGGTGCTGGCATTCCATTGTGCCCAAGTCCCTCTCCCCCTCAGCACTTAAAACTGTGTCCTTTCACACCACCATCTCAGTGGAGCACTTTCTAGAAAAGAGGGAGAATAAATAAATTACTAGCATAAACACCAAAGCACATCGCAATCACAAGGCTACACTTGCAACTGTCCAACCCAACATCCTCACACTTCTCACTTCTTAAAGGGACAGTTCACCCCGAAAATTACAATTTACTCACTCTCAAGTAGGTACAAACCTTTATGAGTTTCCTTTTTTACAACACAGAAAGAAGATATTTTGAAGAATATTGTAAATGGACAAATTGACATCCACAGTACACTGAAAAAATATCTGTAAATGAGCAGTTTTCCATATTTTGTGATTCATGTTTTTATTTTTACCCATTTATTTATGCTTTTGAATTGCATTATGGGACTTTGATCTTTCTTCCAAGAACTTTTTTACCTTGAAAAGTTAGGAAAAGTGATGTTTATTAACATTTCTAATAGTTTAAAGTGATATATTGTCTGGGTTGGTGTTGCATATCATAGTACAAAAACCTTGTAATAAACTACCAATACATGTTCTGCTATTTAACATTTATTTATCCATGTATTATTTCTTACACGTTTATATTATTTCCAACTATTAAAATGTCACTTTGTTAAACCGTAGAGTTGAATTTTTAACATAAAAAGTATACAGAGCAGAGATCAAGTTCATTAATGCACTTGTAGATCACAAAATAAGAAAACAGATTATAACTAATAACTAATATGCATTCAATGGTTAGTGTTGTTGAACATTCTTCAGAATATCTTTTTTTTTCTCCACAAAACTCAAAAGTTTTGAAACGAGTTGAGGGTGATCCTTCTTGGGTGAACTTCATGTCTTTCTTTCAAACATTCATATACTGTCTGACTTGTATGATGCATCTGTTTTCCATGTTCTTTCTGAATGGCAGCTTGGGGTGCAAATTAACAAAAAGTGCATCCACTGCTGTCATAAACATGTCACTCAGCACACTGGCCCTCAATTGCTGGAGCCGTTTGAAAGGTTCCGGAACATTGAAAGGTCAGAGAAATAAACATCCGACACGCTGTGATATTATTGTCCAATTGTTAATTAACTGGAATCTGGTGATAAAAATAAGGAAAATGACTGGATCTCACAAAGGAACTTAACTATTTTACAAACTGTCAGAAAAGTGGCTAATATATACCAATTCACACGATTTCATGCATATGAAAACAAATGATTTTTAAAAAGAGGCGTGTCCCCAAACACCTTCCCTTACCCTACCTCTCACTGGAGGATAAGCTAATCATACTAATATGTGTGACTGAGATTGTTCAAATTAATACGAAATAGCCATTAAATAAAAAAGATACGAATTTCGGCAAGATTGTGCTGGACTGACAAAATTTCCGTTAATTTTTTTCATTTTGGCTTGAGACTTCCGGTCTCATTTATTCCCATTCATTTTTAGACTCTAAAAACAGCTCGTTCTGCTGCTTGATGTTGCAAACTGAGGTTTTCTTATTATATTATTTAATTTTGTCTGTATAATTATGCAAACACTTGTTTGTAGAGCGAGTAGTTTGACCGTTTTCAGCCATTGATTATTCCTAGCCTTTCCTTCCATAGGAAACTGAATCGGAAGTTCGTTCAAACAATCGGAAAAACAAGCGCACTTCCGCATTAAAGAATAAGGTCAATACAGCAGTGTTCAGTGTGCTGGTTTTACTCTTCTTAGTCACGTTGCAGAGTAAAGTAGCTTTCACACTGGTTGTGGAAAGTGCTGCGTTATGAAACCTGTTAATTTCAATGCGCACAAGTGATTTTTGTTGCTGCACCGGCCAAAGAACAAGAGAAGCGGAGCGCATCTTTAACTAGCTTGCATGCACCATGAAATTAAAGTTAAAACTAGCTCAATATTCTACTCATGTACACTATACTTACTCACCAGCAGTCTGTTTAAATAGCGTGCCAACAAGACATTTCTATGTAGTATACTTGTTTCTGCTGCTTACAATAACGCTACTGTGCTGTCATGGCAACATTGGTAAAATGACGCCTCTTGACTCATTCAGTCAGTCGTGTTTTTTAACTCGATCAGGTTTTTTGACTCAATCAGTCATGTTTTTTTAACTCAGTCATATTTAAGTAAAATTTAAAAAGTCTTACAAAATCACTTTATAGTATTTCATTAAATAATAAATAGATATTACGAAACAAAAAATATTTGTTTGTTTGGTTAAATGAGTAAACAGTCAGTAAAGCAATAGTGCTTTTAAAATGAAAATTCTGTTATCATTTACTCACCCTTCATTTGTTCTAAGCTAATGCTAATTATATTTTCTACAGTATTTACTGAATATGAATTATCTTAACTTATAGAAGTAGAATCTTTAAAACTTGTAATACTTTAATGTAAATGATACAACTAGCAATAAATATAACCTTTAGCAAATATCAAACGTAATATCTTTTATAGCAATTATATGCTATAACACTTTATGTAGTATAAATTCAAAACTTTTTTATATTTAAATATATTTAATCAGTCTTTATGCTTGCAGTTATATAACCAGTGTTATAACAAATATGTTTGCAGAATGGGCCTTAAAGTTTCTAGGATAATCTACTGTACAATACGCTAATTCTCACTCTAATAATACCTTCATTCTAAATACACAGAGATGCATTCACATGTTTATCCTTTACACAAACAGCCTCTTGCACTGATGACCTTTAGGGACTTAGGAGCACAAATGCTTTTTAATTATTAGTGGTTCGTAGAAGCTGCATCTAATACTAAACAACGTTTATTCACAGGTGCCAAAAGTTCTGTGTCTGACAGACTGGGTCATCGGGTCATACTTTTACTGCCGAAAATCTAGACAACACACGCAAACAGTGGGGAATTCAGTACTTCTGTTCACGGGTTGTTTTTAAAATGATTAACATTCCATCATTCTAGACATGAATGCTGATGTTATCTTGCAACCTTTTTAGTTACAAGTTACCCAGATTTTTTGACTGTTCTTAGTTATGGCAAGCCATTTTAACATTTAATTTGAAAAAATCTTTTTTAAAGATACTAGTATACTAGTATATTTTACATGAAGTGCTTTATAGGCTAATTGTATTATCTTATTCTTTAAATACTATCAAGTGTTTAAAGATACTACTTATTCATTACATGTTGATTTTTATTATTCATTAAATACTAGTAACTGAAGTACAACCACTAATATCTAAAGAACTAACACTAGTAAAGCATTAGTAGCTAATAGATAAGCACTAGTACTTAATAAAAAAAACAGTGTATAGAAAAAATAGGTAGTAGTTTCATGGAAATAGATACTAGTACAGTCTATAAAGTAAATGTGAAAATGGCTTGCCATGCTTAGAAGCCAATTATATGTCATATAACCCGTCCAAACAGGCGAAGGATTTGGTGGCGTGTGTGAAAGGTGACCGGCTGACCCTGTGCACGAGCCTGCAGGTCAGAAGCAATGCTGAAAACACACAAGTCAGATGTGGAGTCATGTTGCATTGAAACTCGGCTTTAAACCCACAACTTACAAAAACATGCAGGTTCATAGAGGTTATTTAAAAAAATCCTCGTCCTTTGAAAAACCGGGTCAAGGAGAAGGAGAGCCAAGCAATCTATGTGAAGTAATATTCGAAGAAGTGTTGCTGCTATTAGATTCCTTTTAATATTCAGAATGACCTCATATCTTGATGGACAGTGTGTACGCTTGACATTTGCTGGAGTTTTGTCTATACTTGATTTCTCACAATGACTGATCGGCGATGTTCTGCTTTGCAACCCACATCACTGGACATGTTTAAGCAACAGCAAAGGTCAGAAATAATATACCAAAAAGTGTCTGCTTACAGAACATCATGGGTGTAAAAAGTACTCAGAAATGATACTCAAGTCAAAATAAAGGCGCTGAGTGAAAATTTAAACTACTGGTTTCATTTGTTGTGAAACGCTATCCAAAAGTTAATAGAAATAGGTCTGAAAATATGGCACCTGATTTGCATATTTAAAATGCCTTAAATTACATTTTAATTTAAATCAGGAAGAAATTACATCAGTAGTTTACAATGTGTTGCATTGTACATTCTCAGAAATAAAGGTACAAAATCTGTCACTGGGGTGGTAATTTTGAAAAGGCACATTTTTGTTCCTAACAGGCCTTTAAAGATACATTTCATTATCTAAAAGTACAAATGTGTAATACAAAGTATCTTAATGGCCCATTTCCACTGAGTGGTATAGTACGGTACGGTACGGTACAGTACGGTATGGTCGCTTTTATGGCCATTTCCACTGTCAAAAGGGTACCAAAAGGCGGAGCTAGCAGGCAGCTGAACATTATTGGTTATAAACGTCACTAGCGCGAGCAACAAGCCAGGTGAATAAAAACAAAGGAACGGCCATTTTTTAAATACACAGCCGAGACATTACATCGTAATACTATATGTACGTAAAATAACGAGCCATTGTTGACCCGAGCTCAAACAAACCTTGTCAATGTCTTAATGAACAGTCTCAAAGCCAAAAAGAACATATCTGCCGTGTCCTGTTTTTGTTTTACGAGGCTGGCTAAAAGTGCAGGCAGTTTCACTCCCTCCAGAGAGTTTGCGATCATGTCTAAATAATAATATAACTTTGTGAACAGATGATAATAACGGGCACGTGATTATTGAAGTGCTTCTGACATTCAATCCTTTCCAAAACAGAAAAGTAAAAAAGGCGCAAAAAACAAACGAGAAGCCGGAAAAAACAAAGGAGCAAATGATTCTTTCAGCAACCTAAACTTTAAGGTGCTAATGTCCACCTACACTGTACAAAAGTGTACCTTTTTTATTTTTATTTCTGAGAGTGTATGTTTACAATATTTAATATGCAAAAATGTAAGTATATAAAATGTAACTAGTACTTGTTTTAAAGGATCTCTGCACTTTTTGCATTAAGCATTAGCAATAAGATGTTGAGCTTTACCATTTTTGAATCCATTCAGCCGATCTCCAGGTCTGATATGGAGCACTTTTACATTAGCTTATAGCATGGATTATTGAATTGGATTAGACCATTAGCATCTCTCTCAAATAGGGCTGCACAATATATCGTTTCAGCATCAATATCGCAATATGATCCTTCGTAATAGTCACATTAAATTTTATGGAGATGCAAATAGTAAACTTTAATTCATCAATTGTTGACTAAACATGTGCATGAAAATACTCAAAACATATGCAAATACAGAAATGCACTGCAAATAGCACAGACAACAGTGAAAATGTGTCAGGGAAATTTATATATTGTTTATTAGATTTTATGAAGATGCATTCCCACTGCAGAATCCTCTCAATCGATCTAACATTGTAAATTCTTTCCAAATAGAGATATACAAGTCATTTGGTGAAATTGTATTCGTATCACAATATACTGTATATCGCAAAACAAAGAAATATAGCAATGCTAGATTTTTCAAATATACTGTAGTGCCGCCCTACTCTCAAAAATGACGAAAGAGTTTTGATAATTTGGTCACACTTTATTTTGATGGTGCGTTTGTTGAATTTAAGTTACATTGCATCTACAGGCCAACTGACTCTCTTTAGATCATAAGTAGACTGTCAGGTTGTGTTGGTTGGGGTTGGGGTTAGGGTTAGTGTAAGTTGACATGTACTTGCAAAGTTTCTTATAGTCAGTTAAATGTCTGTTGAAGGAGCAGTATCAGCCGATTTTAAGCAGACAGTCCACTAATACTAATTTTTACCAAAAAAATAAAGTGTTACCGATAATTTTACTATTAAAAGCTTGACTCTTCTGTAGTTACATTGTGTATTAAGACTGAATTGGAAAAGTTGTTATTTTCTAGGCCAATGTACTATCAGTCTGGCGTAATAATCAAGCAATTTTGCTTCTGTACCATGGTTGCAGCAGGCACAATGATATCATGGAGCTCATGAAAATAGTTCTGAATCTTCTCTCACAAATATATTCATGGTTGCAATGTAAGCAGGTGTAAACGTTAGTTATATTGAAGGAAGTTAGCTTATTATTAGCCACTGTGTAAGCTAGGCTAAAAGTGCTCCCGCCAGAACTGAAGATACAACCCAGGTTCATTCTGAAAATGTACCTCTATATACATTTCTGGAGACCATCAAATAAGTCCCAGGAGGTATGTTTTCTTGCAGAGGCGCTTTTTTGAGATCTCAAATTTCTCTCGCAAGTGCCATTCGCGCCTGCTGTTCTCGCGTAAATCCACCAGAGGCCGCTGTCAACTGACTGACTGACTGACAGACTGACTGACCGATTGACTGACCCACCCTCCCCCTTCTCTAAACCCAGCCAATAAAAAGCACATATTGACCCGTCCACTCACTTCCCTAAACCCAACAGACAAATTTAAAAAGTGCCTGTTTTTTACCACAGTCTCATCATGTTATTTACTTGTTTATTTTATTTTTTGGCTTCTGTTTTTGTCTTACTTAATTTATAAAACCGTTCTTCACCGGACTCGAGCCCCATCAATGTGGTCATCTCCTTTCTGCGTCTCAAGTCCACGAACGTAAATGGCGAGCTAACTGGACAAACTGGTAACAGCCGGAAAACCGTCCATACGGAGGTAAGCAGTCAGCTGGTAGCACGAAAAGAAACAGCCCCGCCCTGTATAGCGTTCATTAAAAAAAATGTATGCAGCCATAAGTTCTTCTGGCTACATGTTTCACGATCTTCAGAAATGTATATAGGGCTACATTTTCAGAATGAGCCTATGTTGTGGAGATCAGGTGAATGGATTCAAAAATGGTAAAACTCAACCGTTTACCTGGGAGTTATAAAATGAGCCCATTCTCAAAAAAGTGGTGTTCTTTAAAATAAAATGTAAAGAATTTTATATAGCTAAGTAGTTCATGAATGTAGCTTAAGTAATCAAGTAAATGGAGCAGTAATCAAGTAAAAGTCAAGTGTTTTACACAGCCGGTAAAAGCTTGTGTACAGTGTGCTTATTCACAGTCATGGGTATTTCCTTTCTGTCTACATCGGGTCATATTTATCTTTCGCTGCAGGTTGTGTGATTCTCAAACTATCAGGTTGCGTGCTGTTTTCAGGTAGTCTGTGTGTGGGGATCCGGCCTGTCATGCTCATTTCTCACCCTTTATTTATTACCTCAATGTTACCTAAATGTTTAATTTGTCATGAATGAATGATTGCAGTACTGCTAAAAGGAGTGCTCCCAGCATAGGAGATATTACTCTGTTTATACTGCACAGAGAGATAGCAGTACAACGCTTTATGATTTACACCAGACCAAGCACACTTTGTTTTCTTTTTGTTGTAGTTTAGTTTAGTTTACCAGTAGTTTTCATGTGAACGATTCTGAAGATTAGTTTTTACAGTATATTTAGATTTGTGTAATTGTTTACTATTAAAATAACTTAATTATTTTAGTTTTCTTTATCAGTAAACTAGTTAACTATGATGACCTAATGCAATTACTTAAAAAACAAGTGCAATTACCAGTCATCAAACATGATAATAAAACAATGTTAGTTTCTGAAATGCTAATATAATGATGTTGATATAAAGTAATCAAGTATTAATTAGTCTATATTAAAGTAGTCAACCTTTTATTGTCTTTCAAAACACTTGATAGCAACAGACACCACCACATACATTTCCCTGAAACGTAAGGTCAGTGTGTACAATGATAAAATAAGAAGCTAGTTTATTATTAGCCACTGTGTAAGCTAGGCTAAAAGTGCTCCCACCAGAACTGAAGATACAACCCAGGTTCATTCTGAAAATGTACCTCTATATACATTTCTGGAGACCATCAAATAAGTCCCAGGATGTACGTTTTTTTTGCAAAGGCGCTTTTTTGAGATCTCAAATTTCTCTTCATGTGCCATTCGCGCCTGCTGTTCTCGCGTAAATCCACCAGAGGCCGCTGTCAAATGACTGACTGATTGACTGACTGACCGATCGACTGACCCACCCTCCCCTTTCTCTAAACCCAGCCAATAAAAAGCACAGATTGACCCGTCCACCCACTTCCCTAAACCCAACAGACAAATTTAAAAAGTGCCTGATTTTGACCACAGTCTCATCATGTTATTTACTTGTTTATTTTATTTTTTGCCTTCTGTTTTTGTCTTACTTGATTTATAAAACTGTTCTTCACCGGACTCGAACCCCATCAATGTGGTCATCTCCTCTCTGCGTCTTAAGTCCACCAAAGTAAATGGCGAGCTAACTGGACAAACTGGTAACAGGAAAACAACAGACACCACCACATACATTTCCCCGAAACGTAAGGTCAGTGTGTACAATGACAAATAGTCAAATCTGACCGTGAAATATTGCAGGATGCAGATAATAACTTTTAATGACAAAAACACAATCATACAGATTTCTAAAAAGTAAATTAGAACACACTTTATATTATCTTGCACTGAATTATGATTATGACACAGCATTATTAAACTCATACTTTGGCCCAATCCCAATTATACAAGGGGTTAGCCCTTCCCCTAACCCCTACCCTTCGTTTTGCGCGTTCATGTGAAGGGCTAGTGGTGTCCCAATTCTCTTTAGCTTGAAGGCGTAGGGCTAAGGGCAAGGGGTATACACCCCTTTGAATGAAGATTTTTCAGGACTACACTCAAAACCAAGGGGTAACAAAATGTCCCAGAATACATCTGCTACAGCGGCAGTTTTGCTGCACCCGGAAGTAAGGAAATGCACATATTTGTATTTTTTGTCATTATTACGAATTTTTACAACAAACAAACACGTTTTAATATATTCATAACCGCATTCATAACTGTTTTACTGCCATGCTTTTATTAAAAAACGCTACATTTCGTGATCTATAATCTCTAATAATAACTCCTTTACAGCAGTCCCACAACATTCTGACACTCGATGACACTCGAATACCCTGTCAGAAAAGTGTAGTGGCTGAGAATGAGAGTTTTACAGTGTCTGCTATAATGTTAAAGTTGTTTTTGGTGTGTTTACATTGATGAATATGGCCACTGTGTAAATACACAGTATAGTCATGGTCTTATTGCTACATTCGATTGTTATGATAACATAATATATTCCTTCAATCATTTCCTGAAGATAAACACCAAAAAATAACACAACTGGAACAACTACTGCCGTCCCCATTGTCTGATCTCATATGAAGCAAGAGATCGCGATGACGTATGATGACATGTACAGGTGTTGTAGTGCTGTCCCAATTTGCAGGGGTAGATTTTTAAGCCCTTCCCCATTCACACTCGTTTTTAAGGGCCAAGGGGAAGGGGTAGGGGTACAAAAATAGAATTGGGATTGGGCCTTTGACATCTCATTTTTCCCCCCAAAAAAAAATCTTATTAGCAACATTATCCTGGCTTCCCACCAAATGAGAATATAAGTAATTGCTGTAGATTACAGGGTAGATTACATACAAAGTCAATCCATCGAGCGGCACAAATGACGCAAAAAACCCGACATGCGAAATATTCAAATTTGAATTATTTTTTTTTTTATTTGACAAGGATATGCACAAAAACAGATTGACCTCGAAAAGAAAAGCTGCATTGTGCCAGGTTTAGCAAAGTTGCTATTTTCCACCTGCAGTCCCTGGAGAGTTCAAACTTACAGTTTTTCTCAGTGGCTTTGGTGCATTTCTCACAACACTATTTACATTTGCACAACAGTTAATGCATTTCTCAAAACAATTAGTACAAACTGCAAAACCTAGTGGATAGCCTGCAAAAGCGTGTCACTTGCTCAAAATAGATAGCTCATTCCTCAAAAGCAAGTATTGATGTCAATGAAAGTGTCAGTGTCAAGATGAAAAGTCCTGCCACCATTGTTTATGAACAAGACAGTCAAATGGCTTTGTCATGTTTTCATTACGACCCTTCACTCTGTACATTTTTTTTCAAAAGCAAAAAAGTCTGATTTTGGTGACAATTCCTGAAAATGCTCAAGACAGCACTATATACTATTTGCACAGCCATTTGAAAACTACAGTAAAGTTAGACATCACTGCATTTAGTAAGGTATCTGAGTACAACACACTGAATATGTGTTTCACATTTTTACTGCAGATGCTCTTTGCAATTCAAATTTATTCACAGCATTGTGCAAAAGAATAAATACACCCTTAATTACAACAAACATAAACTTCCTTTGGGTAGAGCTGTGCACAACTGTAAACAATATTTCAGTACATATTGGAACTGAACCCACAACATACACAGGTCTGTAAATCATTCATGAAATAGTTCAATTTAGACATTTTCAGAAAAAAAAAGATTTAAATTTTTAAATTAAAATTTGCTTGACAGATTTTGACAGTTTTTGTATGTAATGACTCAAATAATGAAGTGAAGACTATTAGTTTTATATGGAATGACTATTCAGCATCCACAAGTTTAGTTCATTTTGACTGACATGACATAAGCAAATGATAATGTTACAAACAGCAGAGAGTTGTATGAAAGCAATTGATGCATGTCCAAAAGCATTTGCAATTTGTTGCAAGGAATGAGAAACTGCTATTATATTGTGCACAAATGACTTATTGTTTTGAGAAATGCATTAACTGTTGTGCAAATGTAAATAGTGTTGTGAGAAATGCACCAAAGTGACTGTAGGAAAAACTGTAAAACAAATGTTAAAATAAAACAAAAAATTGCCATTTAAAACATACTGACTCACTCACATACAGACTAAACACAGGTGACTCAAACAAACACATCAGTGTGTACAAATTTAATTCATCTCAGTCAACACCATCTCACGGCAATTCGTAACTTTTTAATTTAGTGGCAAATTTGTATGAAATCTTACGATCTCATTCTAACAAGTTAGTACGATTTGCTTATCCGCCCAATGAGATGGGGTTGGGCTGAGCTTGTGTACCATGCCTCCTTTTAAAAATCATACATTTTCATACAACTGAACTCGTACGAATTAGCCATTAAACTGACAAAAAGTAAAATTGTTACGTTTCCTCATGAGATAAAGCTGTCTTAGGCATATGGACTCTTTTCACAAGACTGTTATGAAGCCTTTAACTGTCATCGTAATCTTAAGTACTTGAAAGCTTTTCATATTTGTAATTTTTAAGCGTATGTAGATTTATAAGTATTTACGTATGTATCATATCCTCTTTACATAAACAAATTACCATTGAAAATTTTGATAACACCATCGTTTTTGATAACACTTTTGATAACACTTTTGAAAATTTTGATAACACTAGCAGTTGCACATTGCTGGAGAACTACAATTCTGCCATTGAACCAAACTACAAATCCCAGAAGTCATTGCTCCAATCACTGACAGTCATCCGGACACAGACACACACACAGTTGAAACCCATCTTCGTTGATTACCTGGACTGTATACACACCACACTTTCACACAAACCTTCCTTGCTGAGTCTTGTTCACTGTTAGCGTTACGAAGCGTTTTCCTTGTTTTGCCTTCCCGTGTTTTTGGACCCTTGTTTGTTCTATTGTTTATGCTGTTATGCTGCCTGTCCTGACCATTTGCCTGTTTTTTTACCATGTTCTTTGAACATACTCCATCTTGTACCTGTTTCACTCTTGATTATAAACTGCACGTGGATCCTCATCTCTGTTGTTCTGACCCATATGTAACAATCGTGGAGTTTTCCCTCTTATTGTTTCAGCAAAGAGGATTGTAAAAAAATTTTTGTTGTAGTCTCCCATTTACTGGGCTCATAGTTTACCCAGCTATGACAACTTCCGCTGCTGAAAAACCTGGAAATGTGCATAGGGTCCATTCAACAATTCAACTCGTAAAAAAAAAAAAAAATTGTGTTAGCTTGAAAAAAATCCCAAAACTAATCTAGTTTAAGTGACGCGATTCACATTCTCTCTTTACATTTGATTTGAACCTAACCTTAAAGTACACACTTTTACTCATGTTTTCTATGCATATAAAATCCAACCCAATTTTCCTTTGACCTCGTTATCTTACTCGGTGACATTCATAGATTAGCATTGCAAATCTTAAAGTTTCCAATAGCCCTGGTTTCTGTGTAGGACATCATTAAGGCAGTGTTGTGTGGGCAGACGTGACTATTGTTATGATCACAGCAGTGTCCTCAAAGCAACCCTTCAGTCTGTCTTCGTTTGGCCGACATTGCGGAGCCAAACAAGGACACACCAAACACAATTGCACGTCGTCCCAATTCGCCACAATTCTAAAAAAGCTTCCATCCCGAGTCCTGCGGCCCCGCTCTCAGAAACATAAAGCCATCTCTGCGTGATTCGCAGTGTGTGAACGGCTTTGAACAGGGCCTCACGCTGAGTTTGGTGCATGATGTGTGTGTGTGGTCGTTTTGTGTTGAGTGTTTGTGAATCCGGCGTGATGCAGCTGTGGGTTTATATGTAGGTTTCGCTCTTCACAGCAGTATATTGGTGATAATGGGTTGTGTTGTTGTATGTGGCTGCGTGTTGAATTTTGCTAGAGAGCTTGGTGTTGTTTTATGCAAGAGGCCTGTGGGTGGAGGTGCACTGAAACAGAAAACTCCAGTCGACTGTGTGTAAATTGTGTGCAAACACACACTTATATGGTTTATGGTTTGTTTAAATAGCAGTTGCACTCGAAGTTTGGGACCATTTGTTGATGTTTTGGATTCTAGGTATCTTAGAATTCATTTAGTTCTAATGTAATTGCATTTTTAAGAATGTTAACAGGAGCTAATATGCTGCTAATAATATCTAATAGCAGTAATGCAAATACTGTATGCTATGCATATGATCTAATTATAGCAAGAACATGTTGCTTATAATGTATAATCATAACATGCCCCTCATAATAGCTAAAAGTAATAATGACATTATTTTAAGCATTCAGAATGTTATATTACAACATATTAAAAATTATTTTATATTATTAAATAATAATATAAGAAATAAGTAAATTATTTATGAAAAACGATGAATAAAATTATCATAAAAATGAATAATAATCATAATAAATTATAATATATTTAATG
>CAIGQZ010004625.1:10761278-10772602 GCA_903798205.1 Danio tinwini | reverse complement strand
CGACCTTTTTGCTATGAGATGACAGCTCTACCCACTGCACCACCACGCCGCCTCAAAATGCTATATTGCAGCATTTTTTAAAATATATATTATTAAAAAGTAAATAATATATGAATAATAATGAATATAATTACCATAATAATGAATAAGAATGCCTAAGCATTTACAATATATGAAATGAAATAAATTTTGTTCAACTATTTTTATGAATATTTACACTCATTAATAATAAGTGTGTATTAATAATAATTATACGTATATTACATGCATATTAATAATAGTATGTGATGCTTCCGTTTGCCTGATTTACATTTATTAGTGATTCTGCAACTGCTTAATAATACCTTATGATTATTGAAAACAGTTTGCTATACTTATTTTTAATTTATTTCTATTTATTAGTGATTGCATATTTACTATATTGATATTTTGATATTTTCATGCAAGAATACACTACCTGACAAAAGTCTTGTCGTCATTCCCAGTTGTAAGAGCAACAATTAATAACTCGACTTCTAGTTGATCATTTGGAAAAGTGGCAGAAGGTAGATTTTTCTGATTAATCATCTGTTGAACTGCATCCTAATCATTACAAATACTGCAGAAGACCTACTGGAACCAGCATGGACCCAAGATTCTCACAGAAATCACTCAAGTTTGGTAAAGGAAAAATTAAGGTTTGGGGTTACATTCAGTATGGGGGTGTGCTAGAGATCTGCAGAGTGGATGACAACATCAACAGCCTGAGGTATCAAGACATTTGTGCTGCCCATTACATTACAAACCACAGGAGAGGGCAAATTCTTCAGCAGGATAGCGCTCCTTTTCATACTTCAGCCTCCACATCAAAGTTTCTGAAAGCAAAGGTCTGGATTGGCCAGCCCAGTCATTGGACATGAACATTATTGAGCATGTATGGGGAAAGATGAAAGAGGTGGCATTTAAGATGAATCCAAAAAAATCTTGATGAACTCTGGGAGTCCTGCAAGAACGCTTTCTTTGCCATTCCAGATGACTTTATTATTAAGTTATTTGAGTCATTTAAAGATGTATGGATGCAGTCGTCTGAGCTCATGGGAGTCATACACAATATTAATTCTTTTTCCACTGCACCATGACTTTATATTCTGTTAAGTGATAAGACCTTTGTCTAAGCAAAGTCAGACCTTACTGTCCTAATTGAATAATTAAAAATCACGGTATGGTCATATTTTACTTAGGTAAAATAAGAGTAATCTACAGGCCTTTGCCTTTCATATAAACCACTTCTAATACCGAATGATCAACTAGAAGTCAAGTTATTATTTGCTGTTTTTAAAACTTGGATAGGTAACAAGACTTTTGTCAGGTAGTGTAAGTGACGTTCTTGTAATAATAGTATGCAATGCTTTTATTTGCTTGATTTACATTCATCAGTGATTCTGTAATTGCTTCATAATACATTTTGATTATTTGAAAATGTGTGATCATAATTTTTAAAAATAATCTTATGATAAAATAATTTATTTTTGATATTTTTTATCAATGAAGCTTAAAACATATTTGATAATCATCCTAATATATCCATAACAGTTTTCTACTATACTTATTTATGATTTATATTCATTATATACATCTTATTATATAATTCAGTGATTGCATGTTTACTAATGATATGCTCATGCAAGCATACTGTAAGTAGCGTACTTTTGTCTGAATATTAGTTTGGGTTTTTTAAATGATGCCCAGTCTCCTCTGCAAGTGTGTTGTTCTGTCACTCACATGTGTATCCTAACCCTGTGTTTGTCAGTGCGTGTTCAGCGAGAGCGTGTGTACACACTCCTGTGGGATTATCGAGTAATAGAGGGGCTTAGCAGTGCTTTGCCTCGCCGTAATCCGTCACACACACACTGATACACACTCCGCATACTGGTGGATTTAGGATGGCTTGTGAATGGAGGGGAAGGAGAGAAGGACAGTCAAATGTTTGCATCCAGGACAAACAAACGTGTGGTATAGATTTCAGGTTGAAACCAGATTCCGCTGCGCGTCTGCAATTATGTGCATTTAAGCTGCACTTTTTGAATGCAGTTGAAGTTCTGGCTGAAGAGAGGAGAGCTATTCAGTTCTGTGACTCCGGTTTAGAGGTCATTCGGTGCTAGTATTGACACACAAAGCACTGTCGATGTCGGACACGCTTATTAATACAGTCATCATAGAAGTGATTCATCAGGGGAAACATTTAGGAGGCTGTTTAAACTTTATAATAGAGTGCAGGTACAGTACATGAGTGTGTGTTACTATGACACTGTTTACATCTGCTATTAAAGGGATAGTTCACCCAAAACTGAAAAATCTGTCATTACATTTACTTACCCTTCAAACCTTAAAAGCTTGAACCCAAAAGAACATTTTACGAAGAAAGCTGGAAACCTGTAATCATTGACTTCCATGTTTTTTTACTATAAAGGTAAATTATTACCAGTTTCATCTTTCTTCAAATATTGTTTTTTGTGTGTGTGTGTGTGTGTGTGTGTGTATTCAACAGAATAAAAAATGCGTATTGGAACCATTTCAGGGAGAGTAAATCCCTTTAAAGTCTTCCAATTATGCAATTTTTTTCTTAGTTTTGTTTTGGAGGTCTCCTACAGTTCATTTACATGTATCCAAAGTAAAAAAAAACACTTTATTTTTCTTAATAATGTTAAAAGAGTTTAAACCATTCTTTTGGTTCATTTGAACATTTGTTCTTTCTAAACTAATTTCTGAAAGCATGCTCTTCTCTAATTGGTCAGATAGTCCAGTCTGTTGGGATTGATTGACTGCTTGCAGTGAGTGGTAGAAACAAAACACCTATTATAATATCTGATACACTGGTTTCATCTACTGTTCATCCAGCTGACTGTAGTGGATTTCGTTACCATTTTCATCTTTCAATGTTTGATTTTCAATCAGGTTTAGATCAGGACTCTAGGCTGCCATTTCATGATTTCACGGTTCATTACACTGTGGCGACCCCTGATTAATAAAGGGACTAAGCTGAAGAAAAATGAATGAATGAATGAATGAATATTTGTTCTTTCTGAACCACTCATTTCTGAGAGCCTGCTCTTCTCTGATTGGTCAGATAGTCCAAGGATTGGTTGACTGCTTGCAGTGATTCATAGAATTGAAACAAACATTATAACATCTGATACACTGGTGAGAACTCTTCATCTACTCTTCACCCAGCTGACTGTAGTGGATTTCTTTATCATTTTCAACTTTCAATTTTTGATTTTCAGTCAGGTTTAGATCCGGACTCCAGGCTGCCATTTTATTATTTGAGTGTTTTCAGCTTTAAAATTGCTGACTGTTTGTGTATGAATGCAGGGAAGGAACCACATGTTGCTGACGGAGTTTCTGATATTCTGATATTTGCTCAACATCTTCTCCAGAAACCAATAACCAAACCTATAATAATAATTATAACATCCAGGTGCTCTAGTTTCCCCCACAGTCCAAAGACATGCACTATAGGTGAATAGAATAAACTAATTTGTCCGTAGTGTATGTGTGTGGATGAGAGTGTATGGATGTTTCCCAGTTCTGGGTTGCAGCTAAAAAGAGCAAATACTACTTAAAACATATGCTGGACAAGTTGGCAGTTCATTCCACTGTGGCGACTCCTGATTAATAAAGGTACTAAGTGGAAAAGAAAATGAATGAATGAATGAATGAACATTTGTTCTTTCTAAACCACTCATTTCTGAGAGCCTGCTCTTCTCTGATTGGTCAGATAGTTCAGAGATTGATTGACTGCTTGCAGTGAGTGGTAGAAACGAAACAGCCATTATAACATCTGATACACTGTTGAGAACTCTTCATCTACTCTTCACCTAGCTGACTGTAGTGGATTACTTTACCATTTTCAAGATTTAATGTTTGATTTTTAATCAGGTTTAGATCAGGACTCTAGGCTGTCATTTCATTATTTGAGTGTTTTCAGCTTTAAAATTGCTGACTGTTTGTGTGATGAATGCAGGGAAGGAACCACATTTTGCTGATAGAGCTTCTGATATTCTGATATTTGCTCAACATCTGTTACGGAAAACAATCACCAAACCTTGAAACTTCACCTCCAGCTTTACTGACTTCCTAACAAACTGTGGGTTCAGTCTTTCATCAGTTTGATCATGAACGTAAAGTTTCCCATTAAACCCAAATCAATTAAAATGGTTTTCATCTGACCAGTTTTCTGTCCACAGAATATGGACAGGATTTGTAGAAAACTACAGGGCTTTCATGTTGGATTTCTCTTAAATTTTGAGACTTTACATGTACCCTTATTGTCAGTTAGATTATTTGTAGAATTGATTCTATTCCAAAAAAGACAAAGACTTTGTTTTACATTCACAAACAGCTACTGTTCATGGAAAGTAACATTCAGAAAAGCACATCTCAGGGTTTCGCACTTCAACCTGCATACCAAAAGATTGAGCTTCATTGCTATGTTTGGGTAAGGGTTTAGTCTGTATTAATTATAATTAGCTTTATATAAACAGTATCTGCCTATAAAAGCTAGGTAAAGGTATGTGAGTATTTTTGTTCACTGACCTCGCAGACCACCCTCAATCTCATTTATAGTTACACCCTCAGACTTGGCACTGCAAGAGCTTGAAGAGAGCCAGACTGAGTTTCTATTCGGCTACAGTTTCATGTCACTTTCACTCTCTCGCTCCCCCATACACAGTATTACACTTACCAGAAGCAGAGACACATGGCACCAATATTGAGAATTCAAAACTGAGTTTAACTTAAGTTTAGATTGAATTGGAATGACAGGAAGAGAAATGAAGTTTCACAAACTAATTTCGAGAGGAGCATGTGATATGATCAACTACAGCTGATCCTCATCGCTAATCATTAGCTAGCCTATAAGATCATTCTAAAACTACTATAAATACCCTTCCTAAACTCCCTTCATTATCTTCGTTTTTGGAAACCCCCCCAATATCCTTCTCTCCTCCTCTTTTATGATCGGCAACACGGTGGCTTAGTGTATAGCGCTGATGCCTCGCAGCAAGAAGGCCACAGGTTCAAATCATAATCGAGCCAGTCGGCACTCCCTGCGCGGAGTTTGCATGTTCTCCCCGTGTCTGCGTGGGTTTTCTCCGGGTACTCTGGTTTCCTCCCACAGTATAATAAAAAAAATAAATAAATAAACATGCTTTGTAATACAGTCATAAGCTTTAACGCATACATACATTACATACCAAAAAATTTACCTAAGTTAAAGGGGGCACTCGAGAAACGCTCCTTCCTAACGCTCATTGACCAGGCGGGACCTTGGGCTCATCTATCTCCGAGCTCAGGGTTCTCTCCCGGGAAAGCATGCCAAACCTGCTATCTCAGTTGAGCATTATCTAAGTGTGAACTTTTGAAATATACTCAACCCAGGGTTATTGCAGATACGTACTCTAGTTTTACGTACTCGTGCTTCTAGTTTCTACTTTAGTTTTTGCAAATCTGCCAGAGGCCGCTGTGCACACTTTTTGATGATCTCAAATTTCTCTAGCGTGTCCTCTTCTCGCATAAATCCATCAGAGGGCACTATACACACTTCAGCTGACCAGGCCAGCTTGCTGTCAACCGACAGACTGTCTGATTAAACCACCCACCCCCTTCCCTAAAGCCAATCGATAGTGTTTTTAAAAGCAATCTAGAAAAAAGAAAAGCTGTCGTGGCTGCATGATTTCACCACATTTTCTGCTTGTTGTTTATTTAAATATTTATATTTTTTTGCTTTTGTTTGACCTGGTGAACCGTTCTTCACTGGACTCAAACCCCGTCATCGCGGTCAACTCCGCTCTCTGTGCTAAGTACACCTAAATACTCAGCAAGTTCTGAGCAAACCAGAAATGCCATCTACACGGAGGTAAGCGGTCAGCTGGTATCACTAAAAGGAACAGAAGCTGTCGGCAGCGTCATACCACCCTGTAGCATTCGTTTCAAAGACAAAATGCAGCCAGATGTACCTCTGGCTACATAATTTGTGCTGTCCAGAAATTTAGACAGGTGTACGTATCCACAACGAGCCTGTGTTACAACATACTGTATGTGTTTTGCATGTGTATGTGTTTTAGGTAGTGGGTTTTAAGTTGAAAATAATCATGAAAATCCAAAAACATGGCTAACTTTCAAAATATATTATATTTTATAATAGTTAAAAGATTTTGTTGTAAATTTTATGTCATAGCAAATGTCTCATGATTTTCTTTCTCACATATTTGTGTAATTTGACATCAGTAGCCATATTTGTACATTTCTAAACAGTTTTTAGTTTGACTTGGCAAACAAAACAGATTTATTGATTTAAATATTTGCAAAAAGTAATTCTTTGTAAATTATTACTTACCAAGGCTGCATTTATTTTATTAAATATAAAGTAAAAAGGGTAATACAATTACATTTTTAAAAAACTACTTTTTTTTCTATTTAAACATTTTGCAATTATATTTTGAAACAACTAAAAGCTGAAATTGCAGCATTATTACTCCAGTTTTCAGTGTGCACCTATTTTCACAAATCATTCTAATATTCTGATTTGGTGCTCAAATTTTGGTGTTTCTTATAATCATCAACAAAGAAAAATAGTTGTGCTACTTTTATATATTTTGGGAAATCATTAAGTGTTTCATTTTGCTACATAGGACGTTGAAAAGAACGGTAGTTATTTCCAAAATTATTTAGTGTCATTCTTTGATCTATTTAAATTGTTCCTGTGAAATAAAATTGTTAATTAATTTTAAAATGGAAAAATATTTTGATTAAGTCTTTTTAAAACAATGTTATATTTTAAGAATATATATCAGGGTTTCCACAGGGTTTTAAAATGTCTTAAATGTCAAAATCAAAGTTTTAAATTTACTGAAATATTGTGTTGTAGGTCCTAATTTTCCTTTGTTCATGTATTGCTACTCAATCTCTCCAAAATACAATCACCAACAATCCATCTTAATAAAACTTTAAACCTTTTATTTTAAAAGGTCGTTTATAACTCGATTTATCATATTGGTTTAATTATTTTCCTTACAATAACATTTATTAAGTGCTCCATTTATTTACTGCTGTGGACTCCGACCTGGACAGATTGTTGTGCATAAATAAAAAGTGTATAAATACAAGTACAAGTTTTTACACAATATTTAAAATATTTTGCTAAGAAATATCTAAATTTTTTTATTTTTTATTATTAATTTATTATTGTATCATTAAATGTATTAAATTACAAGAATTGTTTTTTTAAGGGCAAATAAAATTATTTTCCATCTGGGACATTTGAAAAATTCCTCAGCGGTTAGCCCTTTATGAGTCTAAAATAAATGATCTTAAAAATGTCTTTAAAAGTCTTAAATTGAACTTGGTGTAACCTACAGAAACCCTGATATATTTATGTATGTCATGTTTTTGAAAATATAATATTGTGTGTTTGACATGGGTTTATATAGACAAATACTATGTATTAATAAAAACAACATTTACAACAGCATGAATTATCTTTCAAATTCATTTGATTTCAGTGCAACTTAATTTGATTATTAATCTTACATCTGTTTGCTTCTGCAATTCAAATTCACCCACTGAATTGTGATAAAAGAAGACATTCTCCATTCATCTCTGAATAGCGAACAACCCACACTAGCACACAAACTGCGATCCGGCTGCCTAAAATATTGCATCTCTGGTGTCCTCTCAGCATTCGGCCATCAGGTTTTGCTGCAGGCGCTTCACTAGAAAGCACATAAAGTTAATCTGCAGCCATTCCTCTCTCCTCAGGGCACAGTATGGGGTTAATGCTGCGCTCTGTAATGCTGCCTAGCATGCTGGGTACGACTGTGGTGCTGCTCTCTCTGTGCCAATCTGTCTATTCACCCAGCTAATGAGTCATTGTTGGGTTTGTAGTGCTTAGAGACTGATGACGGTGGTACAGGTGAGGGAGAATGTGCTGCGTGATTATAAAGGTGATGGACAAGAGGAGATACTGGCTTGAAGGAATAGTTCACCTGAGGACTTGGAATGTCAAATTCTGAAATAACAAAGTATTACTGACCTTATGCTTTACATACGAGCAGGGGCAGCCAGTGGAATCTTTTTGGCTCAAGACTTTCGGTTCATTTCATAGATTTTTAGACCCTAAAACTGATCTTTTCTTATTATGTTATTCTACTTTTTATGTATGGTCATGAACACACTTGTTTGAGAGCAAGTAATTTGACCGTTTATTATTCCTGGTCGTTTCTCCCATAGGCAACTGAATTGGAAGTTCTAAAACAATCACAAAAACAAATCCTGTCTTCTTTTCCTGTCTCTTTTTTTTATTATGATTATTTATTTTACTTAAAGGGCACCTATGGTGAAAAATCTACTTTTCAAGCTGTTTGGACAGACATACAGTTGCAATCAGAATTATTCAACCCCCTGATTTATTAGCCCCCCTGTTTATTTTTTTCCCTAATTTCTGTTTAACGGAGAGAAGATTTTTTCAACACATTTCTAAACATAATAGTTTTAATAACTCATCTCTAATAACTGATTTATTTTATCTTTGACATGATGACAGTAAATAATATTTGACTAGATATTTTTCAAGACACTTCTATACAGCTTAAAGTGACATTTAAAGGCTTTACTAGGTTAATTAGGTTAACTAGGCAGGTTAGGGTAATTAGGCAAGTTATTGTATAATGATGGTTTGTTCTGTAGACTATGGAAAAAATAAATAGCTTAAAGGGGTTAATAATTTTGACCTTAAAATGGGTTTTAAAAATTAAAAACTGCTTTTATTCTAGCCAAAATAAAACAAATAAGACTTTCTCCAGAAGAAAAAAATATTATCAGACATACTGTGAAAATTTCCTTGTTCTGTTAAACATCACTTTGGAAATATTTAAAAAAGAAAAAAAAATTAAAAGGGGGTTCAATATTTCTGATTGCAACTGTATGTGTAGGTATAGTGTATATACTGTCATATTGGGGTGATATAAACACACCCAGTCTTTTTTTTTTTATTTAACAACATAAAAATGGTGGACCAACTGGATCGGTTTTGAGACCGACCGCAACTTCGGTCCCCCCGCCCACCAAATTGATTGACAGTTGCGTATTAACATGTCTCTGTAGTAACGTGTATAATCATATCAACAAGAAAGGACGTGCGCAAAGCAACCAGGAATAAAAGATCTGTTCAGTTTGCTAGAATCATCAATCATCATCAAATGTGATCAAGAGTGAGTTTTACAAGTTTTAAAACACTGCATGTTTGTAATAAATTACAGCGATTTACTTCAGCTTTACTTCATTAAGACAGCCGTGTGTCAGTACAATTGTAAAGGAAAACACTTCAATCCCGGTTTGTGGACATTAAATCAGGTTTATTTTGTACAGTAACGTAACAGATATCTATAAGCAAGTGGATATTAACTTGTATCCTGTCACATTTGCGTGCAAAAAGAGTGCAAAGCTAAACGCATGCACTGTCTATCTCCGTGTGTGTGTGTGTGTGTGTGTGTGTGTGTGTGTGTGTGTGTGTGTGTGTGTGTGTGTGTGCACATGCGCATGCGCATGCGCATGCGTGCGTGCGTGCGTGCGTGTGTGTGTGTCTATCTGTGTGTGTACGTAAACTTTGTAACGACATTGTGTGTGACTCAGCGTTGCAACTTCACAACAAATGCATCAAATACTCTTTGGTAAAGTTTTTACTGTAGTATTTCTCACAAGCGTTACGTGAGATCTCCTTTCTTCTTGTATGTCTGTATGTAAGGCACGCTAACAGGCACGTGGGAACTGTGGGCGTGAAGGACTAGCCTTAAAGGCACAGTACACAAAAACCGCTTCCTGATGGTTAAAGCTATAAAATAAAAACTTCTAAAAGGTATAATGAAAAATCTGATAGGTGTTTTGAGCTGAAATTTACAGACACATTCTGGAGACACAAAAGATTTATATTAAATCTGGAAAAAGTGGTAACCTAGCTGCCCTTTAATACACCATGCTGCCAACCTCAACTTTCGGTACTGACCTGCTTCATTTGTAAAATGAATGCACATCATATATTGTTTATGCGGATCATATACTGTTTGTTGCACAATATGGGGGTTATAGTGTGGTTTATTTACATTTTTGTATCAATTTTGTACTACTTTTCTTTATTTTTTACATTTATACTGTTATTTTCTCGAATACTTTTGTTTATTAACTGTCACAAAAATCTGATAAATCTCCACCCCTAGCCCTTCCCCTTACCTCTACCCCTTGTTTTGCGCATTCACGTGAATGAGTTGGGGTTTCCGAATTCTTTTTAGCTTGAAGGCGTAGGGCTAAGGGGAAAGGCTAGATAGCCCTTGAAATAGAGATTTTTCAGGACCACACTCAAAACCAAGCGGTATGAAAATTTCCCAGAATACACCATCTACAATGCCAGTATGACTGCACACAGAAGTAAGGAGATGCACAAATTAGTATTTTTTGTTATTATTACGAATTTTTACAACAAACAAGCATATGTTTTGATATATTCATAACGACGTTTGTGTTTTACTGTCATGCTTTCAAAAAAACGTTAAAATAAAAACCGCAAAATTTTGCTATCTATAATCCATAATAATAACTCCTGTATACAGTAGTAGTCTCACAACATATTTTCACATCTGACACTTGATTACCCTGTCAGAAAGTCTAGTGGATGGGAATGACCTATTTACAGTGTCTGCTATAATGTTAATGTTGTTTTCTTGTGTTTACATAGATGAATATGGCCACAGTGTAAATACACAGTAAAGTTACGATCTTATTGCCACATTTTATAGTTATGATAACATGATATCGTTGCCTTCAGTGATTTCCTAAAGATAAATACCAAAAAAATAACGCAACTGGTATAACTACAGCAGTCGTGATAATCGATCTCATATGATGCTGAGTGCGGGTGTTGTATTGCTGTCCCATTTTTTAGGGTTAATTTTTAAGCCCTTCCCCTTCATACTCTGTTTCAAGGGGAAGGGGTACAAAAATAAAATTTGGATTGGGCAAGATTTTGCAAGCTCTGTTTACTTTCAAATTATGGAAAAGAGCAGCCAGGTTATGCTTCAAAATATCTGTTATTGCATTCCACATAGGAAAGAAAATTGAACAAAGAACATTGAACTATTCCTGAAATGAATTTATTTAGTGTGCATGCTGGGAGTCTTACAGCAAATAAGAAAAAAAATACAGAAAAAACTGTAATAATGTGAAATTTTATTAAATAGCTGGATGAATACACACACACACACACACACACACACACACACACACACACACACACA
>CAIGQZ010004625.1:10744846-10756278 GCA_903798205.1 Danio tinwini | reverse complement strand
TGTGAATGTTGAGAGTCTCTTTAATGCACACATGTATGCGTGGGTTTGCACAAGTGTGTGTAATATGCATATGTATTGAGCTCTTTGTGTGTCTCCGTGGCGACTCGTCTCTAGTGTTTATGCCTCATAGAAGCAGAGTGAGGGAAACCACAGCTGAGCACAGACTGTCAGAGGGAGTCACAGCCATTCTCCCTCATGCAGGTGCGATCAAAGCCAGTCAGCTCTGCATATCCAGTCTGAAGCCATTCAGTGTGCGTGTGTGTAAAAGGACACATCTGGAGATGAGAGGGTGGTTACATTCTTCTGAATGGTGCAAAGCTTTCCTGTGAGCTTTAATAGCAGTGGATTTTAAAGGGGACGTGTGGAAAGTTACTTTTCCAATATACAGTTGAAGTCAAAATGAATATTTCAAATATTTCCCAAATGATATTTAACAGAGCAAGGAATTTTTCCACATTATTTCCTATAATATTTTTTCTTTTGGAGAAAGTCTTATTTGTTTTATTTTGGTTTGAATAAACACAGTTTTTATTTTTATTTTTTTTTTTATTTAAGGTCAATATTATTATATAACAACTGACATTGTTTACTCATCCTTTACTTGTTTCAAACCTTTATGAGGTTCTTTCATCTCTTAAACACAAAATAAGATATTTTGTAGAAAGCTAGAAACCTGTAACCACTGACATCCATAGTATTAGATTTTTTTCTTTCGACTATAGAAGTTAATGGTTACCAGTGTTGGGGAAAGTTACTTTTGAAAGAAGTGCATTACATTATTGAGTTACTCCCATAAAAAAAAGTTACTTATTGCGTTACTTATATTACTTTTGAGTTACTTTTGCATTACTTTTCCTTACCTGGCTGAGGTTTGATCACTTTCAGAACTTGCAGATGTTTTTTTTTTTTTTTTTTACCTTTTTATAGATCAGCTCTGCATTCAGCCACCACATATATAACCTACACCTTCATTTTCCTTTAAAAAAGTGTAGGATAAAATGATATTTTGAGAACTTTCTGAGCCCTGAGCTACAGTACATGCTGTATATACAGATTAATAAAATCATATAAAGTAATGAGTTTGCTGCTTTTGAATGTTTTGTGTTATTAGTTAAGTAAATTCATTGTTTATTGAGATAAAGGTTGCAATAAAGCATAAGAGTATTAACATGAAATAATTTACAGTGGCAAAAACAGATTTTGAACCTTTAAAATGTTTAATAACAAAATGAACAGTAAAACGATAAAAAACATCCCTAAATTAAATAAATTTTTGAGCTTTAGACATTGAATAAATGGCTTTACGTTGCCTTAACAAATGTGTAAATCATTTCCCAAAACAGAAAAAATCTTACTATATTACAAAACGTGGTCGCTTCTACTGTAGACAGTGGCTGCGTCTCCTTAACAATAAAAGCAATAACCATTTTTTTGAGTGCAGTTGAATTAATTGTGAATTAATTCACATTTACCTGGAGAATGTGAACTGATGCTAAACCTTTGTTGTTTAGCTGGAGTTGGGGTGCGAGTGTAGTTCTTTGCATTCAGTTTTGTTATATTTTTTTTAATGTCGTGTTTCTTGCAATTGTCAAGAGTTTTACTTACACATAATCTACATTTAATGACAATCCACTTCTTTTCTTCAATGAGTTAAAAATAACAAGAATCCATTGCAAAAATGTAAGTCTCCGGCCTGCTATTGTTTTTGTTTCTGACTGTCTGTAGTGATGACAGGCGATTCGTGAATGAATTGTCTGTTTTAACTGGATCTTCTAAGGGAACCGGTCGAACCATTAAATTAAATGGAGTTGTCATGAAACGGTTTTTGTCTTCAGTACTAACATACCGGATACCACCTCTGACTTAAATAAACATATATCCTGAGTTATTTAGTTACTAGAACAGTACACTTACTCATCTGCTGTGAAAAAACAGACCTGATGATGATGATGATAAGTGTGAGCCTACTGTCTGTTTCCTCGCAGCACGCTTTCTCATTGAATGTGTGATCCAACCTGACTAAGGTAATTTTTATTCTGCAATATATTTTATAAAAGCCAATTAAGCAAGGTAAAATGTAACTTGCGTTAACTCAAATATTATTACTTATTTATAAAAGTAATGCGTTAGTTTACTTGTTGCTTTCGAAAAGTAATATTATTACGTAACACTCGTTACTTATAACGCGTTACCCCCAACACTGCTGGTTACAGGTATTCAGCTTTCTTTGAAATATCAGCAGAATAAAGAAACAGCTTTGAAACATGTAAAGGGTGAACCATCCCTTTAACAAGCTGATTGCAAGTCAACGCTCCGCCCTCTTTTGGAAAGCACCAGCTCATTAGCATTTGAATGGACACATACAAAGACGGTGTTTTGTTGCTCACAACCAAATAACCAAACTTGACAAGTTATAATAAATGATCTGATTGGTATTTTGGGCTGAAACTTGTTTTACATTTTATGACAAGGGCCACAATGTGTCACCTTTAAATCATTGCACTGAGAAAAGGGATGAACGGGACTTTCTTTTCATTCACACCTTAGCATTCAGTGTGATATCTAAACCTATCATTTAATGTGTTAGGCGAATGTAACTATTTAAAGAGTCATGCATATGAACGACTTGATGTGTGTGCGGATTACGATATATTTTTATTTATGTGTACTGTGATTAGCAGCATGTGTCAAGTATAAAACACGAGTGATAATTACACTTGGATATGATTTTAACACAGCTTTCCAAGTAATATAATAAAAGAGAGTTTAAAATAGATGTGCCTGTGATGGTCTGAGCTTCCACCATGCTAATGTCATTAACATGGTTGGTGAATGCAAAACCAGATGGGGTTGCAATCTGTATTGACTGCATCAAACATTCTTACAACTTAAAATTGATAATTATATTGTATTATAATAATATACACTACCTGACAAAAGTCTTGTCACTTATCCAAGTTTTAGGAACAACAAATAATAATTTGACTTCTACTTGATCGTTTGGTATTACAAGTAGCTTATACTAAAGGCAAAGGCCCCCATACTAAATGTAACCCCAAACCATGATTTTTCCTTTACCAAATTTGACAGATTTCTGTGAGAATTGTGGGTCCATGCTGGTTCCAATAAGGTCTTCTGCAGTATTTGAGATGATTGGGATGCAGTTCAACAGATGATTCATCAGAAAAAATTTACCTTCTGCCACTTTTCCAAATGATCAACTAGAAGTCATTTTATTATTTGTTGGTCTTACAACCGGGATCAACGACAAGACTTTTTGTCAGGAAGTGTACAATAATATAATAAATTGGAGACAAACACAAATATTAACCCTTTAATGCATGAATGTTTCACCAATCGTTATTACATTTCCGGGTCTTAACTGACCCAGACCTATCAAAATCCAGATTGAATTCTGCATTAGTGTTAAAACTACTGTTAAGTTCAATTTGAGCTACTTTTTTGTCAACATCTTTGTAAGAGCACACATTTAACATCTAGCTCATGTTTGCAACCTCAGCCATATTTAATTCTATTCATTTTTATTTCTATAGTACTTTTACAATGTAGATTGTGTCAAAGCAGTTTAACATAAAAGTTCTAGGAAATTTGAATTGAAACTGTGTCAGTCCAATTTTCAGAGTTAAAGTTCAGTTTAGTTCAGTTCAGTGTTGTTTAATTCTCACTGCTGAAAGTCCAAACAAAAAGCAAATCCATCGATGCGCAGCTCCACTATATTCTTAAACATATAGTTTCCAACATCTTTAAAACCCATATTTCTAACAATAACAGCTTATTTGTCAGATTCACCATCAGGCGACATTGATATTTCTACTTGATTGTGGACAGTAATTGCTCTGCAGAAAAGCCTTTCAATCTATTTCCAGTTTGATGAGGAAACATAACTATTTTACATTTAGTCAGTTTAGTGGCTAATTCGTACCAATTCATACTAGTTCAGGCATAAAAAAATTCCCAAATTTTTATAGTAGGCATGGCTCCAAACCCCACCCCTAAATCCAAGTTGTAATGAGCAAATTGTGCTAAATTATACAAATGACATTGCACAAATTCATACAAATTACTGAATCAAAAAATTAGGTAACGCTTTATTTTGATGGCCCATTTGAGTATTGGTAGACTGTCCGCTTAACATCTGTTGATACTGCTCCTTCAACAGACATTTAACTTACTATAAGAAACTTTGCAAATACATGTCAACCTACACTAACCTAACCCTAACTCCAACCCCAACCCCAACCTGACAGTCTACTTATAATCTAAAGAGAATTAGTTGGCATGTAGATGCAATGTAACTTAAATTCAACAAACGGATGAACTGCATTCGAATGAATATTCTGAATTTGAACTAGACAGAATTAGAAATTAAATAGAATTTTAAAACATATTATTTGTAATAAATAGATTAGGATATCTAACTTTAAAAACTAAGTTGATGGAGAGATGTAAATGATGTATTTTGTCTCTAAAGACCTGAGGTATGCTTTAATAAACATAACATAGAATTTGCAGTTCTGTTGATATTCAGAAAAATGACACTTTTCTGTTGCTTAAATCCTGCTGTATGTTGTAAATATCTAAAGTTATGAACTTATAAAGCTTTCATTTAGAGACATATCTTGAATTTAGGGGGCATTTTTATTCATTTTTTTATAATTAATAAAAATGAGCTAGTGGCACTTTACTTGAAGGTGGTGTTTATAAGACTGTCACGAAACCTTTATAATCATCACAAGACATAAATGAATGAAATTATATGCATGCTTTTGACAATTGTTCTTAAGTGTCATTTGCTTCGTTATGTAATTTTAAATTCAATGACATTGTTATGGCAACTTGACATAAAAAATACATCACAACTGGTCTTTATCTTTGTCATGATAACTTAACATTATCAAGACAACATACCTTGTCATAAATCTGTCATAAACATGATTGTCATGAGGTCATTATAATTATCTCATGATCCCATTTTCAGTGGAACAAACTTTATTTGTCATTAAAATGTCTCATATATTCTTATGTCAAATATTCTTTAAGAGTAATTAATGACATTTTAATGACAAATTCAGCTTGTACCACTGTAATTAAGGTAAAAAAAAAAATTATGACACTCTTAAAATTCTTGACATGTTTAAAATGGCTTCATCAAAATCATGTTTATGAGTTATGTTGTCTTGGTAATGTCAAGTTGTTATGACAAAGACAAAAACAGATTGTAATGTATTAGTTTGTCAAGTTGTCATAACAAACAATGTCAACTTTGTAATTAAGATGATATAACTGAGCAAACTACTAATAAACATACATAAAATATTCACCCCAGCTGAGTCAGTTGGCATTTCTGTGTGGAGTTTGCATGTTCTCCCCGTGTTTGCGTGGGTTTCCTCTGGGTGCTCTGATTTCCCCATAGTCCAAAGATATGCGGTATAGGTAGATTGAATAAGCTAAACTGGCCGTATAGTGTATGTGTGTGAATGCAATAGTGTATGGGTGTTTCCCAGTGTTGGGTGCTTTGTGTTGGGTGCTGGAAGGGCATCCGCTGCGTAAAACATATGGTGGATAAGTTTGGGGTTCATTCTGCTGTGGCGATCCCTGATTAATAAAGGGACTAAGCCGAAAAGAAAAATGAATAAATGAATGAAAATATTCACATTGATGACATGTGTCATGTCATAATTAGAAAGATTTCATGACAGTCTTATGAAAACCCCTTCAAGTAAAGTGTTACCAATGAGCTCTTTTTCAAGAACAAGTTCTGTTATTAAACTGCAAAGGTCACTACCAAATATATAACACAATTACCTGGTGTACTGTAATCATTTTTACATTTTTTCCTCTTTGAGCAATGCCATAGAGACTGATCATTTCTGAGCATTTGAACAGCTCTTAATCAGTATTGGGTAAGTTACTTTAAAAAAGTAGTAGATTAATCAGATTACTAATTACTTGACTTTATTACTTTTTATTACTTTTACTTTTTTACTTTAAAAAAATATAAAATATACCTATAAAAATACAAAATAAATAGCAGCTTTTTCAGTAATTTCAAATTCACTGAAAAACATTACAATGGGTTGATCACAGCAGCTTGACATATTTAAAGAGTTTGCCCATCTCTTATTATTCTCTCATTATTCACTTGTTCCAAATCTGTTTGTCACAAAACAAACACAACACAAAAGAAGACGTGAAGAAAACTGAATACCTGTAACCATTGACATCCATAGTATGCAAAAGCACTGCAGTGTTTGTCTGAGGTAATTAGTCTACTGAAATGTGTATAATCCATACAAAGCATGAAGCTGATTGGTCAGTTATTGTCACGTGACTCACGGTGTTCAACTGGTGCACCTAGAAAATGCGAGCATGCACACTATGCGCTTCGAATATGTGTGTGCAGGCCGCGTACCACCATTGGAAATACAGAATGTGCGCACGCAACAGGTGCAATATGTGAACGGCCCCATAAGAAGCTATGGTTTCCTTACATTCAGAAGATACCTTCACTCCCAAATTTTTCCTGTTCTCCTTGGTGATGAGTATTATCATAGAATGCTTTCTGTACAAGTGCTTGAACAAGATGCTGGTCGAGTTCTTTAGAAACTGGACATGGACTGCATTTCACAGCAATATTTTAGTTTTTACGCTCAATGAAATCAAAGGAATGTCTGTATTTTCACTTGAAGAAACAACCCCTCTCGTCAGCAACCATTTTAGCTTGTTCTCCAGCAATTTAAAAGTGTATGCTTATTAACTGACATTGCAGTTAAAAACGTTACTTAAAAGGAGTATTTTTTCTTCTAAAATCTATATTTGTAACACAATTACACTGACTTTAGTAACTGTAATCAAATGACACACATAAAAAATTTAATTCGTTACATTACGG
Organism: Danio tinwini; assembly: GCA_903798205.1. Lineage (NCBI taxonomy): Eukaryota > Metazoa > Chordata > Actinopteri > Cypriniformes > Danionidae > Danio > Danio tinwini. Next base: position 10,749,365 of record CAIGQZ010004625.1, on the reverse strand, counting down.
TATTGCCCAAAAATTTAATTAGAATGCAGTCGCGTTACTGTGGAACGCGTTACACCCAACCCTGCTCTTAATAGTATCTGAATATCAAATTACAATAATTTTGACATGAACACAACATTAATCCAGGGTAGTCAGATTTAGAAATGTCATAGTAAACATTGCTGTAAAACTTTTCAATAAGCTTCCATTAGTTAATGTTAATGTTAGTTAAAGCATTTACTAACATGAACAAATGGTGAACAATACATTAATTACAGTATCTGTTCATCTTTGTTAACATTAGTTAATAAAATGAAAGTTGTTCATTGTTAATAAATGTTAACTAACCCTGCTTTAACTAATATTAACAATCACAACTTTGGATTTTAAAATAAAACTATGATTAATAAATGCTGTCAAGTTTTTTTTTTATCTAAGTTCATGTTAGTAATAATATTAACTAATGGAACCGTATTGCAAAAAGTGGAGTTGTTGTTTTCATTACTATAATGTTAATATGACAAGTGCTGCACAAGAACTCACTTGTTGTTTTGTATAATATTGTAAAATTCTGTATCTCTCCAGCTCGTCAGCACTATTGTTTTTAACTTCCATCAGATGCTGAAACGAAAAACAGGAAGTGAGCTTTTCTGCAATTGTGCAAATCTCTTGCATAATTAATGAGACTAGCTGTGCTTCTTTTTGATTGGTTGTCAGTTGCTAGACATTTCAGTTTCACAGTTTTTCAGAGCTTTTTCTCTGGTGTGTTTTAACACTATTTAGGACTTGTGTGACAGCATTCCGGGGTATTAAATTTGCAATCTTGGCTCTACACCTTAAATGGTCTCTAAAATCTTTATGTTGTCAGGTTTCTCTGTGATTTAATGACTGCGAGCAGTAGAGAGGAGGAGGAGGATGTTCTCAACTGTAAAGAGTAGATCCATTTTGTGCAGTGAATTATTTAAAGGCATAATTACCTAAGAATTAAACATTTAGTTATGATCATAGACTGTAAAAAATATACACATAGTATACGTGACGTCACCTTAAGTGCACAACTGAAACTACAAGTGGGCATGGCCAACCGTCACCATTTTGTTTGCACGTCATTGCGCCGACTGCGGGCCGTGAGCGGAGCTACAGATGACTGCTAGCATTTTGCTTAAATGAGTTTTTCTTTGGGAGGAACGCTTAACTCTTCATTACCTGTGATTTGTTTGTGTTCTGACCACATGTGCTTGGTTGTACACTATATCAATAAAGTGTTTGGTCTTTTAAAAACACTATTGTAATACATTGAGCCACTAAGCATTGTTCTTATGAGGTTTTTCTACAGGTAGAAAATGTGAGGCACTTCCGAATGCTTCAAATATAGTCTGTATTAGTAGATGCAAGGCTATTTATGAAATCTAGGCATAAAACTGTATGACAGCATTTCATATGACTGTTCAAGAATTTTCAAAAATAAGAATTTCACTCACTAGGGAAATGGAGGCCACTTGAATAGTTTTGTGAGCACAAGTGCACACTATGCCATATTATCAGATAACTGTAAGAAATAATCCCAAAAGGGAATTGACTGTGTAAAGCCACATTCATTCATTCATTTTCTTTTTGGCTTTGTCTCTTTATCTGGGGTCGCCACAGCAGAATGAACCACCAAAGCCACATAAAACAAAACAAAAATACGACGTATATGCTGAATTCATCGGCTAATCAGTCGGAATCAGCTGAGGTGACTTGACGGAGACCCTCGAAACCTAACTGTCACTTGGCTACGTCTTTAATTATGCAAACTTAATATAAATGGAACGAATGAGTTATAATAAAAATTCACCCCCCTCACAGTCATCAAGGGTAATATTAGTAGAGGTGTGAACCTACACTGGTCTCACGGTTCGGTTCGGTTACGATTATCATGCCATCGATTCGGGTCAATTTTATATCTCGGTGCATCACGGTGCATTGACGATTCTTTCCATCCATAATTAGATTTTTTCTTTACAACACAAGACAATTTTTTTAATTAAAATCTATAAATTTTGTCCTTTAATACAAGCAGTAATATATATGAACTGTACCTTTAATTTCACCTGCTCAACACAAAGGCCTGCGATTAGAAACGAGAGCATCCCATGAGTGACGCGGGAAAAACAGCCACGGGTCAGTCTATATGCGCAAAATACACGGTTATCAGGTAATCCGTAATATAATAAATACAATACAATAAACTCGCACCACAGGCACGCTTCTGTCTGGATCCACAAGTATCGCTTTAACAGCTAAGAGGAGAGGAAACTTTACCTCATGTACATGCCAACGGGTCAAATGCTCAAAGTGTGTGTGTGGGAAAGAGAGAGAGAGAGAGGGGCGGAGATGGAGTTTTACAGCATTTCTCCCTAGTAGTGAAATAGCGGCTCGGGCTTTACCATTCCTCAGTGTCAGTGAAAGATTTGCTTTTTAAGTAGTAGGAGTGTTTTATTTACTCGCCCTCGCCTCCTTCGCAATAGTATTCTACCGCGACATCTAGCATAGGGGATAAATGACGTCAGTGCGTAATAACCGGTTATGATCTATTACTAAACCAATATCGAATTGTCCCCATCTGCATCGCGGTGCACAGAAGAAACTATTCATTTTGACACCCCTAAATATTAGTTATATACACCAAAATCATTTTTTTGTACCAGGCTGTAAACATGTTTTGATCAGCTGTAAAAATGGCCAATTTATCATGGCAGTCTGTGAACATCTGGAGTTTCTGGAGCCAGCCCCCAAAGGCCAGTCGATGAATTGCAATTTCAGTTACTTCCGTATTAGCATTACAAGGAAGAGTGGGATGTTGCCGCTTGGTTACGATGTACTCACCCTCATGTGGTTCGATGTGGTCTTAACATGTTTTTTAAATAGATATTTTGAAGAATGTTGGACATCTGTAGACGTTGACATCCATAACTGGGGAAAAATACTATGCAAATTAATTTAGCAAGTATCCTCTCTTTTGATCAACGGTAGAAAAGAACTGAATAAATGAATAAATGACAGTTAAATTTGGGAAAGTGTCTCTTTAAAGTGACAGTTCACCCAAAAAAAAACCTCATTATTTACTCACCTTTAGGTCATTCCTAACTGTTATGGGTTTCCTCCATCTGTTAAACACCAAAGAATATATTGTGAAGAAAGCTGAAAACCATTGACTTCCATAGTTGGAAAAACAAATACTTTGAAAGTCGATGGTTACAGGTTTTCAACATTTTTTAAAATAGCTACTTTTGTTTTGCACAGAAGAAGGAAACTCATAAAGGTTTGAAACAATAAAAGCAATGAATGCAACATTTAAATTTTTGGCTGAACTATCTCTTTAAGAGAGCATTTTGTTATCAGTTTAGTTCAGTCTTTTAGAACAAGAGCTTTTTAATCTGACAATTAACTCAGCGTTTCTGTTTCAAATCATCATCATCTCTTTCATCTAACTTTGTTGCTCATAATATCTGTCTGTATCTCCATTTCCCTGTCCATTTACTACTCTCTCAGGTGACTGCACGCGCTTCAGAGTAAACACACGAAAACTAATTGAATTACCCTGAAGGCCCAGAAATGGAGAGCACGGCTAATTTGTAGCCATGGCCACAGACAAACCTTCCCTCGCTGCTTGTTTTTGTTGACTGTGGCTCTGTAAACAGCTTGCCTAACAAGGGGAACTCCTTGCGTGCCTGTCATGTGCTGTGCTTGGGATTGACTCGCAGTAATGACCAAAGCCGAGCTCAAAGCACTGACAACCTCTGACTGCCTCATACTTTCCATAACGTGGCCCATAGGGACACAATCAGCCATGCGTTAAATTGACTCATCGCAGGCCCACATGGAGCCCGAGCGCACAGAACGGAGGCCAGCATCACTCACAAAGTTCACTTCTATGTTCGTCTATATTTTGAGGATGTATTTAGATGGCAGTAATAGTGTAATAGCATCATTAAGTAATCAAAAATAACAATTATAATTTGGGGAAGCAGAGTAGTGCTTCAGTTTCCATATTTTTTTGGTGATGGCAGTTTAAAGACGCCTCTTATATGGAAAATGAAGTCACGTGCATTGCTCAGGTGTGATTTTTTCCACAGACTTCAACAAAGTGTCAAAATATTAATATTTCTGTGGGTCTCGTCTATCAAATCCGATCTTTACCTTGTATTTTTCTATTGATTTTAAGTCGGGTGACTAGCTGGGCCATTCTATTGCTTGATTTTCTTTCTCTGAAAGCATTTGAGAGTTTCCTTGGCTGTCTTTTGAATCACTGTCCCGCTGAAATGTCCACTCTGGTTTTATCTTTATTATCCTGACAATGAGGAAGGGCAGATGTTTGCTGAATAAATTTTGAGAGATTTCAGCTGCTGTCTGGGCTTTCACTGCCTTTTTACACCTCCCTTTTTTCATGTGTTCAATACTTTTTTTCTGTGTCATTTCATTTTAATACACATAACTTAATTTCTAATTAGATTTGTTTTCTTTTCATATATATATATATATATATATATATATATAT
>CAIGQZ010004625.1:10714003-10728546 GCA_903798205.1 Danio tinwini | reverse complement strand
GATGGACTGGAACCAATTTTTTTTGCAGGGTAATAAAATAGTTTGAAAGTCAGAATTATTAGTCCCCCGTTGAATTTATTTATTTTTTATATTTCCCAAATTATGTTTAACAGAGCAAGGACATTTTTACAATATGTCTGATAATATTTTTTCTTCTGGATAAAGTCTTATTTTGTTTTATTTTGGCTAGAATAAAAGCAGTTAAAAAAATTAAAACCCATTTTAAGCTCAAAATTATTAGCCCCTTTAAGCTATATATTTTTTGATAGACTACAGAACAAACCATCATTAATACAATAATTTGCCTAATTACCCTAACCTGCCTAGTTAACCTAATTAACCTAGTTAAGCCTTTAAATGTCCCTAGCTGTAAAGAAGTGTCTTGACAAATATCTAGTAAAATATTATTTACTGTCATCATGGCTATTTCATGGGTATTTCTGTTAAAAAAATTCTGACTTCAAATATATACTCTGATTGCTAAGCACTGAAGCTAAGTAGGGTCAGTACCTGAATGGAGACCTTCCAGGTTGCTAGTAAGACTAGGGGCCCTATTATAAGCCCTGCGCAATAAGGCGCAAGTTGTGTTTGGTGTGATTTGTTGCTATTTTCAGACCAGCGCAACCATAATTTTCACATTTTGCGCCACGTTGTTTAAATAGCTAATCTATTTGCGGCACTTTGTGGACTCATGAGTGTGCTGGTCTAAAAAGGAGGTGTGTTAAGGCGCATTGTTGGCGTGTTGCTATTTTGAGGAACTGAAATAGACAGCATCATTGAGTAACGGAAAACTGGTCTAAAGTCCAGCACAGAGCTTGTTAGTTGTGTACCTATGCAGGTCCAAGACACGTACACATTGTTTAAGACATACAGGATGTACAGCAATACACAAATATCTTTACTTATGAAAAAAATATTATTTATACATCATTTTACACAAAGTTTTTATAATTACTGCCTCCATGCCTTCAATCACTGCCTTCACCTCGGAGGGCTTTTTTTCAGTTTATTCATGACAATTTGCATTTGTATAATGTTATTATTATTAGCAGTATTATTTATTAAATGCATATTTATATTTGATTTAATAAAACAGGTTTAGATTTGTCTACCCGTTGGGTTTTGGAGATGTATGCATCACCATATGGAGTATAAGAATAGGATGTGTGTTTGGATGTAACTCAGTTTTTTGACCACACTTTGTTATTATTATTCATTTATTTGTTTGCTGGAAATTAGAACTGAATTTAAAAATAGTTTTTGAAACAAATCTTTGCGCTTAACAAACTAAATTAAATATGTAGTAAAATATGTAGGCTGATGAGTGTCTTCAGTGGAGTGCGCACAACACCGTTTCCTTATCCACAAAAGTATAGGAGTAAAGTAAAGAGTGAAAGTAGAGTAAGAAAGAAGTAAATAGGCCAACTGGAGAAGGCTCGTTTTACATTATTGCACTGCAACTGTTTTCTCGCTAGTGAAGCGTTTAGTTTTTCCACTTACAAAGTCTGCCATGTAAAAATAACAAATGCATCATGGCACGACGCAACTGACTCTTAAAGGGAATGGGAGATGAGACTCTGATTGATTTAATGCACGTTATGCTCAAAACACACCCATAACTCATTAAGAGAATAAGCACAACCCTGTTAGACCATGCTCCATGGTGTAGAGCTTATTTTTTCATCCTTAAAATAGGAAAAGTGGATTCGGACATGCCCTTAATGACTTAATGACTTTGCGCCTAGATTATTCAAATAGAGCTCTAGGTGTTAATGCCACGGTGCTCCTTAAATTAAGTTCTTTTTTGCTTTTCGTTTGATGCAAAATGTGGTTCAAAAAATCCTAGTGATGTAACGTTGTACTTTTTTCGAACACTCCTACAACCCTGTGCTGCAATAGGTGGGTTTCTAAAGACATCAACCTGCTCGCATGTAGCCCTAAACACAATAATGGTGGCTATGAGAGAACAGTTTCATAAACGTCTGGCCAACAGCCTTCTTCATGAATGGCACAACCACGACATCTGTATTTTGCTTTCTATTTGCCCCAGACAGACATCAAGTTGTCCCGCTGGTGTGCGTATACAAAAGATGTGATGAGGGTGTCTTATCGTCTGGTGTGTGACCCTCCAAGTCTTTCAAATCTGTCTGCGGCCAATCATACAAGCTAGTGTTGTTGTCTTGAATCGTGTTCTCCTGTCTGATCCCTGTGGAATGAGAAACAAATCAGGGGAAGTCACACACCAAAGAAGGCGTAGTACTAGAACACACCCACCGATTGCTTAAACGCCATGATCCAATGGTAGCTCAAACATGTTCAAGAGCCAAAATGAACTTCCCCAAATGTTTGTTTTGGTGAGCTGTTTCGAACTGGTGAAATTAACTTAACCGGATTTTGTTTGTAATTATTTGATTGCAGTTCATACTTTGATTTTATTTGAACTGAACTGGGGTCTTTAGTAAGGCTACTCTGTGGTCAATATGGATCCTAATGCTCCATTAGGATCCAAAAATCCATTGGCATTCCTTGTAAAAGAGTAAACTGTGTACTGGACACAATTCCCTTTATCTCTATCGCCTTCTCTCCAGCTGGTGTGGGTAATGCATTAGTGCCATTACTGTGTGGCTGCCATTGTGTCATCCAGGTTTTGGTTGAGAAGAGTTTCCCTGAGCTGTCTGTAAAGTGCTTTGGGTCACACCATATAAAACACTATATCAGGGGTCACCAACCCTGTTCCTGGAGAGCCACTTTCCTGCAGATTTCAGCTCCAACCCTGATCGAACACAACTAAACCAATTAATTAGGACCTGAAGCAGCACTTGGTAAGTATAGACAGGTTTGTTGGGTCAGGGTTGCAACTGAAATCTGCAGGAAGGTAGTGCTGGTTTAGTGGCCCCTGCACTATTTAAATGCTTTATTCACTCAGTATTCAGTGATACCCATAGAGAGATGGCGTTGACTTCTCTTGTGACCTTCTCCTGTGTTCTCTAGGTTTTCATTCACACCCATTGCTTTGCTTTTTTGCATATTACATGTAGCTTGGAAATAAGCATATTCTGATTCAGAGAGCATCTTTTGGTGTGATTTGATTCATGGGAAGCATAGATCACAGCAAGCATTCAAGCTTCAAACCTCTCGAAATGCCTTTAAAGTAAGTTTTAAAGCCATCTGTGTAATATTGTCATCTACCATGCATGATTACTTAAATCATTAATTAAAATGATTATGATAATTAGGTTATTAACATGCTTGATTGCCCTTGTCTTCTTCAAATTATAGCAAAAGGAAACTACTTAGAAGAGAGGTTGGTGGTTGGTGCAAAGAGAGATGAAAAGATATATGAGCCAAAGGGAAGGAATGAGATGGGGGGTGAAAAGTGGAAGAAGAAGCAGGAAACTGATTGAGAGAGTGCTGAGAATAAGTACCCTGCTCGGCATCAGTAGCCGTCAATCACTGATGTTCATTCGTTGTGTAACCATTCTACTTTACTTTTCCTTAAGAGCAAACACAGAGGGCATTCTCCATTCTTGTTTTCAGCTAAGGGCTGTTGTGTCTACTTTAAGGGGTGGCATTACCTTAGTTAACCTAAACACAACCTCTACTATGTATTAGTATTTCCTTTTAGTGTACGTTTATATATTATTTCCTTGTGGTGCATACACTACTTCAAAGAATACCATAATATTACCATGTCCAAAGAAGCATTGTTTTAACATGTCCAAACAGTTGTAGTACAGTATTTGTATCTTATAGTAATACAAAGGTACTTGCATAAGTCTTAGTACCATAATAAATGTCCCAAAAAAATGTGGTAGTACTGTTTGTGGTAGTTTTTGGTATTTTTAGTAGTGTCCAAATTAAAGGGTGGGTTTCGCTTACATTGGTATCTGCCTCCTCTTTTATAGCACTGCGACACTTGTTAAGTCATCAGGGCCTGTTTATCATGCAAAACCATCCTCCTACTAGTGCTGGACAACAGACGCAGCTGAATGGGTCCAATCAATAGAGCTCAGGGAGGAATGTCAAACAAGCCGTAACACTGCACAGCATCATTGTTTTGTCACGTGTCTCACTATACACTCTAGAGTAGGAGAAAGAGGAAAAAGAGACTGCACTAGCTTTCTTATTTGATGGACAATTTTGTTAGTCAACACCCAATACAGAGACAGTTCTTACTTTCCTAAAATACTTATGCATTTATCAACTTGTTGGGGCATGCTCATTTACAAAAATGTTTGTTGTGTTTGTTAAGCTGCGGTTAAGATAGTCCTCTATAATCAACTGCATTATTCATCCATTCAGGACCACTCTGGCATAGAAACAAATCCTGATGAACAAAATATCCACAGCCTACATTTTTTTGCTTCTCTGTGAACGTCTGCTTTTGGAATTTCTAAGTTTCTGACTTTTCCAAGTTTATATGACTTTATCATCTTAGAGCTGCCTCCTAACCTAAATTGTAACCTAAATTGTATCTGTGTATTAAACCTGATTATATTTCTTTATTATATTTCAGGTTCTTCCTGCCGTCCTGGAGACACTCTCTCAGAAGGAAATGATTCCACATGAATTACATGGACCGCTCTCCCACAGCAGGTGTGACTTCAATTGCTTAAGACTGAAATCTGTGTCAATCCGACCTTAGCCACAGGACACATCCCCTCTCACCACCACTCACCTCTCTACCCCATACCCATCCTCGCTCCAAGCCAATCAGTGGGAGGGCACACTCTGTTAGCAAGACAAACAGAGACCAGGAGGAAGAGGAAAAGAGCCAAAAAAAGGGGAAAGAAAAATCCAGAAAGAGTGGTTCAAAATTCTCAGGCACCATGAAGTCAAACCAGGAGCGGAGCAATGAATGCCTGCCCCCAAAGAAGCGTGAAATCCCAGCAAGCACTCTGCCCTCAGAGGAGAAGCCCATGGTGATGGCGCCTGCCAATGAGAGCCAGCGTGGAGGCAACCTGGCTTGGCTTGCCAGTCTGGCCAGTGGGCATGACAAAGGCCGGCTGCACACCAGCACCTCTGCAGAACCAGATGGGCCTCAATATAAACCATTGTCAGCCACAGCTGAGAGCACACCTTCCTCGTCCACACTCTCAACCAGATCTCTATCAGCAGTGACCACCATACCTGCAGTGTACACATCACCTCTCTCCCATTCTCCTAGCGCAATCCAGTACACACCCTTGCCTCACAATATACACTTCATCAACCCTCCTTACTCTGCACCATACGCTGGCTACATCTCCCCACTAGCTCCCCCTTTAGCTGCCACCACTACCACACAACGTGAGATTTATGCCAGCACCTCCAGTTCTCAAGCATCCAAAATTGATCAGCACCACCAATTGGGCCGTCCTCAAGGCCTGGTCACAACTGACAACACCTCTTCACCCCACTCCACTCAATATGTCCAAATTGCTGGTTCTCCGCTAAGCATATCCCCTCGAACTGTTTCGTCACCGCATACACACTTGCCACTACATTTACATCCTCACCACACACTTCCCCTCGGTGGCCCTTCACAGGTCTTAGTCCCATACACAGAAAGTCTTTTACCCAAGAGGGAGGAGACGAGGGCCAGGGAGTTGCTGAATGGAGAGCTGGAGAAGGATAGACGTTTTGGTCCATCTTCTGAGTCCAGTGCAGGGAAGCATGGCAGCACTGCCAAAGGGGGTTCCTCTGCCCAGCAGCACCAGATCCACCAGCAGCAGAGCCCACGTCACTTTGAAGCCCGGCATGTTGTGCTACCTGCCGAATACACGCAGGACAGCACAGCCATGAGGACCTCATTGGTGCTGGTACCTAATAGTCATAGCTCCACTAGTGCTGATTCTGGAGGTACATTAGACAAGCTGCCTCCCTCAACATCCCACCATGAAAAAGGAGGGATTTGTGCTGGCAAACCTGTCTCCCGCAGTTCCTCCTTATCTTCCTCCCTTTCTTTTGCTCTTCCCCCTCCACCTGTGGACAATCCTAAGGGAGCAGCACAGTCTACCCATGCAGTCATTCAGACCACACTTAACAGCACAGAGTCACTCTCCTTAAGCCTCCCCTCCACTAATTTCTACTCCACCCAGCAGCCTATCATTGGTTACTTTGCCGGCACAGGGCACCAGCAGCCTCTCAGCTACCACACCACCTTACCCCAGCACTTGGTCATCCCTGGAACTCAGCCGGTCATCATCCCAGTAAGTGGAACTGAAGCTACAGCTACATCAACTGCGGCACTGCCCCATGCTTTTGTCACCTCAACAGCTCCCAAAGTGGAGACTTTTGAATCTTCGGCCCCATACCCCCACCCTGCCACAGCTATGGTTCAAGCCCAGTTGCATTTGCCTGTGGTTCCAGCACCTGCTGGCCTGATGACAACTCCACCTCCACCCTCAGTCCCTTCAATGCCACCCTACTTTACCAAGGGCTCCATCATCCAATTGGCAGATGGGGAACTGAAGAGGGTGGAAGACCTGAAAACAGAGGATTTCATTCAGAGTGCTGAGATTAGCAATGAGCTGAAGATTGATTCCAGCACTGTAGAGCGCATTGACAGCAGTCATACACCTAACTTTGCTATAATACAGTTTGCTGTAGGAGCGCAACGCTCACAGGTGGGTTCATATGTTTTCTATTTTACACTGCTGCTTGTAGACACATATGAGCATAATTTTTTTGATACAGAAAGATAAGAGGGGGCAATAACCTTTGATGACTATGTGATATCAATCGAACAAACACTGTGTACCATGTCTGCACGTGGTAGTAAAGGGTTTATAATAAAATTAACTAATGGAGTTGACCTTTGCCTAAGTTCTTGGTGTATGTACAACAATTATACTGTCCTTAAAATATTATATATTGCCCATCTTTATGAACCATAACTTCTGTTTGTTTCTTGCCATCTCTGAAATGAGAATTTTTAGATTTTCATTTGAATATCCTATATATGTTTATTGTTAATTACATACAGTGCATATTTTAAGTACATCATATACATTACAATACCAATTGCAGTTATTTGAATTATGCCATTTTATGAGGTGTGATTACAGTTTATAAACAAATATGGACAGTGGACAGTTTCATAATGCAGATGGATTCCAAAGAGTGCTAATTTAATTTCATTTTTAACAATTGTCAGTTAAACAATCTTTACAGCATTTGCAAATGCCCAGAGATCTTTCTTTACTTTACGTCTTTCATGCAACTTTATCATCTCGTTTTGAATAAGCATATGGTAGGCATTAAGTTTATATTTTTATATGCTGTGAGGGTGTGAATGTACCCTTATATGAACTCCACCTGCTCTCAATCAGTGTAAGTAGATGTGGGGCAAATTGGCAGCTGAAATCATCTCCCTGTTCCATAATCCCTCCCCTGGCTGTCCCCATGGCATCTTTGTTTAGTTTGTGTGGGATTCACTGGCAGAATTGAGTCATTCCTTATTTCTGCTTCCTTCTGTTGTACTGTGAGTGGGCTGTATGAAAAATCTGCTTCATTTGTCTGGGAGTTGAGATGGGGCCACCCACTCGAAAGCAGTTCTAAAGTCTGTCATTTCGAGAGGCGCTGATTAACAGATGCTATTTAGCAAAGGCATTCATTCATATCATCAGGCATTTGTGCATGACTTCTACTTTAGGAAATCATTGTCCTCTCTTTTTGATTCCCTTTTTCTTTTGCAGGTCAGTGTGGAGGTGCTAGTAGAGTATCCTTTCTTTGTGTTTGGCCAGGGCTGGTCATCTTGTTGTCCGGACCGGACTACTCAGCTGCTTGAGCTGCCATGCACCAAGCTTTCAGTGGGTGACGTCTGCATCTCCCTCACCCTGAAGAACTTGAGGAACGGTTCCATCAAGAAGAGCCAGGGGCAAGTCTTAGACGCGCCTGCCCTCGGCCCACCTCTTAAATCACCAAAAGCACTCTCGAGTGGCGCACGAGGGAGTGTTCGACACACAGAACAGGAAAATGGACTCGGGCAATGTGCAGATCAGGGAGGTAGAGGCGGCCAAGGCAATAGAGAGAATGGAGAACTGAGGTTTGGTGAAAGGGACAACTGCAAAGCTCCAACACTCACAGAATCAGAGACCAGCAGTAAACCCACAGGTCGAAAAAGAAGGTGGTCTGCCCCCGAGGGTCGCAAAGTAGAAAATCCAGAAGGAGAGCCCCCTTTAACGTTCCCTAAGCCTTCTTTCATCCCTCAGGAGGTTAAAATCAGTATCGAAGGCAGATCAAATATTGGAAAGTAAACATGCATCGGACTGTTCGGTTTTACAATTGCAAAATTTGCCCTCAGAATGTTTTTTATTTGATCTGTTGTCCAGATTTCTTTTCCTAAAGGCAAAATTTACTCAGTATCTACGTTATCACTTCTAACATTGTAATAGAGGAATTTAATATTACACAGGCAATTGGTGCAATTCCTTTGATTGGTCAAATTCAAGGTGGATGTAGAGCAAGGTGAGAAGGTGGTGAGACGACATGATATCCTGAAGGCTCTGGCATATAAAATCTCTCACAGCTGACAAGACGTCTCTCTAGTCTCTCACCTACGACATTCTTTGGCTTACAAACCACACTTAGTAGCAATTAAAGCATTCGCTTGCTGCGTGAACCTGAAAATGTTAGTAAGGGAAGATGAACAAATGGTGTGAATATGGTGGCAGAACGGAAATCACTCCTCCACTGGTTGCAGGAGTTTACATGATGTCAGCCATCTTGTTTAACTGTGACTACAAGAGACTATCCAAATCGATCCTAACAATATAGTGCAGTATGGTCAGCACAGTTAGACTAGCATAGATTCTATTAACGTTTATTGAAGTGCAAAAAGAGGTTTCCAAATACTATGGTACAGGCCAAGAGAGATGATGTCATTGAGCGGTGCCAGTTTGCTCCTCAGAAAAGACGAAACTATCACTTTAAACAGGGAAGATGGATGAATCTATTTTTATATATCCAACTGTCTAACCTTTTATTTGACTATTTTTGTAGTTTTGCATGTTTTCCTCTTTTCAAACCCTCCTATCATACCTAATGGGTAGATATTTTTTTATGTTTTCCCCCCTTTTTTGTGATGAATGTGTCAACCTTGCAATCAGGGGTCATTTTTTTTTTTGTACGTAGACACAGAATGGGTTCTTGTCTATGAATATATATGCATGGATGTATCTTGATGCATACAAACACAATGGGTGAGGAGATCGACCAGTCTTTTGTTTTAGTGCAGTCTCGGCTGTTTTGATTTCGTTTAAGGAAAAGAAAGTTGATTATTTTGAAAGATAGAGTTGGAAAGTTGGCTGCGAAGGATGAGGTGTGAGTGCTGAAGCGCTTAACTAACACGCCTGTCACTGATAGTAGTTTCAATCAACCGAATCAAGTAATGACTTATTATTGTTAATATTATTGCTACAACTATTTTCTGTTGATTTTTTTCAATGTAAACGCAGTACTGTATGCTGTATCATCAATTGGATGTTGAGTGACTCCGGAAAGGCGATAGGGTCACAGTGAAGGTATGAATGTAAAAGGTGATGAAAGAAAACAAGATTTTGTCCTCATGAGGACTGCTTTAAAGGAAGCACTTTTTTAATGAATGGCTAAGCCATCTCAAGCAAGTTGAGTAAAGATGACAAAACAACTGCCATTTAAGTAATTTAAAGCAAAAAGAGTCGAATGAAAGTATGAATGCAAATAAGGATGGAATGGAAATAAATGCAGAGACTGTTTATATATTTGCGAGAGATATAAGAGACAAAGTGTAAGTGAGAAACTCTGGCTATGGTAATCTTTGGAGGATCGAGGAGTGTCATATACTTGTTTGTTAGCAATGTGTGTGATCGTGCCCGCATGCGAGTTTGTGTGCAGCCGCACACATACACATGACCACACGGTTACGGTGATTTTCAGTCATGTTGAAATAGACATGTCATGTATTTTTTGTACATTAACGTGTATAGAACTGCATATGCTATATCTATCTTACTGTATGAGAGCGCAAGACTACATGAGCACGTTTTTAGTCCCGTCCCCCAAGACACTGACTCATCGAACGTATGTGAAAGCAGTCATGTAGTCATTTCAGTTTTGTGTGAGTTTGTGTGCGTGCGTGTTTGGGTGCTTGCATGTGTGTGTGTACATACCACACATATTATAAATAGATATTTAAGTTCTACTTAAAAGAATATTGCAATTTGCACATCTGGAGAGATAGTAACATGATTTATTTTGTTTTCTGCCAGCACAGACAGGGCCGAAAACCAGATTTTTACTAAAATGTAGCAGTTTCTTGGCAAGTTTGTTTAGTTTGCAGGTCTGTTGGCTTCATTTTTATTAGGAAAACCAGGAAGCAAGAGGGTTTGAATCAGCAGGATTTTTGCATGGTGCTGTTGAAGAGTTCGCTCATAGCCTGTAGCCTGCATACTTGTCAAGTCGTTCGAGTGGCCACACTCAAGTTAACTTGGGTAGGTGAAAATCTGGCAGAAATATGGGTTTTAGTAGAGAATAAAAGATGAATGAATGGATTTAATGAGTGGTGGAGGGTGGGTGAGTGAGTGCACCCCATATACAATTTGAAAATGCTTTATTTTTTTATAATAAAACAGGGTTTCTCAGATTAACACCACAACCATGCTTTTTTTTTATTGGAAATGTCTCCACTTCTGTCTTTTGACCTGTGTGTGTGTGATTTTTACTTGGATTGTACGTGTGAATGTATCCGCTTCAACCAATCAAACTTGATATTTTCATTGTGTTCGACATTTATTTTGGGCCAAACGCTAGAAATATTACTGTTTGTCCGTTGAACCACCCCAAGAACAGAACTGTCGATGGCGGTCTTGCATTTTTGTCTACTTTTTCCAGATCTTTACCTGTTGTCCTTCTCTTCATGTATTGATCAGTGTTTTCTATGTTGCGCATTGCTTCAATCATTTTACAGTCTGCCTCCTTCTGGTTGCACAGTGTGGTTCCACGTACGCACGAGAAGCATTCCGAACAACGGCACGTAGCAATAACCCTTAGTCTCTAGTGCTGAACCAAAAATACAAAAACACACAGACATCAACGCCAGACCTTCTGTTCGACCTCAGCAAGCTGTTTTTTTATCCTCTTTAGGTTGATTTGCAGTTTGCACAGCCAGCCCTCAGTAACTTCAGGGAGAAATGTAAAATAATATGCAGTGACAGAGTCTGTCCCCTCCTTGCCGTCTTAACCCGTAATCTATAGTGACCTCCAGATGCTCTTCAGGTGCCCATACAGAACCAGTACGCCTCTCTCAGAGTATGTTTACCCAACCGCAACCGTTAGCTACCTTCTGTTGCCTGGCACGTACGTTTGACGCTTTCTCACAAGGCACAACCAACTACAGTTCCTACAGTTTCTCTCTTTTTATCTGTCTTTCACATTATAGCCATATAACCTTGACAGTATTTTTGACCGAGTTTCATGTCAAATTTAGGTTTTGGGGTTTTAAGGGAGAATTCTAATCCATTCGCTTGTAGTCACCTACAATATCTGTTATCATCAACATGAGTTGATAGTTGAACCCATTTTACTTCCTCAGTGCGGTATGTTTCAGGGTTGGCAATAAGAAACAGCAGGTTTTTCATGGTAAACTGAAAGCGAGTTTACTAAAATATTTAAAATATGACATCATGTCAGCGGGAAAGTAAATTTGTTTTGTCTGGAAAAAATAAAGGCTCTAACTCTTGATGCCATAGAAAATAATTTTGGTTTCCACATAGACACTTTCGGTTGAAGAATTTCAGAGACACAGGTGTCAAACTCAGTACCTGGTGGGCCGTAACTCTGCACAGTTTAGCTTTAACCCCAATTAAACACACCTGATCAAACTAATTAAGTCTTTCAGGCTTGTTTGAAACCTACAGGTAAGTGTGTTGAAGCAGGGTTGGAACTAAAATGTTCAGGGCTGCTGTCTTCAAGCTACTGAGTTTGACACCCCTGGTCTAAGAAGATCCTTTTCTAAAGCATTTTTAAAAGATTCCCTTAAATCCATTTTCAACTGTAAAGAACCTTTTTTGTGGTAAAAACCATTAAAGGTTCTTCATGGAACCATTGATGCCGATATTTTTAAAAGTGCAGCAATTCATCCCTCACAATAAGACCTAGAAAGACGTTAAAAAAATGTCCAATTTAAAATGATTTTTACAATTTTTTTAATCTATTCAGCCAATCTCCGGGTTTGGCGGCGCTTTTAGATTAGCTTAGCATAAGTCAATGCTTTGGATTAGACTATTAGCATTTTGCCGAGTTTGGTCATTGCACCTGCTGCACAAAGTTCCTTGATTATTACGCCGGAATGAGAGTATAGTAGCTAGTGGTGTAACGGACTGCAAATCTCACGGTTCGAACCACATAATAGTTTTTTAGCCATGGATTGGACCATTTTCAGATCAGCCAAAAAGGGGAGGAGACAAATGTAATTTACTTAGCATTTATTACAAAAACAGTACTGCAGGACACTTTTGGTTTTAACAAACAAAACTTACAACCTGTAATTTTATTAAAAATGAAATAAAAAAAATCAGCTGAATAAAAATAAATTGTAAAACATTCAGTACTGTGAAAAATTCACTGTTACAACTGTTAAATCTAACATTATAATTTGACCCGTATAAATTTTTAGTCTCATTTTTAATAAATGTTTCAGTTATTCACTCATAAAACATCATGTTTCATTGCTAGATGTATCATTTTTGAAGAATAATTCAGTGGCATATTTTTGATGGCTGTTTGTCGCCAACTATTGGTTAAATAATGTAATTTCTATTCCAGCTTTCATTTTAGAGAGTCGTTAAATTCCTATGATGGTGATTTTAGAATTTACCATAAACATCAGAGATTTTATTTAAACTATGAACTGTTATCCCAGTACTTCTGTGTTATTTGACTGATTGTAACTTCATAACTAACTCAAAAAGACTAAAGACTCAATCTCTTTTTTGATTATAGCGTTTTCTGATTTGAATGCAGCTATTCGAATGATTAATAAACATATGCAAATCAGCATAATTTATAATTGAGATAATTTAGATCCTGATCTTTTAATGATTAATCATGCAGCTTACACTGAATGCATTAATGCAGGCTAAACAAGTAGTGACAGAAAACACCTTTAATAACCTAAGAAACCCATCACATTCCAAATAACCTACCAACTTCTTCCATCATCATTATATTTTACAGGAAAGCCTAAATGCTTTCATACATGTGATTTGAATGATGCGAGAGACGATTACTCTGTGATTATTACAAATTTAGGATTAATCTACCAGTAAAAACTTTATTAATCCGCGAGCCACATGTGTTCCGAACCATGGGTTGTGATCAACCGTAATCCGTTACATCCCTTATAGTAACTAGCCATATCAGCCTGTAAAATAGCAACTTTTCATTTTCTGTCAGTTTTAGTAAATAATGTAACTACAAAAGGTTAGTTAAGTTAGTAAAGTGTTAAACAGGGAAATCATCAAAACTCAACCTGATTCGACAATCTAAGCTAAGCTAAAGTGGCCCCACCAAACCCAATCAAAAGATTGACTGAATGTATTCAAAAATTATATAATCATCTGTTTAATTCTAGGAGAGTTATAAAATGAGCCTTATTCCTCTAAAAGTGTTTCTTTGAGTAAATTAGGTTGATTTTTGATTAATGTTGACTTGGTGTCACTTGTTATGGACCAGGAGGTAAACAAGTGTACTCGTTCAACCCAGTTATGCAATCAGTTTGCATTATCAACATCCGAGCATCCGTGTCGCTTACTGTTTAGGAATAAATCCAGCTGCGAATGAATTAAATATGCTCGACGTTGATGACCTGAATGAATGAAACATCACAGATGCTGTGCGCCGTCACATTTGATGGTCATCACAAAGAGAATAAAAGATGCACATGGTACAGCTGGAGGTTTATTGTACTGACAACGATCGTCTCTTGAGACCTCCAGTGTCGAGAGATGAGAGAAATAACAGAGCATTATTAGTAGTAGCCGCTATTTTTTTTAGTCACAAGATAATCAATCCTCACAACTCTTCTGTTTCTGTTACACGCGTAACAGTTTGTGCCATCTGTTTTTGTGGTTTGCAGTCCCTTCACTTGTATGCTAGTAAGTTTAAAACCATCTGTAGCCTGTGGGTTTAAAGATTTTACTTTGCTCCGTGCGAGTAAATTGTGTTTTTCACTTTATAGTGAACCCCCCTGATCTATCATTGTTTTGCACAATCCTGCTTTATTGTTTTTTGGCAGAGGGGTAAGTTTGCTGTCTCTGACGTTATGACGACATCATTTGCTTTTTTGTTAAAGGTCAGAAATCTTTCCTTGGGCTTACTCAGGGATGGGAATTAGGTGTGAATGAGTGTGTTGAGGAGGTAGTGTGACCTTTGAAAGGTTTGTGTACATGTAAAGAGATATATATATATATATATATATATATATATATATATATATATATATATATATATATATATTCACAAACACCCAACAAATATAAATACTTTCCGCAAAACAACTAAAACAAACATTTATCTAAGTT
>CAIGQZ010004625.1:10672883-10713903 GCA_903798205.1 Danio tinwini | reverse complement strand
ATATATATTCTTGTGTGTGTTAAACTGCTGTAACCAGAAGCAGTCATTTCATTGGCCCTGTGCTTTGGTTTCCCACAATGTCTCTACACCATTTGAGGCCTTCTTAACACACTCTGTCTGTCTCTGTGTTTTCGGTTTGTCCGTCTGCATCACAATCTGTCTGTTGTCTCCTCTAACGTCACGAGCCCAGAACCTCACACATGCAAGATACTGAAAAAAAAACATAAATAAATGAAAGACTGAGAAACGATTCATCAAAGTGGGGACCACTTTTATAGAAACAAACGAAAAAACAAAATGCACATTTTTTTTTTGTCATTTATAGAATAGATAGACTTGATAATACTGTTTCAGCACTTTCTAATCCTGAGTAAGATAAGGGTGAGAGAGAGATTGGTGTCATCATGGTTTCTCCCCTCCAATGCGAAATCACTCAGTCTCGGCCCGTTCCTGGGTCCAACAGGTCGAGACGATGTGGACAGAGTTGAAAATATGGTCCTCTATGAACCTGAGATGACTCTTTTTGTTGTTGTTGTTGTTGTTGTTGTACTGATGTGTGCACCATCATCCTATTTTCTTTGTTTTTATTCTATATTTGACCTTGCTTCATGTACTTTGGACGTTGTACTTTTGCTTGGGTCTTCTCTGTAGCACTCTTTTATCATGGTTGGAGACGACGAGAGATGTTTTAATGAATGTTTTTAAGAGCGCCTCTGTGACCGCTCAAAAGAGGAGACAGTTTCCTTGTTTTTATTTTCATTTTTCTGGCACAGATGAGAAAAAAAGACGAATGTTGCATTGGGAGTTTGAAAGAAAATAAATCAAACGTTTTTCTTTTATTTTATTGTGGCTCTCATTGAAAACAAACTGAGTTTGCTTTTCTTTAACATTAATTGTACAAAGAAAGAAAGAAAGAAAGAAAAAAAAAAAGAAAGAAAGAAAGAAAGAAAGAAAGAAAGAAAGAAAGAAAGAAAGAAAAAGAAAGAAAAAAATCTGTCAGGATTTCTTTGTTCAACTTGACTGTTGTTTGACATTTTTGTCAATTCTTGTCCAAACCGCTGGATTAATAACCTCAGGCTGAGAATCTTCTACAAGCCCACGTGATGGTTTCCTTTCGCTCTCTATGGGCTGCTTGATATGGGTATTGTAATTAGTCTTATTGTTAATTAATATACAAGCGTTCAGCTATACATCAGTGCTGGATAGTGAAAACAGTGCACACTCCTTTCCATTTGATCAGACAAACACTTTTCCTCAGAGAGAGAGAGAGAGAGAGGAGTACATCCTGCGCAAGAAAAGAGACTAAGTTCTTGTCGTTCTGGTCAAACTGGACGCTCAACCCTGGTCATCCACGGAGAACTAAACACCAGGGGGATGTACTGACCATCACAGGCCCCGTGTACAGATGTTGTTCTCACAATCCCGATGTCACCTTCACGCATAGCAATCAACAGCCTCGTGTGTATTTATCCTTCAGAATTTCTACAACATATCTTCTAGAAGAAAACAAAACAGCTCATTTTTGTAATTTGCCAATGAATGCTTGTAAAAAAAAAAAACTCTGTACTCTGTAAAATCTTTATAGGCCTAATTTTAACATGTCAGTGTCTAGATTCTGATGAATAAACCTCCCCGTGGTTTTTAAAGCTGAGGCCAGATACACAAAACTATTAGCTGGAGGTGAAATAACACTATGTACTTCTTGTCAGGTGAAATGGCGTTTGGTTGTCATTAAATGTGCACGCATGTCCAGCCACCTCTAGTTCTTTTTCTTTTCTTTTTCTTCTGTTGTTTTCCCTTTCGAGATTGTGTTCGTACACAGGAAGCCATCGGTCATTCCTCAGGAAGGAGTGGGGTTCGGATGAAGCAGTAATACCACGGGCTAGAGGTGTTGCGGGTCTTGTCATAAAGAGATTTGAAGTCTTCCATTTGGAAGGGAAATGGAAGCTGTTTTTAGTTTCTTTTTTCACTTGCCATTGGGCAGAAACCTCCACGATCATAAAACCTCCGGATTGGAGCTTTACCTACTGTTTAAAACACTCAGTTGTTTTTTGTTTTTTTTGTAGATTCAGGATTGTTGGACCTATGTTCACGCAGATATGTTGAGCGAGACTGTTAAAAGAAAAAAATGAATGTCACATCTGATCCGGAGGTTTTATTTTCTGGGAATTGCATTTACAAATTCTGCCCAGTAGCAAGCGATGGTTGTTGGGAGAGGATGTAGTGTTTTGCACCTTATTTAATAAAGGAAAATAAATTTAAAAAACACCTATAGGTAGGAAATAATTCTGAAAGGCAATTTTTTTTTTCATTTTATTTCTATATGCGTGCATACTCTCTGTAAGTTGTGTAAAATATTGTACTTGCACTAGCTTTTTTAAAAAAGAAAACTAATATAAAAAAATATTTGAATTGAAAATCTATTTTCTAATTGTGGTGTGTCTATTTGTAGGATACACTCACGTTGTTTCTTGGATTTTTTGGTCCCTTTCTTTGATGGTGCTTGCCGGTTTTCTAGTTAGAACTTATTTCATTATTCTGAACAACAAAACAATATTTGATTCAGGTTGTGAACGAATTTGTTTCAAATAAAATTGTCTGTATACCAGTACAAGTTTATTGTTGCAGTATACACGTACTAATAAAAATTACAGTGCCAATTGCAAACTGCACCCTTTATTTTTTATTTTTTGTGCTTTGCTTTTGTCAGACAGAGTGGGCTTATTATTACCGCACAGACAGACGGGAATTAATTTTCTCAAACAATTGCACACAGAGGTATTCCACAGGCCTCTTCGACTCACCTAGTCAATGGAGTGTGGGTGTTGGCGGAGGTGGAGGCCTTGAGTATTCGCTTCTCTTTTGTGAGCTGGAGCCTTCATTTTAAAAAGCAGAGATAGAAGATATTGAGATCCTATCAGACACGACAAACCCACACTTGACTGTGAGAAACGGCACAAATGAGCTCTGAATGATTCAGCTCTTGATTCAGTTTTTTAAGTTGCCATTTAGTTGATCCCACTATACAGATTTCTGAAATAAAAAAGCTACTTCATTCACTGTAAAAAATGCTGGGTTCCACTCAATCAATTTGTGTTGGGACAACATGAAAGAATTAAGTTGTTTGTTTTAAAAAATTTAAGTAGATAAAATATAAAACACTTAAAGGTGCTCTATGTAAGTTGTTGAATCTTCTAAAGCATAAAAATACCATAATATGTTTGCAGATATTTAGGAAACATGCTAAGTAAACATTCTTGTTTATTAAAGAAAAATTAAAACAATACTGAAGTCAGTTATTCTGCTTCAAAAATGTGTTACGTGCCGGATCGCTGGCTTTGTTTTGGTCCCTTTAACCCACCCAATGCCAGTTTAGCCAATTATATTTTAGCACCCCGGGTTCCTTGGTGATAAACAGCATATTTCATTCAGTCA
The DNA here is from genome assembly GCA_903798205.1 of Danio tinwini. Classification (NCBI taxonomy): domain Eukaryota; kingdom Metazoa; phylum Chordata; class Actinopteri; order Cypriniformes; family Danionidae; genus Danio; species Danio tinwini. The sequence continues at coordinate 10,710,468 of CAIGQZ010004625.1, read as the reverse complement.
GTCAAGAAGGCTGTGCGTCCGTGACTGAAATGCAACCCCCAGTGGACATAAACAGACTCTTTAATGAGACGCAGATTCAGATTTTCACATGAGGTGGTTATAAATTAGCAAATAACATAAACATTACAAACGTAAACCATAGATGAGCAGTTTATATTGTAACCCAGTGTCCTAACAACACACAACATGACGAGATGTGCAGTGATGAGCAATTTGGCTGTTTGTATTCAAATATGAATACAGCCATTCCGAAGCACAGAATAGTGCACTTACTGCACTTCAACGAAATGATAAGGTTTATAGATATATAATAATGAATAGATATTAAACCACTTTAACATTATTAAATGTAGATGCTGAATCACTGATATGTGTTGGCTTGCATTGAGTCAGAGTTCTAAATTTCAATTTTAAACAGTTTATTTTATTTTTAAGATCTGAGGTGAACTATCTGCTGCTGCTTTCAGTAGAATGGCAATGAATGTCATGTAAAATGGCATTCAAACTCACATTATTAGCATTTAACACCGAATAAAGTACATGAGGTGTACCTGAGGTGATCAATTGTGCATTTTCTGTTGATCACCTGCAAGAAATAGAAGCCGTTTCTAAAATATAAATCTCAGGAATTGGTTTGGTTAAAAAGTCATTTTATTAGGGAAAATATTCCTTCCTTAATCGCATGCTGTTGTTTTTAGTTTGAACATGGTGTAAATCAGCCTTTTGGCTTGATAGTTAGGCACACTCCTGTTGATATCGTCAATCTGGCAACCTGCCCTTGTGTGTGTTTTGAACCAGGAGTGCAATACTTAGTTCAGCCAATAGGTGTCAAACTTACACACTGCACATTTAAGTTGTCCCCCTCCAAAAATCAAGAATTTTGATGTTTGATGCTTATTTTAAATAAGTAGTTGGAACAAACAGCAAACAACATTTTTTGAGTGTTCTGATTCGTCAATCACTGCATTCAGTTTTAAGATGGATTTAATACAGTATTGTACAGTATATCAATTACTCAGTTTTTGATCTGATGGGATATGCTTGTGTTCCTACACTGAAAAAAAGATTTCTGCTAAATTGTTGCAAACAATTTATATGGGTTGAATTTAGTAATGTTTAACTTAATTTGTTTAAATTCAGCCCATATAAATTGTTTACAACCACTTAATGTAAAAAACAATAATTGTAAATCCAAGGAATCATCTTTAAAAAAAATAATTCTGTGGAATAGAGGTTGAATTTTTAGGTTCAGGATAACAGCAAAATGTAAAAAAAATATATATAACTTACCATTTTAGCAACAATTTATGAATCAGACCTAGAGGTTTTTTTACTAACCCTCATGGCATTCCAAACCCATAATATTTTTGCCTCATCATCGCAGCACAAAAGCACAGTAAATATTTTTAGTCAAATCAGACAGATCTCTTTCCTTTCTTCATGTCCGTTCCCCCAAAATGCTGATATTTCTGAACTTAAAAATATGTTTTAAAATAAACAGTAATAATCGTATGAGGTTTTTAATTTGTCTCCTGAAGAGACAGCTTTATGTGAAAAACAGACCTAATTTAGGCTTTAATTAAAACGTTCAAAACTAGTCAACCAATGAGAAAAGCACTTATGCAGCTTGATCTCATGAGGAACCGTAACTATTTTAAATTTTGTCAGTTTAGTGGTGAACTCGTATGAGTTCAGTCATATAAAAAAGATTTTTAAAAGAGGTGTGGCACCAAACCCCGCCTCTAAACCCAACCATCATTGGGGGATGAGCAAATCGTACTAAATTGTATGAATGACATTTCATGCAAATTAGCCACTAAATCAAATGAATTGCCGTAAAACAGTGTTAACTTATCCTACTAATATGTGACCGTATACACAAACACACAAAATACTATTTTGTTTAAAATCATATGGTTCGTGATTTTCCTTTTTTCACTCACTATATTTTTTTAAGATGACTAGGGAAAACTGAATCCAAGCCATATTTTCATTTCATATAACTGTCAACATCGTGTCAGTTTTCAACAGTAGTGAAAATTACATTTGACGATGCAAGAATTAATGTTACCTGTGTAGTTTTTCAGTTATTTTGTTCATTCAAAATCTGCCCATGTTGCTGTCTTGAGTACAGTGTAGCTATTTTTGTAGCCTGTGGCTTTAAATGCAAATGAACTGCTTCTCCCCGCCCACCGCTCTGACACGTGTCTGCTTCTCATGTATTACAGCAGATAAACAGTCAGTGATGGAGACAGACACAGATGAAGCTGAAATACATGTCAAAAATACCTAGTAAATTTATTTGATGTATTTGTGGTCAAGTTTATTCAAGCCTTTCTGAAATGACGAGTCACACTCAAATGCTGTTTGCAGTATAGACACACATATATGCACGTTTACTGACACCATGTGGCCGTGGTGATTATAGCGGTCTTTATTACAAACATGCACTGTTTTAAAAATGCTTTAAACTCGTTTTCTGTGGACACGTGTATACACAATTATAGAAACATGCCAATCAATTTGGTGGACGGGAAAAAACGCACTCCTGTCATTGTGTGGTGGAGCTCAAAACCGCTGGGATCTGGGTCCTATTTTAACGTCAGGAAATTTAAAATGAGATACTTGTTGGGTTTACATCACTCTAATGTGACAGTGGGCACATTTTACCTACACATTTCTATCCAAACAGCTTACAAAAGATGATTTTCATCATAGATGCCCTTTCATGCTTTTTTTTTTTTTTGGGGGGGGGGGGGGGGGGGGGGGGGGTGGTACATGATTTATATTTAACCAAACAAGTTTCTACTGCAAAGTAACATTTGATCACAAAGATAGAAAGATACATGTAATGCATTGTTCATTCAGATATTTATTCATCCATATGTAATATTCGAAACATTTAATAAAGTACTTCCACCTCATCATCAAAACTGCAAGTTGTAGAAAGGAGGTGCAGCAGTTTTCACATTCCTCTGGTCTGATATGACATCCCACCGCACCCACCATACAATCACAAAGGAAGCAGGCAAGCAGAAACACCACAACAGCACACAATGCACCAATCACAGCTCAAATCCACTCAAACGTACAGTACGGCACACAGGGCTTAGCTTATATGTGGCAGAGAAGACTCTCTGCTAGTGTGTAAGTTCTCCACAAACATGCATTTCTTTCACTCGAGGGAGTTGCATAATTACAAAGAATGAATCATCTCGCCTCACTATTGTCCTGTCGAGAGGCTTATAGGATGTTTCCTTATTGTGTCTCATGCAGACCCATTAGAGAACTTGAACAAAACTGCCATGCTGCAACATTACTGGGTTTCCAAAGAAATGTATTGGTATGCAGCAAAATTCCTGAGCAAAAGAGTTATCTAAGGGGTCTCCCTAGATGTGTTATAGCGTTATGTATGATGCTAAAGAAAACTAAATTAGAGGACCAATGGATATGTTTATGTATATGACTTTTCTCATACATGCCTGGACTGTCTTTAAAGGGACAGTCCACCCGTATTGACTATACGCTATACACTTAAGGCAAAGACACACTAAGTTGATGTTAAAAAAAAAATACAGGTGATAAAAGTGGACTGTTGTTAACTCATGTCGATGATTTTTTTATTTTTTTTTTTATATCATGCTAATCGCTTTCTACATGTATTTGGATGACAACATTAGAATAACCTTCTGTCTGCTGTATTGGTTTCTCAATTTCTCATTGATGACCCGGATGCCAATTGCCATCAACACTCACTGATGTTGCCAGATGGGTGACTGTTAACTTGGTGTGTCACTGCTCTTAAAAATAAAGGTTCCAAAATAGGAGTTTTATATGGAGCCAGATAAGTCTAAAAAATAATACATTTACAAAATAAAATTTATCCATCCACAACACAATTCACTTTACAAAATTCAGTTTGTATGTTTAAAAAAATAAGCAAATCCAATTCGTAAATTAAAAAAATAATTCAAAAAATATGCTAATTCGTAAACTCAAAAAACAAAAAAAAAAAAATAGTAATCCAATTCATAAATTCAAAAAATTATTTTTAAAACATGCAAATCCAATTCGTAAAATTAAAAAAAGATTAAAAAAAATGCAAATCCAATTCGTAAATTAAAAAAAAGATAAAAAAAAAATGCAAATCCAATTAGTGAATTCAAAAAAAGAATAAAAAATACGCACATCCAATTCGGAAATAAAACAAATATTAATTCAAAAATACGCAAATCCAATTTGTACAATTTTAAAACAATTAAAAAATATGCAAATCCAGTTTGTAAATTCAAAAAACAATTAAAAAAGTACTCAAATCCCATTCGTAAAATAAAAAAAAACTATTTAAAAAAAATACGCAAATCCAATTCATTTGTCGAAAATATTTATGGGTTTCACTTATGAATTCATGAATTGTGTGTTTACAGATGTACGAATTGGATTTTGTGAATGTGAATTGTTCTGTGCATGTATGAATTTTATTTTTTTAAATGAATTATTTTTCAGACTGATCTAGTTTTACTGCAATGGTGTAGAAGAACCATTTATGATTTCGCTAAGATCCTTTCAGCCAACAGTTTATAAAAGCAGGGTTCCCACTCTTTCATAAACACCAAATTCAAGGACTTTTTTATCACTATTTTAAATGCACATATGTACAACCTCCAGCATATATAGTGCCATAAAAGTCCTTAACATTTCACACACTTAATATTTACATTGTCATATGTCATAATAATTATGTTTTTAATGTGTTATTAAACTTTTCCTCCAAGTGCTCTGGTTTCCCCCACAGTCCAAAACCATGCACAACAGGTGAATTGGGTAAGCTAAATTGTCCGTAGTGTATGTGTGTAAATGAGAGTGAATGGGTGTATCCCAGTGATGGGTTGCAGCTGGAAGGGCATCCGCTGCGTAAAACATTTGCTGGATAAGTTGGCGGTTCATTCCGCTGTGGCGACCCCTGATTAATAAAGGGACTAAGCCGAAAAGAAAATGAATGAATGAATGAAGCTGTTTCTACTAAAAATAAAAAGCATGCTTTTAGGGCATGCCTACAAGGTTTTTCTTTAAGGTTTTGCACACTGCTGTGCAACAACATTGTAAAAATCAATCCTCGTTCAGAACCATAAAAACAACTGAAAATGACGTGGTCATAGTTGGCGATGAGAAACCCCTATGTGCTTGCAAGTGTATGGTCCTGTAGTATGGCATTGTTGTTTTGGTTGCCAAATATTTGCATATGCCTATAAATGTAACCCATAATACTTACACATGTATCATTTTTACAAAATAAATGTTTTGTAGTTTATGTGAAGACGATAATTGTATCGTTTTGAAAAACATTCCAAGGCAGGATGGCACATCCATATCCAATTTTTTTTCACTTTCTAAGATGCCTCTGTCTGATCAAATGTGTCCTTTACGGTCTTCGATATCCCACAGTCCTATCCATTCCATTTTTAACAGTTGAGCTAAAAAAAAACTGCATCTCGAAGCAGTGATTGGGTATCATTTTGTGTGTAAATATACATTTTTTGACCAACGTTTTCCACTTCTGATGGCATTCCAAGCAAAAAGTTAGTATTATAGTTAGCAAATATTACTTTAGCTATGACCAAAGCTCTCTCCGTTTCAATGAAATCATTACGATGTCTCAGAGGACGATCTGAAATCAATTTTATGAGATGCCTTTGTACACAATTCTCCAGTCTCTACCTAATAGAGCAGCAAAATAAAAACTATTTAAATAAACTAACCAAAATGTTTTATAGATTTTACAGGTTCTTCATGAAACTTTTTTCCCTAGTAATATCATAAAGGTTTTATTGGCATTGATATTCAACCAATTCCCTGAAACATCCATGGAAACTCCTCTTTCCTCAAAGTTCTTTATAATGAAAAACGTTCATTAAAGGTGCAGTATGGAAGTTTGACACCAAGTGGTTGAACTAGGTATTGCACACCTGGTTTAAAACACACACAAGCACAGGTTGCCAGATTGTCTAAAGGCTGATTTAAACCGTGTTTTAAGGCAACAACAATATTTTCCATATTAAAAGGAGTTTTTGTCCTAACCAACAGCTTAAACAAACCAACAGCTTAAACAAAAACAGTAAAAATTTCTTGCAGCTGAACAACAGAAAACTGACAATGATCACCTCAGGTACACCTCATGTGCTTGCTTTAGTGTTAAATGCTAATAATGTTAATGCTAATAATGTGAGTTTGAATGCCATTTTACATGACATTTATTGCCAAACTACAGAAAGCAGAGCAGCAGATAGTTCACCTAAGATCTTGAAAATATATTAACCTGTTCGAAATTTAGCTTTAGAACTGTGACTCAGTACAAGCCAACAAATATCAGTGATTCAGCATCTACATTAAATAATGTTAAAGTGGTTTAATATATATTCATTAGATTATAAACCTTATTTCATTGGAGTGCAGTAAGTGCACTATTCTGTGCTTCTGAATGGCTGTATTTATATTTCTGTCGAGTTTAGTCTAGTGCAAACAGCCAAATTGCTGATCACCATACCTGCCAACACCCCCGGGAGTCCCCCGTATCCCAGACCCATCTTCCACCACCCTGCCATTTTGTTATTTGTCCCGGAAAAATCCCATAATTTTGCATCCCTCCCCCACAGTCCTCTGCTTTGTGGTACAGTCTGTAACACCCCTGGGTTGCCGACTTTGATATAGTATCCAACCTCCTGAAACCCGGTGCATAGTACAGCTAGTAATCCGGTACTCAGCTGTGTTATTCAGCCACCAACCCCCACCCCTTTTTTATGCTTTAGAAGCGTCAAAAGCTTACATACTACACCTTTAGAATGTTCTTTCCACTCTGAAAATAAAAACTTTCCACTACAAAGTATTTTAGGGAGCCAAAAATTGTTCTTCTATGCAATCACCATGAAAACTCTCTTTTGGATCCTTTGTTTTTAAGAGTATGTGCGTGTATTACTTTACAGGTGAATCTGTATTTGTTAGTGTACATTGTACGATGCATGTCTAAGAGAACATGTGGCTAGACTGCTGTGTGACTCTGATGAAGGTCGTCCTGCGGCTCAGTTCTTTGAGTTTGGCAGCTCCTACATATGTGCAGGTGGAGCGCAAGCCACCCAAGATGTCCCTGATGGTGTTTTCTACGTCACCTTTGTAGGGCACCTGGACCGTCCTGCCCTCAGAAGCCCTGAAATCACAAACACATGTACTTAAGACACCCTGTTGTTGTTTTTAGCTCTCATTTAACAAGGATTTTGACAAATGAACTAAAACCTTGAAATAAATAGCCGTATAAAATGCATGAAAACATCCTCACCTATACTCTGCAACCCCTCCGACGTACTTCTTCATTGCGGTGTCTGAACTCATGCCATAAAACAGCTTGAACTTCTTACCATCTTTCTCAATGACTTCACCAGCACATTGATCATGTCCTGCTAACATTCCTCCCAGCATGACGAAATCTGCCCCAGCACCTGAGGTAAAAGTCATTATCAAACAGATTACGGTTTGATACTGGAATGGCAGTTGTATTGGGTTTTGTACTTTGGTTGTTGAATACATTAAACCACAGAAACTGAATTCACCAAAAGCTTTGGCAACATCCCCGGGGCAGCTGCAGCCTCCATCCTAGAGAGGGGAAAAAGTTAATTTGCTACACAGTCATAAAACACTGAACAGTTGAAATCTACGTTACAAAGTTATTGGAACAATTTCCACAAAATGCACAGTTGAGTGTAATTTGGTAAACCTGATTGTGCATTATAATGGATTAAAATATGTTACTTGAATAGTGTTTTTTTATTTTTTATAAAATCATTAATGATAGTGTTGCAGGGATTGCATTTGTTGTCAAAACTCAGAAACGACGACAATGTATCGAATTACAAGCCATTTCTCGAAAGCTTTAGGTTTAAATGAAACTGGTTAGACGTTGGTCAGCTTATTTTCTGCAATATCCAGGAGCTGAAGAAAAAAATCCTGATTACAGAACCAGGGTGATGATGGCCTACATTAATATACAATCACTCGCTCCAATCTTATGAAAGAGTAAAATATGAAGTAAAAAAAAGCTAGTTTGATTTTTAACGAAGCCTTAGCATTGAACTGAGAAGAAAAGTAAACAATGTAAAAGAATTGATGATGCTGCCCTCTTGTGGTAATGTGTTGTAATTGGTTTGTGAGTTCCCAACTGTAAACCTACAGTACACTCACGAGGCTACTTCATCATGATTAAATACACCTTTTCAGCTCTTCGTTAATACAAATACCAGCCAATAACATGACAGAAAAACCATTTAGGCATGCAGAGGTGATAAAGAGAATCTGCTAAAGTTTAAACTGAGTATCCAGGGCTGGCGCGTCCATAGAGGCGACCTAGGCGGCCCCCTCCCCACCCTCCGCTGGCTTTTTTGGTTTGAAGGCGGCATAACTTTCGGTTTGAGGGTGGCATTCTCGTCTTTGCCTAGAGCGCCAGTTGAGCTCGCTCTGGCCCTGTGAGTATCGGAATTAACAAGGAAATGTATTTAATGTGACTGAATGTAGGGTTGCAAGATACTGGAATTCCGTACCAATCGATACTGAAACTTTAAAAAAAGTCAATTTCCCGCTAACATTTGAGCACTGTGGAGCATGTTCTTAAACAGATTTGCCATTGTGTTCATATCTCAACAGAAATGTCTGTGAACTCACCACAGTTTACAGAGTTTAACCACAGATACAGAGACACTGGAGTGTTTTAAAGCCGCAATTCATCAGCGAATCGTTCGTATGTCAGCTTATAGACAAACCAGCTGATTGACGTGACTTTAAAACGCTCCAGTGTTCCTGTATCTGTGGTTACACTAAGTAAACAACGAAGAGTTCAGTGAACTGATGACCTTCATTGCCAATCACAGTCATTTATGTTGAGCATGTGAACACAATGGCAAATCAGCGCTGTTTAAGATTGTGCTCAGTAGTGCTCAAATGTTAGCAGGAAGTGGACGTTTTTAAAACTTCAGTATTGATTGGTACTGAATTCCAGTATCGTGACAACCTTAACTGAATGTGGCGTGGTGATTGGTGCCAGTGCTCCTATCTTGACAGATTGTCCTACCTCCCATTCAAAAAGTAGGTAGCACATTTTGATGACACAACATGCTACCCATCAGATTTTGCTAGCAGTGTAAATTTTAATGTCGAGTAGTTCGACTTGAAACTGTAATATCACCAAAACCTACCTAATCTCTAACCCCATTCTCATAACCATTCAAATACAGTGTTGGTAGCATAATCTGATAGATAGGATAAAATGTCAGGACACCAGATAGAGTGGTGCTGAGGCCGTGGAAGTATGGTTGCGGGCTTCATTTTGCACTCCACTCAATTTGCTTTAATTCGATTATTTTGTAATTTACCAACAAAATTTTTATAAAAAATAGAATAAAAAGTAAATTATATCAAACGAAATTCATTATAAAACAATAATCTATCGCCAAACAATAGATGAAGTGGTAAAATATTGTGTCTGACCCATTCTTCTGGCTTACTGCCATTCCATTTCCACACCTTTATGACGTTCATATTCAAATTGACGAACAAAATCAAAACAACACCAAAAATTCATGTTTAAACTAAATAAAATGCACTTTCACAAAATAGCTTCAACAGGTGGTCTAATATTTCAAAATCTCCTGATCTACTAAAATAATTAGCGCATAACCATTTCTAGAGTTTCCAATTAAACCTTTTTAATAAGGTTATTAACATGCCAATTTTAGGTTTGCTTGTTGTGACAAGTCTTGATTTCTGCTGCATCATCCAGATGGAAGGGTCAGAATTTGACATAAACAATATGAAAGCATGCATCCATTGTGTATTGTGTCAATGGTTCAGGTTGCTGGTGGAGTAATAATGTGGGTAAGATTTTCTTGGCAAACGTTGGACCCCTAACATAAACTGAGCATAGTAGAAATATCACAACCTACTTGAGTATTGTTGCTAACCATAACAATTCCTTTATGACCACCACAATAAACCCGTTTTGTGATGGTTACTTCCAGCAGGACAACACTTCATATCATAAAACTTGAATCATCTCAAAATGGTTTCTTGAACATGACAATTGAGTTCTCTCAACAGATCAGCTGGAACTGGAGATTAATAGAATAATAGATATGCAGCCAACGAATCTGTGTGCCAATATGGACCAAAATCTCTGAGAAACATATTTAGCATGTTAAATCAATACCTTGAAGAAAAAGGAGCTCCAACTCTGTGTACCTAATAAAGTGGCCAATGACTGTGTATGTATTGGCTTCCATTACAATACGGCCTCATGCTGAATACTGTCAAGAGACTCACAGAGATGATGTGTCCTTTCAGTCCATGGGCCGAATCAGCGCACTCGATAACAGCGCTCAGCTGAGGATAACCCACACCGGTCTTAATGCGTGTGGTGCACACCGAACCTGTAAATCACAACATTATGACACGTTTGATTTTGACAGACAGTAGTTCACTAGTTTTGGGAAATCAAAAGCAATACCTGGCCCAATGCCCACTTTAATAATATCAGCTCCAGACAGGATAAGTTCCTCCACCATCTCTCCTGTCACCACATTTCCTGCCTGTATAGTCCAGATCTTTGTTACATTTAACAAACACAAATTAATAATGTTCTCATTTAATGGGTTCATCGATTGTTACATCTCACCATGATGGTGTGCTTGGGAAACCTTTCCCGAACTCTTTTTACAAACTCCACAAAGTGTTCAGAGTATCCGTTGGCCACATCCAGGCAGATGTACTGGATGAGAGGAATGGCCTCCAGGATGCTGCAGAGTTTCTCCAGATCTGCTGCTCCGCTGCCTGAGCTGGCAGCCACATGCTGACGATAAGGAAAGAGGATACAGTCATCAAACTGAAGAAGAGTGGAGCAAGATCACAGCAGAGCACTGCGAGAGACGTGATATCGTTTCTCCATTTTATTTTCGATTATATAATTCACAGTGCTTCATACACTACCTGACAAAAGTCTTGTTGTCGATCACAGTTGCAACATATAATAACTTGACTTCTAGTTGATCATTTGGAAAAGTGGCAGAAGGTAGATTTATTTTTTGTTGATGAATCATCTGTTGAACTGTACATCAATCATCACAAATACTGCAGAAGACCTATTGGAACCAGCATGGACCCACAATTCTCAAAGAAATCAGTCAAGTTTGGTGAAGGAAACATCATGGTTTGAGGTTACATTTAGTATGGGGGCGTGCGAGTAATCTGCAGAATGGATGACAACATCAATAGCCTGAGGTATCAAGACAATTGTGCTGTCCATTACATTACAATCCACAGGAGAGGGCAAATTCTTCAGCAGGATAGCGCTCCTTCTCATACTGCAGCCTCCACATCAAAGTTTCTGAAAGCAAAGAAAGTGCTGTAGGATTGGCCAGCCCAGTCACCAGACATAAACATTATTGAGCATGTCTGGGGTAAGACGGAGGAGGAGGCATTGAAGATGAATCCAAATAATCATGTTAAACTCTGGGAGTCCTGCAAAAACGCTTTCTTTGCCATTCCAGATGACTTTAAGAAGTTATTTGAGTGATTGCAGAGATGTACGAATGCAGACGTAAAAGCTCATGGGAGTCATACACAATATTAATTCTTTTTCCACTGCAACATGACTTTATATTCTATACTGTACTTTATTTCTGTTATGTGACAAGACTTTTGTCTTAGCAAAGTCAGACCTTACTGTCCTAATTAAATAATTAAAAATCAAGGCATGATCATATTTTATTTCGGTAAAATAAGCGTAATCTGGAGGCCTTAACCTTTTATATAAGCCACTTCTGATACCAAATGATCAACTAGAAGTCAAGTTATTATTTGTTGTTCTTAAAACTTGGATAGGCGCCAAGACTTTTGTCAGGTAGCGTAGAATTGTCGTTTGTCTCTCATTAAAGCCATAAACACAGTCTTCTTCACTTGTCTTTTAATCGAAAATTCATATTGTTGGCTACAAACCAACTTGCAATGTTGTGATTCTCCTGTGAGTCGGCTGTTGGTTTGGTTCCAGAGGTGGATTTAACCAATAAGCAAGGTAAGCAGCTGCTTAGGGCTCTAGGAAATTTGGGTGCCCCTAATAAATACCTTTTATTATAACTAAAATTATATATAACTATCGTATTTTGTGTGGTGAGAGTCTAACAATTCAAGTTTTTATGCATTATTAATACGTCCATGCAAATTTGTCCCCCACTTTAAATCATGGAGCAGTCAAATCAGATAAAAGTTAAATTGTTTTATTATTTTTAGTTTTTTTTTTTTCATTTTAAGAAAAAAAATTAGAAAAGATGGTGAGTGACATAAGAAAAAGATACAAAAAAAATACAAAGATGCATATTAGGACTGTTGAGCCCCATGGCTTGAATTGCTTAAGGCCCCCAAATCACTAAATTCGCACCTGTTTGGTTCATGACTTATAAGCCAGCAGAAATCCACTGATTCCCATCATCCTCATAATTGAGTCCATTTATTTACCTACACTGTGAAAAATTATCTGTAAATTAGCAGTTTTCCATATTTTATGATTCATGATTTTATTTTTCCCCTTTATTTATGTTTTTGAATTACATTATGGGACCTTGATCTATCTTCCAACAATTAACCATGAAAAGGTGACTTTTATTGTAATGTTTAATAGTTTAAAGTGATATATTGTCTGGGTTGTTGTTGAATATTACGGTACAAAAACCTTGTAATAAAAAGGTTAAAAAAGTTATTTTACAGACTCTATTTTTTTACATGATATTTCTTATACATTATATTATATAAAAGTGACTTTGTTAAACTGTAGAGTTGAATTTTCAACATCAAAAGTTGACAGAGCAGAGATCAAAGTCCCATAATGCAAGTCACAACTGCAAATAAACAAAAAAAACGAATAAATACGAAAACGTGTAACAAATATTCTTACAGGATTAAATGCACTAATGTAATTAATGTAAATGCACATTAATATTCATTAAGTTTTTATATCAATTTCAGTAATATTATTGAGTAATATGCAAATGCTTATATAATTTGTTTACAATAGAGTTTGTAAAGTAATATCTTCTGTCTTTTAGTAGCTATATTATATGAGAGACTGTTTACCAAAGAAGTGATTCCAATTGGATTTGTAAACCTTATAATTAAAAAGTCATTTTATTTGTATTATTTCTTATGTTACATTTTTAGTTACTATTCTCTCAAAATCATTCCACATAAATCTGCAGATTTTTTATTTTATTTATTTTTACAAAATTCCAAATAATTTACAGAAATACCAAAAAAAAAGGCCACAGATTCTGTTTGGCCCTGCTACATTGTAAAAGCTGCTGGGTTTCACACAATTTCTTTATGTCATCCCAACGCAAGTCAATTAAGTTAATGTAATGCTTTTTACCATTTTAAGTTGATTGAACAAAAAAAAAAAAAACAATTGCTCAAGAATTGCATTGTTTCAGATCATTTTAAAGTAGGAACTTCAAAGTAACCAAGCAGGGAAAAAGATTTTGGAAAGTAAAACTTCTGTTAAAGGTTCAGGACACCCTCGAGTACTTTTTTTGAGATTTTAACAGATTTGTGTGTGTTGAGCATCAGTCAAGACATTGTTAGCACCTGTCAGCTTTAATTGTGGGGAAAACTGGATAATTTTTGTCAGCTAATTTCATCTTCCAGGTTTAAAATTATTTTTGGGTTAAGATCAAAATCAGTGACGCAGCGCGTATCTGCTTGTAAAGTGGTGATGCATCGGTTTCTCATTGTTATTGATAGCAGAGTTTTCTAATCCTATGAGAAGACCCTGCTTCTTAATTATTCATGAGAGCACGTGCTTTCCAAAGGCAAGGCAAACCTGCCAAGCTGTGAGACCCAATGACTGGTGAGACCGCAACCGTGCATAGGAAGCAGTATTTAGCTGTTCATTAAGGGTCGTAACGTTGTGTGTTTGTCTCCATGATTCACAGGGTATGTTGTATGTTTTTCCTTGCGATGCTGTCCGGGCTGATACAGCAAAACTGTTGGTTTGCAGCAAGTATTTTTGTCGGGAGAGCTGTACGAGAATTGGAGGATGATGGACTTTGTCTTTTATCAGTTAAGTTTGTTACCATTCAGACACATGGCCTATATGCATGCTGCTGTGTTCGCCTATTCACCTTCAAATTACCGGCAGGGCTAAAAGTTGGAATAGATAGGGAAAGAGACCTGCTGCACTGCTATCCACTGTGTCTGCATTCAGACCCATGGATTTAGTAGGAGAGAAGTCCTCCTCATTTACTGTTTATTTCTGTGCATTTTAACTTTGTAAACTATAAAATCATGCGTCTCCTCTTGAATTGTGTCTCATTTTGTGAGCCAACGGAACAACTGCTCCCCTCTTTCTCCCCCTGCTCTGCCGGCCACGCCCACTCCTCCCTCTGGTCACAGAACTCCACGCCCATTATAATGCATTTTTGGAAAAAATTCTAAGGTAGATTTTTACCGAAAGAGGGGAGTAAAAATGTTTTAAAGCCCCTATAGAAAAAGAGAATGGGGAAAAAAAACACTTCCAGAACTAGTCCTGCAAAAAAAGTGGACAGATAATCTTTTATCTTGGTTTCTAACATGTTCCAATGTGACTGTACCACTTATTTAAACAACTTTTGATTAAGCAAAGCAGAAAAGTCATTTCTGTCCATTCACCTCAAGGCACTCTGGATGATTGGCTGCAAAAGTCTTCCACTCCTCCAGAGAGTAGTGCTTCTGGATGGCTGTGAAGAGCGTGTGCTGAAAGACAGAGCAGAGAGATGCGTCTGGCACAGAGACAGACAGAGATATAAGAGCCTCTTGATCCCAGCGCGTGGAAACAGAACACAGCTAATTATGTTTCAGTGAGATCCTGATAATCACACAGATAAAACATAGTAAAACAAGACTTTCTCTGGGTTGTATTTCAGACGGCGGCGCTGCGTTTTGTCACTACTGTGCTTTGTTTAAAGAAGCTCTCACCTTGCTGAGCACCTGCGCTATCTCAAAAGTCCCCGTGGTGTCCATGTTAGCAGCGATGATCGGGATGCCATTGTACGTCTGCTTTGAGTTCCGGAATGTGAAGGTCCTCTGCAGGTCAACCTTCGGGGACAAGACATGTTGAGGAAATTACTTTCTAAAACAAACAGCAAGCGTGACAGCCTTGTTTTAATGGATTGGCCTAAAATCAGCTCTAACCTAGTTCTTGTTCTATTCTCCTGGCTCTGTAACCCAACAAAGCATGCACTCAGATACATTAAAACTAAAACATATTTAGGACTAATTAAACTGTCACATATTCGCTTTAATGAATGAACTTACTTGAGTCATGCTTCATGTCTAGTGGATGATAAATACAGCGTGCAGTAATGCTTGCTCTGAATGAAATAAGGAGTCTTGTAATACATATTTTTACATACTTTTTTAATTAAAGGACACCTAGTATTCCCCTTTTTACAAGATAGAAATAAGTGAGTGTGTATGTGAAGTTTCAGATCAAAACACCACACAAATCATTTTTTATAACTCTTTGAAACAGCCCCTTATACAGTAGGCTTTGTTCCAAATTATGGTGACTGTCAAAATTGTGGTCTTTTCTTTTGTTTTTTGTTTTACACTCCCCGGCCACTTTATTAGGTGTAACTGCCCATTAACACAAATTTCTAATCAGCCAATCAAAGCAACTCAATGCATTTAGGCATGTAGACATGGTCAAGACGATATGCTGCAGTTGAAATCGAGCATCAGAATGGGAAAAAATGGTGATTTAAGTGACTTTGAACATGGCATGGTTGTTGGTGCCAGACAGGCTTTCAGAAACTGCTGATCTACTGGGATTTTCACTCACAACCATCTCTAGGGTTTACAGAGAATGGTCAGAAAAAGAGAAAATATCCAGTGAGCGGCAGTTCTGTGGGTGCAAATGCCAGACTGGTTTCAGCTGATAGAAAGGCAAGAGTAACTCAAATAAGCACTTGTTACAATTGAGGTATGCAGAAGAGCATCACTGAACGCACAGCACGCCCAACCTTGAGGCGGATGAGCTACAGCAGCAGAAGACCACACCAGGTGCCACTCTTGTCAGCTTAGAACAGAAAACTGAGGCTACAATTCACACAGGATCACCAAAATTGGACAATAAAAGATTGGAAAAATGTTGCCTGGTCTGATGAGTCTCGATTTCTGCTCTGACATTCGGATGGTAGGGTCAGAATTTGGCATTAACAACATGAAAGCATGGATCCATCCTGCTTTGTATCAACAGTTCAGGCTGCTGGTGGTGGTGTAATGGTGTGGGGGATATTTTCTTGGCACACTTTGGGCCCATTAGTAACAATTGAGCATCGTGTCAACGCCACAGCCTACATGAGTATTGTTGCTGACCATGTCCATCCCTTTATGACCACAGTGTACTCATCATCTGATGGCTACTTCCAGCAGGATAACGCGCCATGTCATAAAGTGTGAAACATCTCAGGCTGGTTTCTTGGACATGACAATAAGTTTACTGTACTCAAATGGCCTCCACAGTCATCAGATCTCAATCCAATAGGTCCCCTTTGGGATGTGGTGGAACGGGAGATTTACATCATGGATGTGCAGCCGACAAATCTGCAGCAACTGCATGATGCTATCATATGGACCAAAATCTCTGAGGAATAATTCCAGTACCTTGTTGAATCTACAAAGGATTAAGGCAGTTCTAAAGGCAAAAGGGGGTCCAACCCTGTACAAGTAAGCTGTACCTAATACAGTGGCCAATGAGTGTATAGTAAATATGAATAATTCTGATTAATATAATCATCCTCACAATGAGACATTGTGGTGGGTTTAAGTGAATTTGTGCTGAATCATTTAAAGGACTAAAAAAAAAAACTTGCAACCTCTCTCTCCCAAGCACAGGCCCTCTCAGGTTCTCTGAATCAGTTCTCAGTCATTCCCAGTTCCAGTAAGTGCTGCTACTGCAGTCACATCAGTCACACTACACTGCTCCATGAATAATCACCCGGCTGCCATTTATTGAACTGCTTTGCTACCCAATAGCTGCACAGAACAAATTCACCATTTTCCCCTTTCAAACGGCACACAAGGGATCACAGATTGTTCGTGAGGACAGTGATTGATTGCTGCAGGTTATGAAGTGGCGCTCAGCTGCTGTTCTGCTCAGATCATCACTGCCATCAGATTAGCCAGATGCAGCAAAATCTGACCACTGCTCTACATCATCCTGTAGAGAACTCACCAGCTATACAGAAGAGACCAATCGGCAAACTGAACACAACTTAAATGACACCGTAGCATGAGGAGTTTGAAATTAGCTGTTAGCTAAGAGTTAACTAAAAACTTAAAGGGACAGTTCACTTAAAAAAATTTAATTCTGTCAATTTTACTCACGCTTTACTTGCTTTAAACCTTTACGAGTTTCCTTAATTCTGTTAAACACAAAAGAAGATATTTTGACAAATTTTGAAACTTGTAACCATTGACTTCCACAGTATTTGTTGTTCCTACTATGGAATTCAATGGTTACAGGGTTTCAACATTCTTCAAAATATCTTCTTTTGTGATTAACAGAATTGAGACAAGTTTAAAGGTTTAAAAACACTTTAGGGTAAGTAAATTATAATTTTTTAAACAAATTATCCCTTTAACTGGTAAAACATGATGTTTAAAAAAATGATTGGTCTTTATTAGATAAACTTATAGAACTTTGTACTTTATGATCATAAAAAGTGTACATATTTGTCCCGCTATGACTGAGCAACACCACATAGGAATCTGCTTTTATTAGCATGTTGGCACACCTCAGACCTATTTTTAAACACATTTTCAAAGCCCTAACTCTCAAATTGCATTTACTTACTCCTAAAAACACATTAACACCACAAAATAAAGACAAGCCAACAAACACACACGCTTCAAGACTGAACAACTTTAGCAAACCTCAACTCTAACATAAACAAGAGGCCCTTGAAAACCTTCTGTGTCCCACTGACTTCAAGGTCATCCTGCTTTTCACTTTCATTCCTTGCTGCTCACACACTGAACTCCCAGCAGATGTTCCTACCTCAGACCTGCTCTTCAGACTGCTTCTCTTTGGTCTGAAAAGGACATCTTTGAAGTCCAGTTTGAGGTCGGCGTCAACCCGGGGCATACTGGCGGTCCTGAGAGCGGACGAGAGTCTCCGGGCTGCTGCAGTCACTGGTCCAGAGCTCCAGGCACCAAACCCGAACCGGCAGAAGAACAGCGTATTTATAGTGTAGAAAGGGCCGTCACTGCCCAGGCCCCCATGGCTTTATTTGGCAAGGCCTGTACGCTGCCTCTCTCCTACCCTCTTTCTCTCTCTCTCTCCCTCCGCTTGCATTCAGCCTGGAGTGGCAGCAGCAGCAGCAGCAGCAGCAGCGATAGAAGCGTTTCCTGCACGTCTGTCTGACATATAAACTCAAACACACACACAGAGAGAGAGAGCAGAGTCGTTGCAGCTCAGCTCAGCACTGCAGTACAGCATGTACACAGAGCTCCTGCTGTCCAGCTGAGGTATTGCTCCTGTAAATCAATGAAAGATCTACTGGGAAATAAAAGGGAGGGACAGAGGAGAGGAAGCAATGGAGATCTCTCTTGTGCTTTTTCATTTTTTGAGGTTGACCCTTGGATCTGAAAAAGTGACATAAAAAAACTCACAGAAACTAAAAACTAGAAATTAAAAAATGTGATCTTTTACTCTCCCTTTATTTGGTGCAAATCTGAAGATATTTTGCAGAATGTTGAAAACTGGACATTTTATATTTCTTATTATGGCTTTCCAGCATTCTTCAATTTTTTTGTATAACAGAAGAAAGGAAACTCACAAATGTTTGAAACCACTGGAGTAAATGGTGGGTTCATTAACATTTTTGGGGGTGGCCTATCACTTTAAATATGCATACTTATTTGCTTAATAAGCACAGTGCATATTGCATGCCACCTTGTTTATTTTTAGTAGTTAATATCATTACTCAGCACTATTGTTTTTAGTTGAATTGCCTTAAATATATTCTGCTATGCATTTAAGACTTTTTTTTTACATTAACGTACATTATGCTCAAAGACAAAGAGCATTATTTTACCAATATTTCAACAGTTTACTCTCATAGCATGTATTTGAAAAATAGTTTCCTCTTTATATAAAATGTTTATTAAACACGTAATTTGATACAAACTAAAATTTCATTCTTTTAAAAATGTTACAAGCGATGTTTAACGTAGAGTAGACTTTTCCCAACACATTTTTAAAACAAAATAGTTTTAATAACTCATTTCCAATAACCAATTTCTTTTGTCTTTGCCATGATGACAGTACATAATATTAGTTATTTTGCAAGATACTATATTCAAATTAAAATGCTATTTAGAATTTTAAAAGCTTAATAAGGTAGATCAACTAGGCAAGATTGGATTGTTAGTCAAAGTAATGTAAAACAGTGGTTTGGTCTGTAGTCAATAAAAAAAAAAACTGTCGTGATTAGGGTGGGGGCTAATAATATTGATCTAAACTGATTGACAAATATTTTAAAACTGCTTTTATTCCAGCCTGACTAAAAGAGGTAAGTGATAAGTAAGTAAGTAATAAAAAGTGAAGAAAAAACAAATTTAGGTCACCCCCCAAACATTATTTTGTTATTTATTTGATTTATCAAAGGTGTTTCATAATTGTGCAATCAATAACATTTCAAAAGATAGACTTTTATTGTCTGTCTATCCAAAAGTTTTACAACACCTGCATTTACACTGCTCTAGTGTCTATTTACCGTGTGCTTTACAACACTGCATCCAATGCTTTGCATTGCACTTCATAGCCTTCAAGTTGGCAACTTATGTGCATCACACCATGTGCTGACCCAACTCTGTGATTTTGCTGTTGTTCCCAATTGCTTCCACTTTGTTGACCAATTCTTTCACAAATGTTTGTAGGAGCAGTTTGCAGGCTTAAGCGTTTGATTTTTATATACCTGTTGCCTTGGAAGTCATTAGAACTCCTAAATCCACAGATTTGGAGTGGTTTCCCAAAACCATTGGTAATATAGTGTGTATTATATATGTAACACACATACTGTACATACATACACATACAAATTAAGAACCGTGTGAGCTTACTTTATTTTCAATTGTGATTTATTGCAATGTTATTTCAAGTATTCATAATAATAATATTTGCAATTTGTTGGGATGTGTCATTTTAACTGAGCAAATCACATTCTCCATTAAAAATAAATATAAAATCTTTATAAATGCATTACAAAATGTAGACAATCAGCAAAGTCCAAAATACATTAATAATTTACTAATGTAATTATATTATTGTACTGCAAACTCCAGAAAAAATATACAGCAATTGATTTTGCAGAACTGTAAAATTTCAGAACTAATATATCATCAACAGTGCTTTTGTTTTTACAGAAGTCTTTAAAGGTTCCCTTTTGTAAGCTACAATCGTGACAAACTTGATGCACCAGATACATAAAAGCGTTTGAAAAGGCAGCATTTCACAGCTTTGGTCATTAAGGAGATTCTTATGGGTCACATTTCAAGTAGAAAAATACAGAAATTTAAATAAGCAATAAAAAATATCCTGATAACCTCATTAAGATCTTAAAGGTTTCAGACGACCACGTCCAGCTTGAGCGTCCAGGCCTGAGCGGGTGAGAAAGGCAGATCAGGCAGCAACACAATCAGCCCTGATGAATGCAGAGGAGCCCATTTCAACGGTTTAGGATTCCCCAACAAAGTCACCTGAACACAGATGCAAGAGAAACAAAGACACTAATTAATATCTTAACAAACGAAACACTTCCTTTTTACATTCCATATTTTATTTACCAATGTGTTGTCAGAGGTTTTGGGTGCAGAAAGCTCAAAGGTGTTCTGGGTGGGACTGGAGGTAAAGATCGCATACACTGTGGAGTTTTTTGATGTATACCTGAAATTAAATGAAAAAAAGCATATTTAATACACTATAACTACATCACATGGTAAAATAAATGTAAAGGTTTGTTATATATCTATATGAATCGTCTTTTTTGAACAAATCATTTGAATGACTGAATCGATCAGTCCCTCCTTAAGACAAGGACTTGCTGCCATAAACTGGCCATCACATGCCTAAACCAGCCAAAGTACGAGCACAATAAATAAAACAGTTTGCTTATCTTCAATGCAAGTGATTCTTCTCAAAAATATTGAGATGTTATTATTTTTTGTCGATATCACATAATCTTAGTTATTCCCATTCAGGAAGACAAAAGTGTGTATCGATATGATTTTGTTGTATTTTATGTTGTCTTTACAGGTTATAATAGTTAATAGCTATAACAAATTGGTTATAAGTTAGTTCCATCTCAATCTGCTTGACTATCTGCATTGTCAGAATCTGACTAGAACATCGTATATATTGAAACACATGCTCGTGGTCAATCAAATCAATAATCAAAATAATAACCTTTGCAAAATAGTATCACTATGATAGTGGTCTATGAATTTTTAACACTCTTTGACAGTTTTTGAATGGCAGATACAGTGTGAGCACTTACCATTGCCCTTGATATCATCATTTAACACAATGGCTTTCAACTGTTACAATTGAAATTTCTCACGTGGTTCTTAGGCTACGTCCACACTAATGCGGCTAAATTTGAAAATGGTTTTTAAGTCTAAAACGCTTCATGTCCACACTATTGTTTTTAATTCTTTCACTCAGTACTTTATTTGCTTCAGTGTCTTTAAAACATTGCTGCTAAATGTCACAACTGTCGTCTGTTTCCACTGCTGAACAATAGCTCCCACTAAACATTCCATGTCCTTTGAAGAGTGGCAATATGTAGCATGTACAAACTGACATTATCTTAAATAAAGCTGTCAAAATGGACATCATCCTAAACATCTGCTTTATAGGGGTGTGAACTAGCGGGTCAGTCTATATGCTAATATGCGGTTATCAGGTAATCCGTAATAGAATAAATACAATAAACTCGCACCACAGGCACGCTTGTGTCTGGATCCACAAGTATCGCTTTAACAACCGAGAGGAGAGGAAAATTTACCTCACGAACATGACAACGGGTCATGCTCAAAGTGTGTGTGTGGGGGAGAGAGAGAGAGAGAGAAAGAAAGAGAGAGACAGAGAGAGAGAGTTTTACAGTATTTCTCCCTAGTAGTGAAATAGCGACACGTGCTTTACCATTCCTCAGAGTCAGTGAAAGATTTGCTTTTTAAGTAGTAGGAGTGTTTTATTTACTCGCCCTCGCCTCCTTCGCCATAGTATTCTACCGTGACATCGCGCATAGGGGATAAATGACGTCAGTGCGTAATAACTGGTTATGATCTATCACTGAACCGATATCGAATTGTCCCCATCTGCATTGCGGTGCACCGAAGAAACTATTAATTTTGACACCCCTACTGCTTTACAATGTCATCCACCGTGTTAGCTGAACTGGTCACCATTTTTAAAGCCTCCATTTTCACAGTCCACACTGCAACATGAAAACACCTTTTTTTTATCCACTTTAGACTGCGTTTAAAATGTATTAGTGTGCACATGGCCTTATAATACTAATAATTATTATCCCTATATGACACATTTTGACTGCAACTGCAGTTGGAAGCGACCCTTAGGATTGTTTTTAAATTAACTGTTATATAAAAAAATATATATATTAAAATATCAACACACCAGACAGGAACTGTGGCATTCTCAGTTTGAACTCTCCAAGAGCTTGTTGCATAGATGGCTTCACCGTTGATCTGCAGCCAGGCTCCGATTCCTCTGAGACGTTCTTCAAACACAGGAGCGATCACACCATCTGCTGTGGGTCCCACATTCAACAGGTAATTCCCACCCAAAGCCACAGTGTAAACCAGGTCCTGTGTTCACCACATATATATGAGAGGTTAAAAATGCACTTGACCCATTGGATAATGCATGAACATTCACATCACATCTCACCTTTATAAGGGCTGGCAGATCCATCAGTTCACTCAGCTTCATATTTCTGCGATACCCCCATGATATTGTGTCCACTGATTGGCATTTCTCCCACTTGTGATTGGGCAGCTGTCCAGGACTGAATTTGTCAGCACAGTTATAATAACCTCCATGTTTGCAGTAACATCCGTTCCCCCATCTGTCATTGGTCACCACTATGTCCTATAAAGAGCACCAGAATTCATTTTCATGATCTAAAAGTCGAGTTTCACAATGATAAAGACATGATATGATGATCTCACTTTGACAGGACTGTCGTTGTAGAGCCAGGCGAGGAATTCTGTAGAGTTCCAGTAAGTGTCCGGCGCTTCCCAGTCGCCATCAGACCAAATCAAGTCTGGCTTGTACCTGAAACAGCAAAAACATCAGCTGTTTAATGTAAAACAATATGACCATAAAGGTTGATCTTTACACAAGATCAGAACAGTGAGACTGGTGTCATAAACCAATGTTTTTTTATCAGATGACTGACTCATATTTACCTGTTGACCAGATCATAAAGTTCAGGCAATGCTTTTTTTGCAACATACTCCTGGGTCTTGAAACCAGATTGTTTGTCACTCAGGTAGATGGGATTGAACCATTCGTACAGCGAATGATAGAGTCCAAAGTGCAGAGACCTAATTCAAGAAATACAACATTTATAGGTATTTACAAGAAAATCTACTTATATTTTACAGAAAGTTTTGCAATTCCTACAGTGTTTTAGTATTTTACAAAAACAGTGCATTGCTGACTGATGTTGTGAGCTTGTTATCATAATATAAATTATTATTCATTTATTATGCAGTAATTTGCAGCATTCAAAGTTAACAATTTTGTACTTTGTTATTTTTTTAATTACATACCTACTTTTCAAAGCACACAAGTCAGGTTCTTTAAATACCCAAAAAAAATCCCAGAGGAACTGACTTCTTCCTCTATATTTCAAACCTTCAAAAACCAACCTACTGTGAGCTGTTACATTTTTGAAGCCAAATGTTAAACTGCAGAATTACTAATTACAACTACATAACCCATGATTCTGCAGTTTGGAGCACTGTGAATTGACCTTGTGCATGGAACATTTTTAAGGCAATCAGAAAACTTTGGGTGAAACTCTGGTGTGACTAAGATCAATATCGTGAGGATCCTTTAACAGCATTGACGGTGTAACACTTAATTTATAATCAGAATGTTGTCTGTGAAATGGTCCCCAAGCATTTATTTAGATGTTCAAGTATAAAATGATATCAAAAGATATTTAAATTTAATTGTTATAATACATAAAGAACTTTAAATACACAAAGTCCTGTACAGAAGACTAAAAACTCAAACAGGAAATAAAATACAATTAAAAATGCTTAAGAAACCATAAAACAAACAAAATAAATAAGCAAAGCTTTAACAGGTGTCAAAGGCCAAAGATGGGTTTTAAGATATGATTTAAAAGCAGGCAATGACTAGGCCTGTCTAATAAACAGAGGCTCTAAAGTTTAGGAGCTGCTACAGCAAAGGCACTGTTTCCTAAGAGTTTATGCTTTGCTTTAAAACATTAAAGATTGAAGACAATGAGATGCAGTGTTCCTTGTCCAGTGTGTGATCCAATTCAAATTTTGTAAGTGTATCAGGAATCAGGAAGTGTGTATCATTGATTGTGAACAAAGTAAATCTTCAATGCAGCAAGCATAGAATGAAAGGACACAGGAACCAAGCATAAGGTCAATTGTGGCTCGTTTCCACTGACTGGTACAGTACGGTCGGTACAGGTCACCTTTATCAGGCTTTCGTTTCCACTGCTAAAAGGGTACCAATGGTACTCTTTTGGTCGACGTGGTGTACAACAGAAAGTTGAAGTCAACATTGTTGCTCGAGAAAATGTCTAAAGTAAAGCTGCACAGGTCGCTCACATATCACATGAGAAGCACTTCTCACAAAACAGATGCTTTACACACAAAAATACTTCTGTATAAATGTTTATTACTAACTTTTCTATGAACATGAGTTGATTATAACTGCAGATCAATGACAGTGCGAAATAGCCTACTGTAACATCTGCAATTATATAAAATAAATAAATAAATGCAACATATATGAACACATACAGACCATTACAGTGTCCGATATGTTACCAATAACAGAAAACTACACACAGCATACATTTAGTTCTTATTTAGGTTCAAAACAGCAGGAAATAGAGCCCAGTCAGTGCAGACCTCTCATGAATAAATGACTTTAATCTTCAGCAGCACGTGTAGCCTCTTGTTAGAAAGTAATTCTATCATTCCGAGTTCATAATAGACCAGAAAGTGATAATAATAGTTAAACATGGCAGTTTGTTCACGTTTGCTGAAAAAATAATGTGCTCCTTTTTTCCGGCTTCTCCTTTTGTTTTTTTGCGCGTCACTCTCGCGTTTGTCAGTTTCTGACAGGATCAGGTTTCAAAAGCACATCATTAATCAAGCACACGTTATTATCATCAGCTCAAGAAGTTATTTTAAATATAGACGCACACGCAAAAAAGCTAAACTGCTCGCACTTCAGACTGGCTCATAAAAAACTATAGGGCACAGGGTAAAATCTGCTCTTCTTTTTGGTTTTGTGGCTGTTCATCAAGACAACAACAATGTTCATTTGAGCCCAGATTGAACAGGGCTCGTTATTACATGTTATTATATATATATATATATAGTCTCTCAGCTGTGTATGGAAACATGGCGGCTCCTTTGTTTTCATTCTGGCTTGTTGCATGAGCTCATGATGTATCTCTGTAAACCAATAGCATTCAGCTGTGCGTCTAGCTCCGCCTTTGGGAGCCTTTTGGTACCATCTAGTGTTTGGTACCCTTTCGAAAGGGTGCCGAAAAAGTGGTAGGGTACGGTTCGGTTCGGTACGCTTTTATGGTCGTTTCCACTGTCAAAAGGCGACCCGTACCGTACCAGTCAGTGGAAACGAGCCATTGCTGTTTCAATTTCTAACCCTTTTTTAAATTAGATTGTTGAAATACTGTTTTTTTTTGTTTCTAATTAAAGTTTGTAATGTTGTGCTTCATGAGGTAATTTTAAGACGAGTACAACCAAGTGAATTTGCAAATACTTTTAGCATAACTGTGTCTAAGAAAAAGAATATTAACATATTGTTCATTGTATACACATTTACTATTAATTAAAATCTGAAAATATTTATAAATGTGTGAATTTTCATTATTAAACCACTATTTTAAAGATAATACTTAAAATAACAATTCAATATTCTATTATTGTAATATTATAACATTGAAAAACTGCAATGAGTATTAGTATGCTCAAGTAAAGGGGTTTCTCTGTTATGTTGTTTCTATAAAAAGTGAGATATTTAATCCATAGTCTCATTTTTTATTAAATGTTAAAAGTTTTAAAAAGTTATTTAAATACCTGCGACTAATAAGATGATTGTTTGTAGATTACATAACTCCAGGACATCAGTTTGGTAAATTGTATTCTGTTTGAACAATAAACACAGTTGAAGTCAGAATTATTAGCCCCCCTGTTTATTTTTCCCCAACTTCTGTTTAACAGATCGAGGATTTTTTTTTCAACACATCTCTAAACAATATAATTTTAATAACTCTTTTCTAATAACTGATTTATTTTATCTTTGCCATGATGACAGTCAATAATATTTTTGTAGATATTTGTTAAGACAATTCTATACAGCTTAAAGTGACATTTAAAGGCTTAACTAGGTTAATTAGGTTAACTAGGCAGGTTAGGGTAATTAGGCAAGCTATTGTAGGTTTATTTTGTAGACTATTGAAAAAAATTATAGCTTAAAGGAGCTATTAATTTTGACCTTAAACTGTTTGTTTTCCACTGCTTTTATTCTAGCCGATATATAACAAATAAGACTTTCTCCAGAAAAAAAATATTATCAGACATACTGTGAAAATTTCCTTGCTCTGTTATACATAATTTGGGAAATATTTAAAAGAGAAAAAATAAATCAAAGTGGGGCGAATAATTCTGACTTCAACTGTAAATTATGTCAACCAGTACCAAATATTACTTTAATTAGTTCTCAATAGCATTTCATTTCTAAAACAGTGAAACTAGGAAGACATCTATAATCTCGAACATGCCTTTTTTAATAGTAATATATGACTAACTTTTAGTTTAGATTATTATTAATTGTAGCGGGTTTCCACTAAAAGAAAAACAGGTTTAGGAACTAGTTTATTTTCGATTTGAAGAGATACTGTAGCCTTTGTTGTAATTTAACCACGACCACACATTACCTTTTTCTTACCGCATTGCCCAAATCTCCAACCAGATCTCTGTGAGGTCCATTATCAACAGAATTCCAGTTCCAGGAAGTCGGGGATCCCCAATTTGTGAAGCCTTCGTGATGTTTCGATGTAAGGACCACATATCTACGAAAAATGCCTAAATAAATTAACAAACACCTAAATAAACACAGGAAGAGAATAACTAGTAAAAACAAGCAGCAGCCTACTTTGCTCCGGAAGCTTCAAAGATCTCAGCCCAAGCATCAGGGTCAAAAAACCCTGCGTGAAAATCAGGCGCAAAATCCGCGTAGCTGAAACCAGGAGGGTAGTTTTTCACCATGTACAGGATATACTTAAAGTCGTGTGCCCCCTTCCAGTTCCACCAGAACCACTCGCTGCCGAAAGCGGGCACCGAAAACACCCCCCAGTGAACGAAGATGCCAAACTTCACTTCGTCGTACCATCCTGGCAGAGGTCTGGCGTCCAGACTGGTCCAGTCAGGAGTATATCGAGCCCCGATAACTGACGCGCATGATAGCAGACAAAGAAACAGCGATATCTGACTCCGAGTCACTTGCATGTTTGATCACAGCTAAATTGCACTGAGGTCAGTAAATCGGCGAAATTTAAGTGTAACATAAGCACGAAAGCCAAGATAACTTTATCCTGACAAATCTTTATGATTTTAAATAATGCAGACTCCAGCAGCAGCAGCTACTATGTATTTCCTGGTTAATCAAATGTCATCCCACATGTGACCACATGACTTACCAGCCCCCTTAAAAAACAAGCCCAGCAAACAGGGATGTTAGGTGAGTTTGTGTGTGTGTGTGTGTGTGTGTGTGTGTGTGCGTGCGTGCGTGCGTGCGTGCGTGCGTGTGAGAGAGAGAACCTAATGAATTAGCATTTGTCTCGAATCAGGCTTCAGTGGTGAAGGGTTTCAGTTTATATCCGCATGCTTCCTTTCGTAAAAAAGGGAAATGCCAAATACATACTTCGCCATTTATAAACAAAATGTTTGTTGAATGGCTTCTTGAGAAAAAGTAGGTATATCTTTTTTTTAAATAGCAAAAGTAACAGTATAAGCTAGAAAAAAAATGAATGTACATTCAAAAAGTGTTCGGCATGTTTTTAGGTTTATGATGGCAAAATATAGTTTTAAACGTGTAATAACACTTAAAACGTTCTTAAATATCAGTCAGTCAGTCAGATCAGTCTCAAAAATAATAAAAAATATAAAATTCATACATTCATGAATTAACAAGTGAAAATCATAAATACTTTCACCAAATGAATTAAATTGTGTATTTGTGAGTTGCGTTTTGAATTGATGAATTGGATTTGCATATTATTTTTTCTTTTTTTATTTATGAATTGGTAATAGTTTTTTTAAAGATTGAATTTGCATATTTTTTTATAATTTTTTTAATTTACAAATTGGATTAGTGTATATTTGAATAGTTTTTTTTCCGAATTGTATGTGTATTTTTTTTATTTACGATTTGAATTTGTGTATATTTAAATAGTTTTTTTATATAAATTAGTTTTGTGTATTTTTGTATCTTTTTTATTTACGAATTGGATTAGTGTATTTTTGAATATATTTTTTATTTAGGATTGAATTAGTGTATTTTTTAATCACTTTTTTTGAATTTTGGATTTGATTTCCATATTTTTAATCCTTTTTTGAACTTACTAATTGAATTTCTGAATTGGATTTGCATATTTTTTTAATTGTTTTTTATTTACAAATTGGATGTGTATATTTCAAGTTTTTTTTTTACGAATTGGATGTGTATTTCTAAATAATTTTTTGAATTTATAATTGGATTTATGTTTTTGGATCATTGTTTTTTATTTCCAAATTGAATTTGCATATTTTTGAAAAGTTTTTTGAATTTACAAATTGAATTTACGTATTTTTGAATCGTTTTTTGAATTTACGAATTGGATTTGCATATTTTGGAATTTCTGAATTGGATTTGTGTATTTTTTAATCATGTTTTGAACTTACAAACTGGATTTTGTAAATGTGAATTTTGTTGTGGATGGATTTTATTTTGTAAATGTATTATTTTTGAGACTGATCTGGCTCCATATTAAATAATCAAAGACCAAAAACATGATCCCTAAAGAGTCATCATAAAGCTTAACACATCATTTATCATTAGCCATGTATTTGTACTAAACCATAACAATATTCGTTATTCAAATTTAGCTCCAAATTCACCGTCCAAATTTATAAAAAGTGGGCAAATAATTTGTATTATTCAATTAATAATTATCACTGACACACAGTCCACACATCTTACAAAGAATGAATAAGTTTATTGACAATTTGAGGATTTCGTCAGTTTTAGACGCATCATAAAATGGCACTAGCATCTAGAAACCCTCCCCCGTAAATCAACAAATCACAATGTCATTCAGTCTGTCATTTCTGCTGATTAATGAACTCATATAATCTATTGTAAAATGTTATTTATACAAATCTGCCTTAAAACAAAATGACATTAAAATCTAAATTGTTTTAAAAAGCATTATGCCACCCCTTCCATCTTGAGGGTCCAGGCATCAGCGGGTGAGAAAGGCAGCTCAGGCAGAACCACCATCAGTCCTGATGACTGCAGAGGAGCCCATTTCAAAGGTTTAGGGCTCCCCAATAAAGTCACCTAAACAAAGAATAAATCATTCATATCATATACAAGTTATATTAAAAATAATAATAATTCTAAAAATGTATGAATCTATAAATATTTACCACTGTGCTGTCGGTGGTGTTAGGTGCAGAAAGCTGAAAGGTGTTCTGCATGGGATTGGCAGTGAAGATCGCATACACAGTGGATTTTTTTGCTGTATACCTGAAATTGAAGGAAAATTTTATAGAAAAATATAAACTAAGGTTATTTTTCATATGATGATACACTTAAAAATATGGAGCCAGATCAGTGTCAAAAATAATACATTTACAAAATAAAATTCATCAATCCACAACACAATTCACATTTACAAAATCCAGTTTGTAGGTTCAAAACATGATTCATAAATAAGCAGATCCAATTCATAAGTTCAAAACATGATTCAAAAATACACAAATTCAATTCATAAATTCAAAACACGATTCAAAAATATGCACATCAAATTCGTAATTTTAAAATATGATTCAAAAACACGCAAATCCAATTCGTAAAGTCAAAAGATAACTCAAAAATACACATATCTAATTCGTAAATTCAAAACACGATTCAAAAATACCCAAATCCAATTTGTAGTCAAAAATTATTCAAAAATACACAAATCTAATTCATAAATTCAAAACACAATTCAAAAATAGGCAAATCCAGTTTGCAAATTTAAAACACGATTAAAAAATATGCAAATTTAATTTATTTGCGAAAATATTTATGATTTTCACTTGTGAATTCATGAATTGTGTGTTTAGATGTACAAATTGGATTTTGCAAATGTGAATTGTGTTGTGGATGTATAATTATTATTTTTTTAAATGTATTATTTCTGAGACTGATCTGACTCCATACAAAAATGGGTAAAATTGTGTGTACAGATGGCAAAATAATATTGTTAAACAGACCCTCAATTAATGATATGCAAAAATTGGCAAGAAAAAAAGGCTGTATCATGCATTCCAGACCAGTAGATAGCAATGTCTCATTGTAAAAAAAACATCTGTGCACATATAGTCCTGTAATCTACTATTGTTGCTTTGGATGTGTTAAACTCTCGCATACATGTAGAACATGTAGTGTCCATGAGATCACCTTTTCATAAATCTGCATTTTTGTTGTTTATGTGGACAAAATAAGGTTTAAGAAAATGTGCACTCTGAAACCAGTTTGCATTTGAAGATCCCCAAAAACACAATTGTCATGTAAATGAACAGCCAAACCAAAAAACATTAACATTTTTTGTTGAAACAGTTTTGTAAATATAGCTTAGGACTTCTGAATCAGGCAAAGGAAGCAAGATAACCACTTATGCAGATCATAGGATAAACATTTTTTTATAAACAGACACTAAATTATTAAAATTATTTATGACTTCATGTGATGGATTTACTGATATGTCAGTGTGAGACCACAAAAAGCTTAGCTTTAAAGGTATGTGACTAAGTTATAGAAAGATATGTGAACACACCAGACAGGAACTGTGGCATTCTCAGTTTGAACTCTCCAAGAGCTTGTTGCATAGATGGCTTCACCGTTGATCTGCAGCCAGGCTCCGATTCCTCTGAGACGTTCTTCAAACACAGGAGCGATCACACCATCTGCTGTGGGTCCCACATTCAACAGGTAATTCCCACCTAAAGCCACAGTGTAGACCAGGTCCTGTGTTCACCACATATATATGAGAGGTTAAAAATGCACTTGACCCATTGGATAATGCATGAACATTCACATCACATCTCACCTTTATAAGGGCTGGCAGATCCATCAGTTCACTCAGCTTCATATTTCTGCGATACCCCCATGATATTGTGTCCACTGATTGGCATTTCTCCCACTTGTGATTGGGCAGCTGTCCAGGACTGAATTTGTCAGCACAGTTATAATAACCTCCATGTTTGCAGTAACATCCGTTCCCCCATCTGTCATTGGTCACCACTATGTCCTATAAAGAGCACCAGAATTCATTTTCATGATCTAAAAGTCGAGTTTCACAATGATAAAGACATGATTTAATGATCTCACTTTGACAGGACTGTCGTTGTAGAGCCAGGCGAGGAATTCTGTAGAGTTCCAGTAAGTGTCCGGCGCTTCCCAGTCGCCGTCAGACCAAATCAAGTCTGGCTTGTACCTTAAACAAAAACCAGAGGTCCAGAGTTTTTCCCATTCATGAGCTCATTTGTCCTGTTTTGACTGCTCTGCCATCTTAAATAGTGAAAATAAGCCATTGAAAAAGGCTTCAAGACCAAGTGAAATCCTGGTGTGACTTAATCAGGATTGGTCAATGCAAACAATTATTTTGCAAGGGTCCAACAGTCTTCTTTCGCTACTGTATTGTTTTTAAACGGAGAAAACATTTGACTTTAATTCTAAATCTTGGACTTTATTCTTGAAAGAAAACATGACCAATAAAAAAGTGTGAAAAGCACCAAAAGCATACCATATTAAAATCTATTTGATTACTATTTTGGCTATTGTTGTTATCTCTGAAGAGAGGCTAGAAAAATTGTGAAGCTCTAAATTATTATTATTAAAATGGCCAAAATCTGACTGAAGAAAGTTGAATGTGTAGTTTCTTATTTGCCTAATAAATTACAATAGGCTAAAGTTTTTTAATTTAAAACTTTTTTCTATTGATATTATGATGATGATAAATTTGTTTTATAAAAATATAAAGGAAATAATAGGAAATATTTTTAGTACATCAAAAAATGTGGTTACAATGACCTCCTGACAAACGAATTCAGCTAAAAATAGTGATTAAAATGTCTCCTAAATAATTAAATATTAAATAAATAATTAAATAAAAAATGAGGTGAATAACTGCAAAAAGGTCCACTTTTTGAGAAAAAAAGAACCACTGCTTTCACCAGGCTGGCTACAAGTATGATAAGGATTGATCTTTTCACATAAACTGTGAGACTTGTGTCATTAACCAATGTGTTTTTTTCTTCTCTAGTCTTTCATCACATGACCGACACATTTTTTTTTACCTGTTGACTAGATTGTAGAGTTCCGGCATTGCTTTTTTTGCAACATACTCCTGTGTCTTGAAACCAGATTGTTTGTCACTCAGGTAGATGGGATTGAACCATTCGTACAGCGAATGATAGAGTCCATAATGCAAGCCCCTATCATAACACACACAAAAATACTTTAATAAAATAAAACTACCATAAAATATTTGTCATATCCAGACACAATATACCGAACAATATATAAATCTATGGAACATTACTAAAAAATTATTAGATATCAAAGCTTAATGTTATCCTCATTACAGCACACATTACTTCTTTCTTATAGCATTGCCCAAATCTCCAACAAGATCCCTGTGAGGTCCGTCATCAACAGAATTCCAGTTCCAGGAGTTTGGAGATCCCCAATTTGTGAAGCCTTCGTGGTGTTTCGATGTTAGGACGACATATCTATGGAAAAAAGTTAGAAATAACTACGTAAACAAATACAGGAAGAATCAACAAAAAACGATTAAGTTCGTACTTTGCTCCGGAAGCCTCGAATATATCAGCCCAAGCATCAGGGTCAAAAAACTGCGCGTGGAAATCAGGCGCAAAATCCGCGTAGCTGAAACCAGGAGGGTAGTTTTTGTTCATGAATTGGACGTAAGCAGGCGATTGTGCACCTTTCCAGTACCACCAGAACCACTCGCTACCGAAAGCGGGCACCGAAAACACCCCCCAGTGAACGAAGATGCCAAACTTCACCTCGTCGTACCATCCAGGCAGAGGTCTGGCGTCCAGACTGGTCCAGTCAGGAGTATATCGAGCCCCGATAACTGACGCGCATGATAGCAGACAAAGAAACAGCGATATCTGACTCTGAGTCACTTGCATGTTTGCAGAGGTGATTGCGCTCACTGTGGTCAACTTAAGTGACTCGCTGTCAGTATGACTGTTGCACTACAAAGGGATGTCGGTCGATTTACCCTGGGACCAAACATATTGCCGTTGCAAAAAACCAGAGCAACCAGTTTGTATTTCCTGGTTTATCATATGACATTACTCATGTGACTACAGCACATGACTTCACCTGCAAAACAACTCATCACAAGGGGATAAAACAGGATAAAAGAAAAAATAAACAAATCATTATGTTTCTGATTATGAAATCAGACTCGGCGTATAGTTTTGACTCGCTACAAAAAGAATCGGCTCATAAGAATCGTTTGATCGGGAACTTAAAAAAAATATATATTGTTTATTCACAAAATGACTTCCATAATGCTGTATCAAGTATAGTAAAAACAACAAAGGCATCATTTATATAATAAAATAATAATACAAAAAAAAAACAAGGCGGAAGGTGAAGAAATAATTTAGCAATTAAAAATATGCAATCATGGGGTATTACGGTGAAATCTAATATGACTATTTTCAATTTCATACGGTTCCTTTGTCAGCATCGATGGTGTAATATAATTACAATACATTGAGTTAAATAGACTTAAGCATTAATTTATTCAATCCAGTGTAAAACAAGATGAAAGACCGTAAAACTGCTAGCACCGCCAGGATCAGCAGGCGAGCGCAGAAACTATTGAAAATACTGGGGTGAAAAAAACTCATATTTTAAAGACATGGCAGGGGAAAATGGAATTTAATGCAGTGCTTCTTGTCAGGGCTAATACCCATTTTATATAGTATATCTATCAGGCAGTGAATATCAATGATTTTTGAAGAAATCAGACGTGACAATTTTATAATGGAAATACAGTCGAGTGAGAGCACTGAGGCTGGCTGACTGAAATTAAAAGTCTGTGTACATATACCGCATTAAAAGCAATGTTGAAATTATAAATACATTTTATCTCAAAGACAGAACACATGACTTATAGGTAGGCCCACAAGGAACCTGCGCACGCAGAAATCCGCAGATTTTTAGCTCATCATTGAGTCTAATGTATTAACTTGTATAAATGTATATTTATTCAGTTTTAAAAAAATTTTCTCTAATATTATGGTCATATAATAATACAAGTTAAAATCTGTCTTTTAGTAGATATATTATATAACAGACTTGCTTTGTTTACCAAATAAGTGGATCTAATTGGATTTGCATTGTAAACATAAAATAAAAATTAAAAATTTATTTTATTTCATATATCAAGTTTTTAGTTCTGATACTCCCAAAAGCATTCCGCATAAATCTGCAGATTATTTATAAAATTCTCAGCAGAAATAGCCAAAAAAAATGTCTGCAGATTTTATATGGCCCTAGTTATAGGCTATACCAGAAAACAATGGACAATCTTAAGCTGTTACACTACACTGGTGAAAAGTGGAAAATGTTTCGGTTCCTATCCATACTGAACACTGACAGTGCACAAAGTAAATGCTTTCTTTCTAAACAGAGAATTGAAAGTTCCAAAAGAAATAGAGAGTCAGTCGACTGAATTGTTTAATTACTTTTTTATTTCTGAAAATGTTCCTACTCAAAAACAAAATGTGTGTGTGTAGGGGGTGACTTTAATGTCTTTTTAGTCATAAAAGAAATGTATAGACTAAATAAAAATGCCTTTATAACCACGGCACATTTTTTAATTCATGATGACAATTTCTGGAATCGACAAAACACTCATATCATTGAAATGCACCAACAAGACCACTAAAACGGCCCCTGAAAAGTGTTTCAAGCAAAGCTGCCACAACCCATTCATTCGTTGTGTTCTTAGTGTCATACAGAAAATATGTTTTGTAATACATAATTAGACGTAGCAAATATGTACTAAAGCCATACATAGTGTTTCCCAGCTGTCATGATTCATATTCAAATTAATTTTTAATTTCCACCAAAAAAAAAAAAATCATCTTTTTTTTGTAATCCAACAAAATACATACATAAAGCAAAAAGTAACTAAACCGGTATATTGTTACCGGTAGAGCACCGGTCACACCCTGCCAAAGGCTTTTCTTTTCAGTTCATTTGGTAGCATTCAAGTGAAAATGAGCCTACAGTAGTGTACCATTGTCTGCTAGCTGCTTTACAACAATCTGTTTATCATCCTGTTCAGCATTACTAGCACTCGCCTCCGCTTCATCTCCTTCCTCCATAAACATGGGCCAGTCAGAGTCCCTAGCGCTTCTTTCCACAGCTTCAGGCTGGATGTTGAGGCTCATGGAGGAGGGATCATGATTGTGAGTTGTAGTAACAAACGTGCAGCCGTCACAAAGTCCAAATCGCTTCATTCCATGGGACACAATGCCTGAGAACACTTGTCGACAGCCTTTGCAAACAATGGGCCATGTGGAGCGATGGACCTTCAAAACAAAAATACACACTGCTTTGAAGACTTTGAAATTAGAGAAAGACTGCAATAGTGATTCATATGGGAATGTCATGCAAAATACCCCTTCAGCAATGCTCCAAATGCAAAACTTTCATGAGACCTCAACGTATTATTAGGAGGCAAAGGTATACATTTTGTTTTGCCTGTATATGTTTTTGTCTCTAATAGTGGCATCACCAGAGGCTATTGTTTTAGCTAAAACTACACTTTACTCAGTGCTTAATTTGAGTCTTTCTTACGCTTACAATCAATCACTGGTTGGCATGCACAATGAGCAGCGATAATAAATATTGGCATAGTGGCCTACCTAAAAAATTATATATTGTATATATTTATTTATATATTTATAAAATATATTTATATATTGTATATTTTCATAACGGCATAGAGGCAGTACGCATATTTTCAATTTTTAAAACTACGAAAAAATCTAATGATGAGCCTGATCAAAAGAGATGAAACTGCGCGAATGGATCAGGATAGAAGGAGACAGAAGCAAATCGATCTCAAGTCCGCCAGAAAACATGACTGAAGAGGTAACTATGGGGTTCTTCCTGAAGATTAGACTGAGGGAGTGTTACGTTTATGATCTTATACAGTTTGGGGACTGTTGTTTCGCTTTTGCTGGTTTCGTTTTGCGTTTATAGGATACGCCGGTTGGCGGAGTTGGATGTTAATAATTCGGGCCCCTTTAATTCAATTCTTTTGTTGGTGTCTTTTGTTTGCCATGTAAATACTGAAACGTTTTTGTTTCAAACTCTTTTGAGAACTGGAGTGTGAAAAACATCGTATTCGTGTATTATTCTAGATGGAGGAGAGGGAATAGGTAAGCTCTGTCACATGATGTAGATGGCGCACAAGCAGCATTCTTTTAGTTATACACACTAGGTTACGGATTTGTGCCACACTTGCAAGTTTTGCTTTGGAAGGAGAGAGTAGGTAAGATACGAAGTCTCGGACGTTGAAGGTTTACTTTTTGTTTTATTTAGCAGTTCTAGGGGAAGAGTTTAATGGGTTAGTTAGTGGATTTTTGTTTTATTCTTTTCTTTGGCACAGTCCCTTCCCTTTTGTCCTCCTTATGTCTGTGAAATTAGTTTGTTTTTTTGTAAAATTGTTCTCTTATAACTAAATACTGGACCTTTTTTTTCCATAAGCATTTAAATATACACAACTTGTTTATAATAAACAAGTTAACTTAAATAGCACTTTCGTGTCTTGTTGTTTCTCATCTATTGTAAAAGGCAGCAATAATTACAACTGGCTTAATGTTTTCCTTT
>CAIGQZ010004625.1:10632315-10649530 GCA_903798205.1 Danio tinwini | reverse complement strand
TGCCATGTTTTTTTATGCGCCAGATGCCCTTCCAGGTGCAACCAATCAGAACTTTAGTAATTAGTCGCTAGTTAATTAGAGTTGTTAGTAACTAATAAATAAATTCATTTATTTTTCTTCAGCCTATAGTCCTTTATTTATCAGGGGTCACCACAGTGGAATGAACCATTAATTATTCTGGCATGTTTTTTTTATCTGGCAGATGCCCTTCCAGCCGCAACCAATCAGAACTATTAGTAATTATAGTTTCTAGTTAATTAAAGTTATTAGAAACTAATAAATTCATTCATTCATTTATTTTCCTTCAGCTTAGTCCCTTATTTATCAGGAGTTATCACAGTGGAATGAACCACCAATTATACAAAAAGTACTATACAAATATACTTGAATTGAATTGAACTGTACCATGTAAACAATGCTGAAAGTGCAATTAACACTCTCACCAGACGAGGGGGCAAAAATCCCTGAAACAGCTGGCAGTGCCAACAGTTTCAGCAAGTGCACATTTCCAGGCCTGTGACACAGACGACAGAGTGATGAACAGCACATTCATGAGAAGTAGTTTATTTTTCAGCATGGTGGTCAACCGCTATTGTCAGTGTGAGATGACAAACTCTGAAATAGATCCCACTCCGACTGGGGACTGATGTCTTCACAATGCCCGTATCCTAACATGGCCGTTCTGCCAGCTCATGTCAGACCATGTGCCTTACCCCCATTGTCTGCAATGGAATGCATGTTTATTTGCTCTCTTTAGCCTGAAAATAGCTGTTTTTTAACATTTGGACCGAGATAAAACAAACATGTAGTTCCTGCGGGCCGCACCGCACCCATGCATCACAATCCACAGCGCTCGCAAGTGATTTTTAACACTGATGGGTCACCGGGTGAGTTATTTGTTTGCTGAATTTTCCCAGGGTAAAACCGCAGAGCACAAAGGCTTCATGGTGGCCCCTCGAAACCGCAGGGTAGGCGAGTGGACATAAGCCGCCATACACCCTCTTTTGAAAATGAAATTTATAGCACCTCATAAAACTCTATTCATCCTTATAATTCCTATATACAAACCAGAGTGTTGTGTCCAAATGCTGTAAACTAGAAACTACCCTGAATCAAATGCTGATGTTCATATTGTAGATGAAGTGTTCACCAAAATGAGTGCTTTTGATTGGCCACTTTTCAATGCTTCGCATATATGGTCAAGATTTTTTTGTTGCCATTCTCAGTGTTTCTGTACATTAAGATTGAAGAATGCAAACCAATATTTTACTGTAATCATGAGCAGATAGACTGTAGTGTGGAAGTGTGTTGTTGTTTTTTTATTTCCGCTGTTAAAAATCAGCTTTGCAATCACAGGAAGAAGCTGCATTTTAAAGCAAAATGGCAAACTGTTGTTTTAAATTATACCCTCTAAGAAATAAGTTAATAAAATAACAGACTGGTACTGTCTGTACAGGTTGGTTCTGTAATTTTGAAAGGGATCTGGCTGCAGACTCGGTGCAGATGCAAGCTGAACTGCATCCAATGCTTTTTAATGGGCTCACCTAACCCCCTATTCTATTGACCCCACTGTTAAAATGGGCAACTTTACAGCAGAAAAAAAACGGTGTTTACAGCCTGGTACAAAGAACGATTTTGGTTTATATTACTCTTAATGACAACTGTGAGGGGGGTGAATTTTTTAAAACTCATCTGTTTCCTTTATATTAAGTTCAATTAGGTCTGCATAATTAAGGGCGTGGCCACTTGAGTGACAGCTAGGTCTCGCTGGTCGCCGTCACTTCCCCTTAGCTGATTCCGGCTGATTAGCCGCCTAACTTGGCATACACATCGTATTTTTGTTTTGTTTTATGTGGCTTTACACAGTCAGTTGCCTTTTGGAATGATTTTCTGCAATTATCAGATGATATGGCATGCTGTGTGCACTTAATTGTGCTCACAAACCATTCACGTCGCCTTCGTTTCCCAGCTGAGTGAATTATATACTTATACCATCTCTGTAATTGTATTTGTTTTATTTAAGATTATGATCATTTATAATTTTCTTTAGACCTGTAATGCACTCCAGAATCTGACAGATTGATTAGCTGTAGGCTATGAAACAGCCATCTGAAACATTGTCACACAGTGTTATGCCTGGATTTCATCAATAGCCTTGCATTTACTAACACAGACTATATTTAAAGGGTTTGGAAGTAATTTGCGTTTTCTTACTGTAGAAAAACATCATAAGAACAATGTTTAGTGGCTCAATGTATTTCAACAGTGTTTTCAAAAGTCTAAACACTTTATTGATATAATGTACAACCAAGTACATGTGGTCAGAACACTAACGTGTTGCAGGTTATGAAGTATTAAGCGTTTCTCCCAAAGAAAAGCCTGTCTAAGCAAAATGCTAGCAGGTGTCTGTAGCTCCGCTCACGCTCTGCCTCTTTGCCCTTGTTTGGTATCCGCTGGTCGGTGCGATGACGCGCGAACAAAATGGCGACGGGTAGCCACGCCTACTTGTAGCTTCTTTTGCGTTCTTCAGAAACCTATGGGTGTATTCAAATAGTATTCAAATTTTTTATTTTTTTTATAAATTGGTCCTTCATTTCATATTTTCATATTTTTTTTTAGCATTTGTATTAATTCTGGTACTTTTACCATAAACTGACATAATAACCATTTGGTGTGTTAACAAGCCACTTTAGTTAAAAAATGCAATCCAATTTTTTTGGTGAGGCAGTTAAAGGGTTAAAATAAAATGTAAAAGAATAGAAAGAAGAATGCAAAGAAAAACATAATAGTGCAAAATAGATGTTTATCCAATCAATGTTCATCCAAAATGGGTGAAATAATGACATTTTCTAAAAATCATGGTTATAAAGGTATAATTTAATACAGAATCTATGTACAGAATTTTGAAGGATCTTATGAATATTAACCCTATTATCAAACTTAAAACTAGTCAAATAAAGTACGCCGCTTAAAAAGGGCTAAATTGAGTGCTTCAGTATGTCATAAATATGGCTGCCAACTTCACTTTCCCGCCTCTCAGATCTCAAAAGGTGTTCCCCAACACATTAAATCTGAAGAATGCGACTGAAAATTTTCTTGTCGTCGAATGCGAGCAGACAGACAGACAGTAGTGCGGTGTTGATGGCGTGTCTTCTGGAGACCGAGCGGGGCAAAGAGCTGCATTTTCCCAGGCGTAGATGCACACCACGGGGATATTTAGAGCCACAGAAGAGCACTGATTAAAGAGAGAGACAATGGGGAGAGATTGCCATGACATGGTGGCATTTTCCATTCCCGAGCGCTGCCTCTCATGGGCGCAAAGACTGCGCCGTGAAACATTTGAATTATCCCAGAATGCCAGGAATTTGTTTTGTGGCACCAGTGCAGACCCTTCACACATTGATCACGAGATCTGAGACAGCGCTTTGACTATGTCTTTTGTGTATATGCGTGTTGTGGGCGGTAGGTGGGTGTGTTTGTTTGAGGTGGAACGGTCATAGTAAAACCACAAACCGTCTGGACGATCTGCACATTGCATTGGGGGTCTTGGTGATATGATACCAATTTTAAGGGGAGGGGGGCATAATAGGAGCGGCGCCCCTCTGCAGTCTGAAGACACCACTCTCCTCTGTGGTCAGAAAGGAAATCTCGTCTCTCTGTAATTACCACTTAATGTCCTTGTGTCATTCGGAGACGATGTCTCATTGTGCCCCGCTCGTCTTCCCTTTCTCTGTTCCCAGGCCTGAAATAAACATGGCAGCCTTTTTATTATCATTAATTTGAGGCAAAGGAGGGTAATAATTGCTGTCGCTACAACCACATGCTTCCGGCCACAAGCGGAGATTTGCTGTCTGCATCTAGAGCATTCATTGCCGCTCTTGTCTATACTTTTTAAAAGAAGAGTCCATCAAAAGAAAGAGGGAAAAAAAGACTTATTCAAGATTATCTGCACTGCATTATTTAGAAATAGGCATATGATGGTATCAAATATTCTTGTTGCGATAATTGCTGAAGATTTTATCATGCTATTATATTATATAATTTTATATTATATTATATTATATTATATTATATTATAATCATTTATTCATTTTCTTTTCGGCTTAGTCCTTTTATTAATCTAGGGTCACCACAGCGGAATGAACCGCCAACTTATCCAGCATGTGTTTTTACGCAGTGAATGCCTTTCCAGCTGCAACCCAGTACCGGGAAACATCCATACACACTCATAAACTATGGCCAATTTAGTTTAATCAACTCACCTATAGCACATGTCTTTGGACTATGGGGGAAACCGAAGCACCTGGAGGAAACCCACACCAACACGGGGAGAACATGCAAACTCCACACAAAAATGCCAACTGACCCAGCCGAGGCTCGAACCAGCAACCTTCTTGCTGTGAGGCGACTGTGCTACCCACTATTATATATATATATTTTTTTTATTAAATAATTTATTTTTTATATTTTTTATTATTCATTCATTCATTCATTCATTCATTCTCTTGTCGGCTTAGTCCCTTTATTAATCCGGGGTCGCCACAGTGGAATGAACCACCAACTTATCCAGCACGATTTTACGCAGTAGATGCCCTTCCAGCCGCAACCCATCTTTGGGAAACATCCACACACTCATTGACACTCATACACTACGGACAATTTAGCCTACTCAATTCACCTGTACCGCATGTCTTTGGACTGTGGGGGAAACTGGAGCACCCGGAGGAAACCCACACAAACGCAGGGAGAACATGCAAACTCCACACAGAAACGCCAACTGACCTAGCCCAGCCGAGGTTCGAACCTGCGACCCAGCGACGTTCTTGCTGTGAGGCAACTTGCTGTACTGCGCCACTGCGTCGCCCTATATTATATTATATTATATTATATTATATTATATTATATTATATTATATTATATTATATTATATTATATTATATCACAGTTGACATAAGATGCAAAAAGTTATTTTGCACGTATAACATTGTATCATAAAATTGTTATTGAACAAAAATGTTCAAAGTAAACATTTTTTTAAATATGTTTAATTGCAAAAGAATTATAAAGTACAATAAGTAACACTTTACAATAAGATCTCTTTATTAAACATGAACTATGTATTAACTAACATCAACATGGAGAAATAGCTTTAGCATTTACTATAGATGTTATGTTAATGTTGGTTTAAAAATACTGATATTGGTCATTCACTCCAGTAAATAAAACTTTCCTGTTTTTTGTTTTGTTTTGTTTAAATATTTACCTTCACACATTTTTAAAAAATATTTAAAATGATACAGTGCTTCCCATAAGTTTGAAATATACTTGCGGTGGTGGCCGGATTGAACCATTTACCCACATCACATAAATACTTAACTGTATGCGATAAACAAAACATAATTGAATTTTTAACAATATTTTTTATCATGACATTGTTATACACTGTTTCTTTTCAATGGGTTAAAGTAAAAAAAAAAAACTGTTGAAAAAAAAAAAAGAAATCCACTATGTTTCTTATACTTTTATGCTATGCAGGAGCCATGTGGACCCACTGACAGGTAAAATCTGCTTTTCTCTCAAGTTCTCAAAGCATTTTAGATATGTATATAAAATAGCCTATGTAATATATTACCATCATTAAATTAATAAAATAATCTGCAAATAAATAACAGAAAAAGGAATAAAACAGACAATATCTCTAAAAATTAAAATAAGTAGCCACAAGATTAAAATATGCAGATTATTTAAATAAGCCAAATGAGTTGATTAACCATTACTAATGGTGTACATATATTTTGCAGCCAGTTTAGACCAGTTATTTTGTCCTCTCCGAGTATATAGTAAAGTTTTTCAGAGTCGTTTATATTAAAGAATGAATTATTTAATGTTTCCCTCGCTCTCATGCAAAAATGCATATGATTAATAGCAAAAAAATTTTAAAAAGACAAAACTGGATACGATTTAGAGAGCGAAAGCATCCCGGACATTTTAGGAGATCTAGAAACCCCGGTCACAATTTTTTTAAGTCTCAAAAATGCGCGTCTTCTGTGAGTATGCAAAGCACGCGAGACTGTCCGTGGGAGTGTTCATAGGTCTCGCACACAGAACGAAACGGGTAAACAAGAGATTTTTTCACTACTTAATTGATTGTGGATGTTTGGTTATATTGCACGGATACAAAAAAAGTGTAAAAGAATGATAACAGTAATATAAAAAAAAACAGTCACTAAATATACCTGGGCGTCCGTTAATGCTGAATTAAAATAAAGTCTATGTGTGGGAAGCACTGTGATAAAATGTGATATGCTCACTTATTGATTTATATATTTAAATAAGTAAACGTCAGAAGTATTTTAGTTAATTTCTACATAAATATACACTGTTAAACCCAATAAGTTAAAGTAACTGAAACCATTTGAGGAAACCGATTGGAACAAACCATTTAAGTCCTTAAATTACCTTAATAAATGAAGCAGTTTGAGCACAGTAAAACCCAATAAATGAAGAGAACTCAAACCAACTGAGTACAGTATAAGCCAATAAGTTAAGGCAACTCAAACCGTTTGAGGACACAGATTGCTACAAACCATTTGAGTAAAAAAAACTAGTCTATATGAGTACTGTGTACTTAATCCATTTAAGTTGAAGTAATGAGGTATTTAATTCATTACCTTCAACACTGAGTTCAAAACTCTTTTCAAA
This sequence comes from Danio tinwini, assembly GCA_903798205.1. NCBI lineage: Eukaryota > Metazoa > Chordata > Actinopteri > Cypriniformes > Danionidae > Danio > Danio tinwini. The sequence continues at coordinate 10,642,828 of CAIGQZ010004625.1, read as the reverse complement.
TAAGTAGAATCTGTTACGCTGAATGATGGTGGAACTGGGTTTCAATCACATGTTGACATTTTATTTTAACAAAATGTAGTTGAAATATTAGAGCAGCCAATTGACTTCATTTTATATTCTTTCTATGAATATTAAATTACTGTTATACGTTTGAGGTAGACACCAAAATTGGACATCTTGTCTTTTACTAACATATGGTTCAAATGAAAAACTAAAGCCACATGAGATTGGAACGATATTAAAATAAATATTATTACATGTAAATATAATAAAAAATAACACAATAATAACTTATTTTGGGTGAATTTCTCTATTAACTACACCAAAATGTCTCTACTTGTCTCAGTTACGAAAAACCCCATCAATGCTTCACTTTTGACAGGCAGCACAATGATCATATTACGACTCACGTATGTATGCTAATCTGTGTCTGCTGTAAGGCAAGGATTCTGTTTGTTTTAATGTAGAGTGCGTGACAGTGGTCCTGCTCGCATCTGTGTTTCTGTTTGTGTCTGTGTGGTTTGGATACGTCTGTGTCCATCCTAATGTGTGTTTGCTGTGCCCATGAAAGTGTGTGACTGCACGCTGTTGTTTGGGATTGTGCCGCCACTACCTACGGGCCGGCCGTCGCTCGGCTGCGCTGGGCTGTAATGACAGGGCCAACTGGCTGTAATTAAGTTCAAACATAGCAGCGTGGTGGACGGAGCCGGAGGCCTGCAACCCTCAATATCATGCAGGCCGACCACAGACTGACAGCTCTCCAACACCCACTGAACACTGAAACTGAACGCTGAGCTAATCCTAATCTGGAAGACAGACTCGTCGAGCTCAAATATACAACGAGAAGTTGACAACTATGTGGTCTTGAAACGTTTTTTTCTTCATACAGTGGCCCAGTGCACAAAACAATGAATATTAAAAAGAAAACATTAACAGAAACAAACAAACAAAAAGAATGTAATCAAGACATAAAGCACATAAAAACAAATAAAAGTTCACATTACAAAGAAACCAAGCCACAACACAACCGAACCAAGCCAAAATAGAAGGATGCTTTCACACCTGCCTTATTTAGTTTGGTTAAATGTACTAGAGTTTGTTTGCCTTTTTGGTGCGTTTCGTTTAGGAGGATTTAAAAGTGGCATTCATACTCTGGTGCGTAACAAAAGTGGACCAAACAAGCGAACAGGTGGCCTCAGTACGCTTTAAAACAAACCCTGGAGGGGTTCATGTGCGGTGAGAATGTGAACCAAAATTTTATCGACCCAAATGAAAAAGTATGTCACTTTTTTAACTAAACCAGCTGTCTTAGGATGCACTCACACTATGCTATCCGAACCATGCCCAGGCACGCTTTCCGGTTCATTTGACAAGTCGTCACCTTAGAATTATAAGGTTCTATCCGCGTTCTGAATAATTTTGAGATATTGAGCTTCAAAGTTTTTGGATTCCATATAGCAAACACCTATGTGTGTAAAATTTGTTTTTTAAATAAAATGTTTTAAAATGTAAACAACTTATAAAAAGCATCATTTAATGTAAATAAGTTGTCATTTAATAAGAATATGTCAATAACTTAATTTTGACAAAAATGTCAGATAGAACCTTATCATTCTAAGGTGGCGAAGTGTGAATCAGGCCCAGGCGCGGTTCAGTTGGCTGGCCCTGGCCTGGTTGAAAGAGGTGTGTCAGAGCACAGTTCGGTTGGGCTTTGGTGAAGTACGCTTGTAGTGTGAGTGCAAAGTGCACCTAAGCTCAAAACTGAAGACGCGACGTCACTTTTAAGGGACTGTTTCATATTGATTTATTAATCGTTCTTACTTTTCAATGAATGTGAACTGTCGTATTTTAATAAAGATGCAAACCCCTCACTGCACGACAGCTGCACCTTTATCAAACCTCCTAATAGGTGCAGCATGTGGACTTTTATGATCATTTATAAACATGGATCTGTTCGGCAAAATATTTGACTGTGTGTCACTGCATCCCAAATGACTAAAACGATAAAACTAAAGCAATGTCCAATGTGCTGAGCTAGAGCGCTTCACTTCCTGTTAAACTGAACAGTCGCATCATCGATGATGTGTTAGTATGCCCTAATTCAGCTGCGAAGTGCATTCTGGGATGGGAAAAAGTTCTGACCACAATTATGGCAGGTCCATAATAATAGGTCCATAATAATTTTTTTGCTCTGCTCTTTGTTTACTTTCGAGTGTTGCAGAAGTAAGTTTGCATTAATTCTAACCAATCAAAATACAGTTCAGAAAATTCGTCTAACCAAGGACTAGTGTGTATGTTGTCATGAGACTGCTTTTTAGTTTGTTTGGTCTTTTGTGGAACGGAACTAAAACGCCCGAAAAATGCTACAATGTATAATTTTTACCTTGGTCCGGACCAAAGGAAACATACCAGAGGTGTGAAAGCACCCTAAAAAGTAAATATAAGTTCACAACACAGTGAATTTAAGCCATGACACAATAAAGAACAAACCAAATCAACAAACCCCTAGGGGGCACGCATATGTAAATGTCCAAATGCATTTTTTTTTTTTTGCCGCTGTTAAGAACTTTATAATACAACTATATTTGTCCAGTGAAAAAGAATGCAAGCAATAGTCCATTTGCGAAGATCAACTGCCCCCTAGTGGTCAGAAGCATTTTGTTGTGTTGTGGTAATTCTGTCATGTTGTAAAATTTCTATTTTCTTTTTAAATTCCATTGTGTTGTGGCTTGACTTCATTGTGCTGTTGTTGCTTGTTTTCTTTGTTTTGTGATCTTATCTTTGCTTTTTAAAGTTCACTGTACTGTGGACACCATTGCGCAAACTAGTAGCTCATGACATAATCAACGCCAAGGTTGTGGGTTAGATTCTCAGGCATATGAAAAACTGACAAGAATTTATTCCTTTAACTAAATACAATGTAAGTCTTTTGATAAAAGTGTCCGTCAATGTAAATGTAAGCAGACACATATTAAAAAGCCATTACCTGATACTTAGATTAACATTTAATTGTTTGCTTTGTGACTAGCTGTTCACTGACCACAAACTGAGCAACAAACGATTTAGCACATTCAAAACCCACGTCTTTCATCCACACCTCCTGAACACTTTGGGTAATCCTCTTCCTCTTGGAAAGCTAAAATTAGCATACACTGGAATGCTATGATAGCTTTTCCAAAGCAGAGTGTTAGGACAATATGTCTTAATTAAATGTGTAGGTGTTTTAGGGATTTAATGTCTAGAACTGGCTTATATATAACGGGCTTATATTATAATATGATGCATTTTGGATGTTCCTTAATTTCACTCTTTATGAGTTTCATTAGCATATTTACTTTTCATTAGTTTTTTTTAACTCAGCATTTCTTTAAAATTACTAACACAATTGATTTTTATCATTATTATTATTACAAATATAAACATGCTCTTTGTTAATTGGAGTAGACAACTATAAAACATTTGCACAAATTTCATCAGTAGGCTCCATTAAATGGTAAGCAATTAGCAAAAGCTAAATGCATCGATAAGCATTTTTTTTTAATTGGTAGGCCTACATGAGGTATCATTTTTTAAACTAATTAACAGGACATTTAAAAGTGTAAAGGCTCGTACACACCGGGACGCTTTTCATTTGCGTTTATCGTCAGCGTTTTCCAAGACGTTTTTCCAGATTTAAACCCAATCGATTTTCACAGGCGTCGAGCAGAAAAGTATGCAAAATCACTCCTTGACGTTAGATGGCGCTACACAATTTTAAGCTCCTGACACCCGCTTGTAACTCAGAGAAAGAAGACAAAGTTGACATGCTTGTTGTTATGGATGGTTCTAGCAGCAGCGCCAGCTCTAGCGGTGAAGAAATGATTATTGTTCACAAGTGGAATAAGCAGCTCCACGTTCATCACGGCTTTGGGCATCTTCTTTAATGTGCGCTCGCATTGACAGTGTTGCGCTTGAGCACCTCCAAGTGCTGTTTACTGTAACTTCAGCAGCTCCGTGCACGTGAACAAAAGTGCCAATCTGATTGGTGGAGAAGGGTTTGACGCGCCACGTCAAAACAAAAAATAAGCATGAGCATATTTTTTTAAAAATGCTGCTTTCGCGCCTGTCGTTTTGCGTGTTGGTGTGCACGATCACATTGACGCCCTTTATTTAGTCACGAGGCGTTAAACGTTGACAGAAAACGCGAGCAAAAAACGTCTCGGTGTGCATGGGCCTTTAGACTATGAATAATGCCGTTGCCACACCCCTATAGACCTATAGGCCCTAGATTTCCATTCATACGCATGCGAATGTGGCAAACTGGAAATGCAAGCTCATGAGACAAGTTTCACATGTTGCTGCGTTGCAAACTTCAATCATGGTGAACTCTGACCTGTAAAATTGCATCATGTGATTGTGTGAGACCAACAGAAGATCAAAACATGACCTCTCAGTACAGAAATGTATAATATAGAGCAATTGCTAACTAATCATCTTGTTTAATCCCACCCCTTTTTGTATGCTCAAACTCTAGTATTAACCCTCAAGCTACTGTTCTGAAGAATTTAGTTTCAGCCAGCTTCAACACTCTTGCCTGGAAGTTCCAAACTCTTGCTTAATTGGGCTGGAGCTAAACTCCAGGAGCACGTTTGGACAACAATGCCAATGTCAACTGGATTGTGCCAAAATTGGACACATATTCATAGTGTGAAGCCAGCATAAGTCATAAATTACTTGAAGATGTATCAACATTTAGAAAAATTTAAACACAAAACCAAGGAGATATTTCAGCCTCATAAAACACATCCATTTAAAGATAAACAGTGGTTGCAAATACCAAAGATCATTTAGAGTAACATTGCCAAAACAATGCTGTGGCACTGGCAATGAGCACAAAATAAATTACTCTGACTTGCGTTTCTTCCCCTCCTCTCGCCCGACTCATAAAAGATGGCGTAGTGCGTGTGATGTGGTCGACGATCTCAGTCAGAATGAACTGATTACCATGGAGCTGCAAATCCTTTGAGTCATGGCACACAGTGACATTCTTTAGACTCTTAAAAATAGAAACTCTTCTCTTTTTTTCCAGATTTGTTTTTCTCATTCGATGTCTGTGGGGCATCCTCTCTTAGTTTAGAGCCTCGAATCATAACCAGATCTTCTTGCTTTTCTCCACTTTCTCCTTTTCCTTTCTGTCGTTGGAGCTTGTTTAATCTTGAGGAGAAAATTGGCTTAGCGTGGGAACGACAGAATTCTTTGGGGATATGTTTTGTTGTCTTTTTTTCACCCTTTTTCAAGTCAGAAAAAGTACAAGCTCGTGCCAAAACCTCATAAAGTGAGATTTAAAAAAATGAGAGGACGGCCACAACAACATAACAAAGATAGGGCCTGCCTACCGCTCAAGAGCCTTACAAATGACAATCTTTTGGAGGAATAAAACGAGATGAAGCAAGAAAGAGAGGGAGGAGGACAACATTTGAAGGGAGAAGAAAAAAGGGAAAGAAATGTGGATGGGTTGGGGGGAGAAGGGGAGGAAACATTCCCCTGGCCACAATAAAGAGGAAAAAAAGAAAACAAACAGAAAAACATGTCTGACATAAAGACGCTGGTTTCTGTGGCGACAGACAATGGCTGCTTGTGGCCTAGTGAGGCCTACCCGGCCCGTCTGGGCCCCGGCACCAGCGAGAGTTACCGCAGTCAGGCCTTCTATCGGGGGCTCGGCGCTGTGGGAAAACAGCTTGAAAGGGACCTCACTCTCAGCCACAAAGGGCCCTTTCTGCTTCCTCTTGTTGGCTTTTGCCCTTCTTATTTATCTTTTGGGAGCCGGATGAGGCGGGCATGGCTACATGGGTAAACACTGTTGCTGTCTTCCTCTGCAGAGATAGAAGGAGGAGGAGAGGGCTGTCTTAGTTGCTGCGTAAAATCACACGTTGCCTTTTGATAGCACTAGACGACGCCTGTTTTTCTGTCATCTTCAATCTGTAAATCATGCTAATGCAACCGTCACTGACTGGATGGGCCCATAGTTACTACTTTTCTTACTGCACATACATGCAGAATAAATTTGATCACACTTAGGCTTGCCACACACTTGAAGGTTTTTGGGCCCGACTTGCAGTGGTAATTCTGGGCCCATGCACAGGTTTCTACTCTAGGCCCCCTGTGTTTTAGAATATGAGGCAGTGTCCCACAGTAAAATCTGCATTCTGGGCAGTGTGGGCCTCTCTAAGCCATATGTACTCTGACTTTCTTTCCCCCATCAGCAAGTAATTTACGATTATTTTATTGCTCCCAATTACAATTATTTTGGAGCCTCCCTGATCAGGCTGTCTCCAGCAGGATCCTGTTAACAGCCAGTCACAGCAAGCAAGCTTCAACAACCGGACATTGCATGCTTTTTTTAGCTAAAACATGACAACCACTAAAGTTACAATAGTGGAGTACTGATAAAGAACACTTACTTCTACTTTGCCTCTAATTCCTGGAGGGCCTCTGCCCTGCAGAGTTTTGTTTTTACAGGAGAAACTTCATTCCAGTCTCCTGACACTATGGCTCAATCCCAATAAATTTTTTTACCACTATCATTACCCCTTGAAACAGAGTGTGAAGGGGAAGGGCTTCAAAATTTACCCCTAAGAAATGGGACAGCACTACAACACCTGCACACATCATCATATGTCATCGCCAGCTCTTACTTCATAAGAGATCGACAACATCGACTGCTGTAGTTCTTCCAGCTGCATTTTTTTTGGTACTCATCTTCAGGAAATCACTGAACTTAGAGCCTACCAGACACTGGAAAAACTTAATTCCAAGCCACTATACTTTTCTGACAGAGTATTCGAGTGTCATCGAGTGCCACATGTGAGCATTTAGTATGTAAGTTTGTTGTGGAACTACTATATAGGAGTTGTTATCATTATAGTTTATAGAGAGTGAAATTTGACGTTAAACATGCATGACTTTAAACTTGAACACCGTTATTAATGTGTTAAAACATATGCTTGTTTGTTGTAAAAATTTTTGATAATCTCCAAAAAATACTAATTTATCCATTCCCTGACTCCCGTATGCAGCTGTTGTAGCTGGTGTATTCTGGGAAATTTTCTTACCACTTGGTTCCTAGTGTGGTCCTGGAATCTCAGTTTTAAGGGCTATCTAGCCTTTCCCCTTAGCCGTACACATTCAAGCTAAAGAGAATCGAGACACCCCTACCCCTTCACCTGAACATGCAAAATGAAGAGTAGGGGTAAGGGGTAGAACTGGGATTGGGCCTATGGGTCTTGACTCCCTCCAAGCTTCCTATGTCCTGTGTACCCCTTTTCTTCATCAGCGATACCCCACAGTGCTTTGCAGCTAGATGTTGTATGCTTCTACTGCTAAAACATGACAGCCACTGACATGTCATTATAGTCTCGTACTAACAAAGACTGTCAACTGTGGCAGGGTTGTCAAACCTGTTCCTTGAAGGACAATGTCCTGCAGAGTTTAGTTCCTACCCTAATTAAACACAGTTGAACCAACTTATCAAGGTTTCTATCCCAAATGGTGTCCTGTAGACTAACAGTGCCTGGTGAGTGCACATGTCCAATAAGTCCATGAGACTACTTTGTGTCCCATTCATCAATTTAGCTCTAGCAAAGGTGATCACGAGCATCCCCTTGGCAGCTAATATGTGCCTGCACTGAGGTGAGCTCTGAGCAGACTTATACCTGACACTCAAAGCAGCATTATGTCATGAAATAGTAGACTCAGAGGAAGCCTGCAAGGGTTTAGATTGCCATTTGAGAGAGTGCCAGATTCTTCAGACTCACCACAAATTTCCAATCAAATATGATAAAGCTGGTTGGAGTTGCAATTTGCAAAACAGTGGCCCATAGGAGAAGGCCTGGAAAATTGCCAAACTATGCTAACAGATTTCATCCATTTTCTTGTTTTTCTTCTTCTTCTTTTTTGCAAAACATTGCATGTCATGGGCCTGATTTATACTGTAAATCGTGTGTATGCACAGATTTAATTTCAGTGTTCAGATTTCTAAAAACAATCTCTGATGTGGAAAATTGTTTATGTTCTGAATGCATGTACACAATTTTTTCCTGACATAAGACATAGGACATAAACTTATAGTCATGGGATGGCGCAATCACAGAAGAGATCGATAAAGGAAATAAAGTAAACTATTAAATAAGTCCAAACACACATCCTAACATATAGGGAACACTAACATGAAGACAATTCAAGACCAACAATGAGCTAAAAAAACACAGGAGCTTAAGTAGACAGGAATTAAACTACAGGTGAACATGCAGGTGAAGATAGTTGAGATAGCTAAGATGAGAAACAGAACAAAAAAAAACTAGGTCTAACTAAGAACATAGTAAACAGTACGCTGGCAAAAAAATCCCAAAATCCCTGGCTCCGTTTTTTAAATGGAAACGGTGGTTCATAAACACCCTGTTCTGATTATGCAGGAGTTGCAACTTAGGAAGTTGAGAGGGCCATACTTTGTGTTCTTTTTAAAGAATTTAAAGAGCCTGATGAAATATAAATGTGTTTACTGCAAAATACACTAAATGTTACAGTCACTGCCCTTACCATCAAGAATAACAGAGAACCGACTCTTCTTGTAGCCACTGTGCGAGCTGTCTCTTTAATAAAGTGTTATTTATACACCTGTTGTTGCTGATTGGGCTGACTTTTTGACACACCTACCAAACATGAAAAAATGTATCTCAAACCTGCTGCACAAGGTTGCACACCAATTCCAGGAAACATATTATTCAACCTGGAAACTGTAGCTAAATATTGTGCACCAGTTTGAGTGTGAACATATCCCTTGTATCACTTTTAAAAGTCAGTTTTTAAAAATATGTATGTAGAAATGTCAGTTAGAAAGTAGGAAAAACAATTTTTTAAAAATATTAATATTAAAATATGACCTGGAACAACATTTTCTAAATGCTGTAATATTATGCACACATTTCCCAGAGATGGGTTGCGACTGGAATGGCATTCGCTGCATAAAACAAATGCTGGATAAGTTGGCGGTTCATTCCGTTGTGGCAACCCCAGATTAATAAAGGGACTAAGCCGAAAAGAAAATGAATGAATTATGCACACATTCACCCTAAACTATGTGGCTAATATATACAAAATACTTAATATGCTTGTTCTTGTTAACCCCAAGCATCTATGGTAGTTACAACACCGATTGCAAGCAAAACAAATATAACAGATTATATAAAAATAAAAATATCCATAAATAACAGTTTTCTGTATTATGCGATTCATGTTTTTATTTAATGTAATCTAATGTAATGTAATGGTAATATAATACACATCTTAGATTAGATTAGTGCATTTATCGTGTATGGCCATACACCCAAAGCGATTCACAAAGGGGTGGGGGGGGGGGGGGGGGTTGGATGGTTGTCTCTAACACCATCACTGATGTGCAGCATCTACTTGGATGATGCGATGGCAGCCACAGGACAATGGCACCAGTGCGCTCGCCACACATCAGCTATTGGTGGAGTGGAGAGACATTGATAGAGCCAATTTAGTGGATGGGGATGATTGAGAGGCCATGATGGGTAAAGGCTGATGGAGGGTACAGACAGTATAGTTTCCCCTTCACTATACTGAGGCAATAGGACTCACACAGACCACAGGTGCTCTCACTAGCACTACGTCCAACAGCAACCTAAGTTTCCAATGCAATCTCATGGCAATTCGTAACTTTTTGATATAGTGATTAATTCATATAAATTCGTACAATCTAATTCGTACAATTTAGTACAATTTACTCATCACCCAATGACGGTTAGGTTTAGAGGCGAGGTTGGATGCTAAACCTCCTTTTTAAAATCGTACATTTTCATACTAAACTGACAAAACGTAAAATACGTACGTTTTCTTGTGAGATCAGGGGTGCGTTTTCCTAACAACGACATAACTTGCGGCTGAACTATCATAGTATGATGTATCATTTGTATCGTTGGAAAACAACAATGTAGCGACGAGTGTTTCCCAAAACCGTAGTTTCTCTGTTGCAAATCCATCGTTAGAACGATGTTAGTTATAACGTAAAACATCCATAACGATGCTCTAAACGGGGTGGAGTAACTACTTCTTTAGGGAAAAGCCCCATAATTTTTTTGTGCAAATTATTGTTTTACATGCACTCGCATAAATTTCATTTATATACATTATTGGGAATATGAGAATATATGAGAATATATAAAATCACTAAGCTAACACGTATTCTAATCTTATATATAAATCATATAAATCGTTAATGGTTGTAGGCTTAATTTATTAAGGCTCTTTATTAAGAAAAAAAAAGGTAGGATTTTGTTTATTTATTTATTTACTTTTGAAAAGTCAAATTTTACACTTTGACACATTCAAACCATTGTAGAAATGTTCTAACCAAAAGGTCCATGTCATATACATTTCTTAATAAGTAACCTACTATAAATTAAAACCATTAACGTATGCTATATATATATATATATATATATATATATATATA
>CAIGQZ010004625.1:10621431-10631915 GCA_903798205.1 Danio tinwini | reverse complement strand
ATATATATATATATATATATATATATATATATATATATATAGCAAGTATATTCGGTTTTTATATAACAGGTCACCTATAGCTTTCGTCATGAGCCACGGCTGCGCTCAAAATGTTAACAAAGTGGACCAGTTGAAAGTGGAACACAATTGTCAATATGAAGATCGCTCAAACTGAACTGTAAAAATACTCTGAAAGCAAATTACACATAAGAGAGATGACTTTAATGTTTTTTTTTATTATTCCAAGTTTAAATGTTATTATTCTAAAGAATATTCTAAAGGAATAGGGCATAGGGGGGATAATGGGGAATAGAAAACAGCCAGGAACTATGATTCTAACTACAGCTGTAGAAGTGTAGTTGCAAGCGTACAAGTTTGCAATGCAGTTTGCGAATGTTTGTTGGAACGACGAATTTGGGAAACGCCAAATCAACAAACTATGCTTGTAACGACAGAACTTGCGACCTTAGTTAGCTAACAGAGGTTTTTTGGAAATGCACCCTAAGCTGAATTTCTCATGTGGTCTCCCATCCAGACACTGATCAGATATGTTTATGCTTTTGAATTGCATTATAGGACATTGATCTTTCCTCAATCAAATTTTTATATTGAAAAAGTTTGGAAAAAGTTATTTTTATTGATATTTAATTGAAAGGGATACATAGTCTGGTTAAATTAAAATACAAAGACCTGGTAATAAACCGTTAATTTACATAATTCTATATATATATATGATTTCTCATACAATAGACTTGTTTCAAACTACTAAAAAAATAATAAAAGTGCAGAGTTGGATTTTCATAATTCATAACTCTAAATAAATGGAAATCATTCGTGAATTGCAAAATTTGAAAAAAAAAAGAATAAATAATTAAAGAATATTTTTACAGTGTATAAAGAAAAAGTACATCATTAAAATAATACTGAAAATATAGTCGGAGACACAGGAGAGTTAAACATATCCATGACTAAATGTCTTAAAATGGCTGATTGAAAATAGAAAAATACCCATGCAATAGCAAACACACTGGCTCCACCTCAGTCAGTTGTGACATGTGTCATACATTCAGTGCATTTGTACTTGGGGGACACATGTCCATGAATATACATACACAGATTCATGCAATGAAGAACAGTGTCATTTGCAGCCTTTAAAGTGGGCAGGCCTAAATGTCTGGCATTCCTCTAGTGGCTGGAGGAGAGATGCATCCCTGTGGGATTTGCCAGTGCTCGCAGTGGGGGCTTCAACACTCATAGAGTCAAATGAAAAGGAACATCAAAACACAGGCAGATTTTGGGGTCAGCCGCTGAGATTTACACATAAAGGGAAGAAAGCCGTGCAAGATGTGGTAGAGCTGGTTAAATGCATGTGGCTGTGTGTGTGTGAGTGAGCGAGTGTGTGTCAGCACAAATTAATACACCATTACCGCTTAAGGAAGAGTGTGTGAGCTTTGGCTGCTGTCGTTTGGCAGTAACATTTAATATGCGAGTTGCACATTAGCTTGTGTGTGTGTGTGTGTGTGTGTGTGTGTGTGTGTGTGTGTGAAACGTAAAACAGCCAATGCTATATGTGTGTGTGTTTCTTTCTATGAGAGAATCGTAAAAATATGAGCTTGTTAATTCCGATTGTGAGGCTGTTCTTGTTGTGGTGAGGAGGGAGGGCTGAAGTGGCGTAAGAAGCCGCTTTGCTCAATACCAGAATTCACTTTGTTCTCTGGCTCTTGTTCTTGGTTTCCCCTTCGCTGCAAACTATTTTTACAGATCAACTTATTTATTTACTTAATTCCCCCTCTGCTGCTTTCGTCCAATTTCCACAGCGATTTCCCCCCCTTAATTTGTCATCAGCAAAGGAAGTGTGCCATGCAAAAGATCAAAAACCCCAGAGGAAGAGGAGGAGAAGCGAAGGATGCAGAAAAACCTTGGAAAAGAAACAATAATCAGAATAGAGAACGAGAAGAAAGCTCGGGCTTTGAAGCGGGTGGACAACAAAAAATAACAAAACGGGCACGGCGTACGGGGCCAACTTCTCTCCAGCTCCTTTCTTCTTGCTTTTTGGAAATGAAATCCAGACCCGAATAAAAGGAGGGATCAGTAATGAAAGGAGATGGAGTAGGGGGAGGATGGAGGGATAAAGGGATCTCTTACGCTCGTTTTTTGACTCAAACATCAAACCATAAGCCTCCCGCGATGGTCAAATGCCACACGTCCACTCGATGCTAATTGCTGCCACCATCCATCTCTAAAAGCAGAAGCAGAAAGGAGATGCTTGAAAAAGCACATGCGTTTTAAACAGATTGTACTGTGGGAAAAACCATGAACAGATGCATGCAAGCATGGATTTGCATGTACAGTAGCCTCCGAAATGCACTTGGACACCCCAAATAAAACATAATAAATGATCAAACCAAATGCCATTGTACAAAGCTAAACTTCAATCAAAACCTGTGTGATTTACCTTATACTTTTAAAATAAATGCAAGTAAAATCGAACAGCTCTATCAACTTACGATAGAGTTTTTTACCAGTCATTGTAAATCCCAGGAAAATGCAATCCCGTGTTATTTTACCTTTGTATATTTTAGTGTCGTTGTGATTGACTGGAAAAACGCAGTGTGCAAGCTGTCTCCTGTTGAAGGCTTCATACATTTTGGTTAATTGTAGAAGAATTACAGTTAATACAGACCAATATGTTTAATGAAGACCAAGGCTGCATTCGAAATTGCCCACTACTCAGTAGGTACTGAATTTGAATTTTAAATATACCACTCGACTGTTAGAGAAGTACGTTCTATACAGTACAAATGTAAGTAGTATGAATGGAATTCGGACGTAATACATTTGCCATTTTGTCATGATCACGTGACCTACCCGCGTGAGTTGCGAAGCTTGACTCGCATTAATGAATTCTCTCATGGAGCATCAAGAGATAGCGCAGAGTGCATGGTATGCGCACTTCAGAATCTCGCTGGAAGTAGACATCCAGGTACTTCTCGCATACTGATTTCCAAATTTTATGATTTCGAGCATGCCTATTAGCTCACATACTGTTTTTAGTATACAATATAGTATGGAAGTATGAGATTCCAGATGCAGCCCAAGAGGTTAATTAAGACAAAAAAAAAATCCACACTTCCATAGGCTACAAAAATGTGTGAGTGGTTCCAGCCTCCACTGATGCAGGATACAAAAAGACTCATACTTAAAGTCAGATTGGTATCAAAACGGCGTCTTCTCCAGTGAAAGTGATGTGTTTTGACATTTTCCCCTCAAATGTGATTGTCTATTAGTTGCATATAGGATGTAAAAGTTACATTCTAGCACTGCCACATTTTACACTACATTGTTGGCAAAAATGCACAAACTCAAAACATCTTAGACCACATTTACACTTAGCATCTATTTGTGATCGAACTGATGCAAAAACTCATTATCAGGTGCGATTGAAGCCTAACTTTTCAAAACAGCTGCTTAACTTTAGTTGTTATTACTATGTGGAATTATGATTAACTTGTAGCAAATTATAGTTTTAAAGAAGTGGACGATCAGCTGTGTTTGAAGAACGCACTGTAACATGCTCATGCGTTTGTTTATATATATATATATATATATATATATATATATATAGCTAAACTATTTAGGTGCTTTTTTAAATCAATTGATGTAATGAATGTTATTTAGCTTCTATTTTAATGAATTATTTACAGTAAAGGACATGCAAACACTGCAAAATATTTTGCTAATAGCCTCCGTGAATGGAAAATTGTCTTTTTATATATCATTTTAAACATTATTATATCTATGGAAAATTGATTTTTATTCAACTGAAAAAAAAAGAAATAAAATCACAAACTGCAAAACAATTTAGGTACATAAAAAATTTTATGAATTATATTTTATTTCTATAATTTTTTTTCTATTTTAATGAATTCTATGCAGTAAAGAACATGCAAACACTGCTCAATATTTAGCTATAAACTCTACTGACTGGCTTCTCCCCTGTACAATTTCACATAAGGAATCAAACTCCTTTCCACAAATTGAACTTAAAGCTCATGTAATTTTTGGTATTTCAGCAAGATTTCATTCATGCCCCTGGCACTAGCTACTGAAGCTACTTAATGCAAACATAAGTGTAAGAACTGAGAGGAGAGAGTTGTTTAAACGCAATTTGATACCGCACACCGATAGTGTAAATGTGTGTTCGGTGATGATGAAGGCGTGTGTCTCGAGTCTCCAGAAGTTCACTTTGTGTGTGTGTGCACGCTTAGAGATGTGTCTGTGGTCTTTTACTGACTTGGTAAGTGCAGAGAATAGCGTCAAACAGCCATGTATGTCTTATCCTGTCACAAAATGTGGCTAAAAGACCTACACGACGGTAATAGTTTGATTATGGTCTTTACTTTGCACTTCAGTAATAGGAATATTATTATGGCGATTATGACTTTAAACATATCTAAAGTGCTATTCTATTGCATGGGTATGAAGCATGTGCGGCTGTAGTTGTAGCCTCTGTTAGACGCGGCAGCCACTGAACTCCAGTAAAAAAAAAAGCAGTTACGTCACACTCATCCGCCCAAAAGAGTGACACACGCAACTCCTGGGTTGTCACGTGTGCAAAGCACTTGATTTGCAGTTCAAATTAAATCCTGCCTCCAATCTTCAGTCCTAAATTCACCCTCACACTCCATCATAACATCACAACTCACGAGACAACTTTTCACCTCGACGAGAAATCTCGTCGCGATTTAATCTTGCAAGATCTCGTCTTTTATATATATATATATATATCACATATTTTACCTTAAACCACTGTATCTGTTCTTCTAAAGTTTATACTTTTACCTGGGTCTACAGCGCGAGCCAAAAGTTGTGAAGGTTTGAAGTAACTCAGTGAGTGGAGTTGCTAAATTAATGAATTTAGTTAAATTCATTAATTTAATATTTTATAAATCCAAGCTAACTGCGTACTTAATGCAAAAACCTTTATACAATAAAAATAAAAAACTATTTACTTAAAAAGCATGGATAAAATGAGGACAAAATATATGCATTGTTTTCCCTCGAAGCTTCAAAGAAACCTACTGAACATCATATCAGGCAGTTGTTTTGGATTTCTATTAATGTTGCATGTGCAAAATCCCCCATGCAGCTCGACCAGACTCGGTTACAAGTCGTGCATCTTTGAATGCTGAGCCACACATAGTTACAAAAAATGTTGTGCGCTCTGCCAGACGAAATTATTTTGCATGCACCCAACTAGGGCTGTGTGATATGGGTAAAAGAAACCTACCACGATTTTCAAATTCGACTTTAATCACAATTTTTGTCACACACGCACACAGACAGTTTACAGTGTAAATCTGAAACATTTCCAAAGGAAAACAATTAGATCTTTGTCAAAGATCTGTAACATGTCTCTAAAACAGACATAAGGCAAAAAAATACAAACCACCTAGCAAAGGTGTAACAGATAGTCTCTAGAACACACCTATGGCAAAAACAAACAAATACACTGTGTGTGTGCGCCGTCAAACTGAAGTAAGGCTCTGATGTTCTGCTGGACCACATGTAAGCAGTGGCGTAGCGGACGGGGCCCAGCGTGAACGATCGCTTTCCAATGCACTTGTAATGCATAGATCATAGACCTCTTTGTGATACTGCCGTCAAATAGGCCGTTCGCATATCGTGTCGTTTGCATGCACAAGTCTGTTATTTCCAATTAAGACGTGTGGCTTGCTGACATATTGGGAGTGACACACTTGGGTATTCCAGTTGCACTGAGTTAACTTTTCATAATGCCGCACCACAAGTCACCTAACAAAAACCGATCAGCTTCATACTTTGTATAGGATAGTTAATTGATACGATTTCAATTAATCGCAGTCCTACACCCAACATTGTGAAGATGTCACATTCGCTACATGCACCCAAGCAAACTTGTGGATCTAAACAGCCCCTCCCTCAAAAATTCACAATAGGCTCTAATTAGTTAGCGATCACAGTGTCACTGACTGGCTAACTGCCAAGTGCACATTGAAGAAATTGACACACTCAGGAGCAGAGTTTATGTAAATTTGAGGTTTTGTGATGTCACAAACCCAGGAAGAAGTTTGCTGTAGTTCCTACCAACCAGACCTTAAAAGGGGAATTCTATAACAGAAAACATCTCTTTTTGCATTGAACAATAAGCATAACTTTGCAGCTGTTTTTATGATAACCATAAATAAATAAATGATAAATCATATTCAAGGACCCCTTTAAATAAGCAATTAGCACAGAACACATTTTTTATGTTACAGCCTTATTACAAAATGGATTAAATTCATTTATTTCCTCAAAATTCTACACATAATACCCCATAACGCAATGTGAAAAAAACACCCTGAAAAATCACATGTGCATAAGTATTCACAGCCTTTGCCGTTAAGCTCTAAATTGAGCTCTGGTATATTCTGTTTCCACTGATCATTCTTTCAGCAGCTTAATTGGAGTTTACCTGTGGTAAATTCAGTTGATTGGACATGATTTGAAAAGGCAGTGCAGTGCATGACAGTGCATGTCAAAGCACAAACCAAGCATGAAGACAAAGGAATTGTCTGTAGACCTCTGAGACAGGATTGTATCGAGGCACAAAGCTGGGAAAGGTTACAGAAAACTTTCTGCTGCTCTGGAAGTTCCAATGAGCACAGTGCTCTCCATCATCTGTAAGTGGAAGATGTTTGGAACCACCAGGACTCTTCCTAGAGCTGGCCGGCCATCTAAGCTGAGTGATCGGGGGAGAAGGGCCTTAGTGAAGGTGGTGATCAATAACCCGATGATCACTCAGTCTGAGCTCCAGCATTCTTCTGAGAGGAGAACCTTACAGAAGGAAAACCATCTGTGCAGCAATCACTCATTTGTTAAAAGGCATCTGAAAGACTCTCAGACCACAAGAAACAAAATTCTCTGGTCTGATGAGACTAAAATTGAACTCATTGGAATGAATACCAGGCATTATGTTTGAAGAAAACCAGGCACCGCTCATCACCGGGCTAATACCATCCCTACAGTGAAGCATGGTGGTGGCAGCATCATGCTGTGGGGATGTTTTTCAGCAGCAGGCACTGGAAGACTAGTCAGGATAGAGGGAAAGATTAATGCAGCAATGTACAGAGACATCCTGAATGAAAACCTGCTTCAGAGTGCTCTTGACCTCAGACTGAGGTGACTGTTCATCTTCCAGCAGGACAATGACCCAAAGCACACCGCAAAATATCTATGGAGTGGCTTCACAACAACTCGGTGAATGTACTTGAGTGGCCCAGCCAGAGCCCAGACCGAAATCCCATTGAACATTTCTAAAAGAATCTAAAAATAGCTGTACACCGTCGCTTCCCATCCAACCTGATAGAGCTTGAGAGGTACTGCAAAGAGGAATGGGCAAAAATTCCCAAAGACAGGTGTGCCAAGCCTGTGGCATCATATTCTTGAGGCTGTAATTGCTGCCAAAGGTGCATCAACAAAGTATTGAGCAAAGGCTATGAATACTTCTGTACATGTGATTTTTTTCAGCTTTATTATTTTTTTTTTTGAAATTTGCAACAATTTCAGTATTTTGTGAGTAGAATTTGGAGGAAATAAATGATTTTAATCCATTTTGGAATTAGGCTGTAACATAAAAAATGTGGAAAAAGTTAAGCGCTATGAATACTTTTCGGATGCACTGTATCAACTCTGAAAAGGTTGCCCCAAAATCTCACAACCCATAAAAATTTAAACACTCCTTTAAACACTCTCTCCAGCCTATCTGTTATTCTTATGCTTTTTGTAGGTTTTATTGCATCAGAGGGGCTACCCTTTTTAGACAATTGCACTGGCACAAACACACATTACTAGGAAACTACTGAAAGCATACGGCCCCATTAAATCATAGCAGTGAGCCAACAGGAAGGCAGAAGTGTGTGTGTGTGTGTGTCTGTGTGTGTGTGTGTGGTATTGCGCGATGCTGCTGCAGCTCCTGGGTCAGTAAGGCACAGTTTTTGACAGCAAACTCCTGCCAGCCGCTTGCAATTCTAGTTACCATGACTGCTTTCACCCTACAGCTTCCCACGGTATAGTTAATGGGGGTGAACACCTCAGAGTTTAGGTGGACATGATTAGAACTATGTAGTGTGAGGTGAAATGTTTCTTTTAAAAATGCAGCGCGTGTGAGATGAGAAGCTGTCGTTTTTAAAGCGATGTTCTGTTCTGACACTCAATGGCTAAGTCCTCTCTTAACCTCTCCTCAGACAGGGCGTCGGTTCAGAGTGATTATCAAAGCCCTGTCCCTCAAATCCACTATAGAGAGTCAAGTATAGTGGTAAAATAATGTTTGTCAACAGTAAATTCCTAAAGTTAAATTATATTTGTCACTATATTAAGTTGAATTGATTTTTTTGTTATAAATGGGTTACCTGAATATTCACCGTCTGTCATTGGTCAAAAATATAATCCTACCTCAAACTCACCACATTGGTTGAACAAATGGTGTGCTCAATCAAACAGATTCTGAATACAAGTTTATTTGGATACTAAAGGTATTTGGACGATCGAAATGCATTTTTCATCTAGATTTTGGTAAATGTATAAACATTTGGAAATTAACATACTGATTTTGGCAAATGTATGATCAAATTCAGGACATTTGCAGAGGCTTTGGATTAAAGGTAACAACAAAGTATCAATCTTGATTTTTCACGCCCATTTTTTGTTTCTACAAGCACATGGGCCAACATTTCTTCTTCTTTTCTTTTTTTGGTTATTGAATTAAATTAGATTGTATAAGGACCAAATCTGAAGGAAAACATGATGCTCTGACATTAGCCCTGGGACATTGTGTTACATAAGACAAAAGCTGCACAGAACAAAATAAAAACCTCTTTTTGAAAAAAGTCTTTTTGAAAACCTATGAAATGAATATCAGTATATCAGATATGAATGTCAACACTTGCTTACGGGATGATTAAAACAAAACAAACAAAACTCCATTAACTAGATGCTCTAAATGAGCAACTTGTCAAAAACATACAGGAAGTCAATTTAAAATCCACCAGTCAAAGAGGTTTCAGCATCTCACTCAACTTTTAATATAAACAAATTATTTGTTGATCAGGCATTTCTGAGATTCTGCCTGGTACAATATTTTTGTTGGTATATCTATGATTAGAATCACTAACCTTTGTGCTATTTCTGTATAAAACTTTGTAAAAAAAATATGTGGAATGATTTTGAGAGTAGAAACAAAAAACTAAACACATGAAATAAAAAAGTACTTTTATTTAAGGTTTACAATGCAAATCCAATTAAAACCGTCAATTAAAATCTCTTATATATCTACTAAAACTGAAATTAATATATATGCAACAGTTCTGTCTGGTTCTTGAATCTGATTGGCTGATAGCCGTGCAATATTCTGCCAGTAACAGCACTGGTCCAGCGTCTTAACCCTTCACCCTTCTGTATTACTTCACCCACATACAGCGACAAGCAGAGGTGCTTTACAGTTTGACAAATATTGCAGCTGTTGGACAACATAATGTACTTTTGAGGCTTTACTCAAGAATGTAGTTGTTTAGATTGCAACTATGCAGTTTATTTATAAGGATAGTGCCTATTTAAAAATATTTATAATTTCGGAGATTCAGTGCATCGGTCGTCATCAGCCTGTCCAAAGAAAGTGATGGTTGATGTTCTGCCACAAGATGGTGACAGAGACAGCATAATATGTCCATAGAGGGAGGAAAAACTCAGCGTTTTCTCAACGCAAGTTTCAAACTACAGCTGAACAAATCATTATAAATCTGGTAAGTTCTCTTTTATATTTTGTAGTGCTGTATTTATACCACAGAAACTGATAGTTTGCTTTGCTCTGGCTTTTTCGGGGTTATTATTGTGATAGATCTCTGTAGATTGATGGCATTTCATGCCGTTCAGCCTTGTAATCTTAAAATGTGAGCAAAGTCACCTGCTTTGTCATCACTTTAGACATTACGCCAGTGAATTAGCAACGGTTTCTGCTGTTCTGACGTCAGCTGCAGATGTGAATAAGTGGCGCAAGAAAGTAGTTCCTTGTATAAAAGGATTTCTGTGTTTGATTTTGTTTGTTGTACACACGATTATGCCATCAAACTGTTGTATAAATGCCCTGTCACACTCATAGCAGTGCGATATGGCTGTATATCACAATGGTGAGGGGCACTAAGGCACCCGGCCTGCAGGCTCGAGCCAACACACGCCTCCCACCAGTGCCGATACACAGCCATATAGCACTCCTACTCGTGTCATATTGCTCACATAGATAGATAGATGGATGGAGGGATGGATGGACGGATGGACAGACGGACAGACGGACAGACGGACAGACGGACAGACGGACAGACAGACAGACAGACAGACAGACAGACAGACAGACAGACAGACAGATAGATAGATAGATAGATAGATAGATAGATAGATAGATAGATAGA
>CAIGQZ010004625.1:10585910-10606431 GCA_903798205.1 Danio tinwini | reverse complement strand
TCCCTGCTACTTCATGATTTTTCAACTCTCAAAAAGCCAGTACCATTTTGACCTGCAATCATAAATCAATACTGACAACAATGTAAAATATATATGTTAATTAAAAGATTATTAATGCATTTTGTAATTCACACATGTTTTTGATTTATTTATGGTTGTGAATTATGGGAGTTTTAGCTCTGCTCTGTTGATTTTTTTTATTGTTGAAATTTCAACTACAGTTTATCAAAGTGACTTTTATTGACATTTTAGTCATTTAAAATAATATAATGTATAAGAGTAATATAAATATATATATATATATATATATAGAGAGAGAGAGAGGGAGAGAGAGAGAGAGAGAGAGAGAGAGAGAGAGAGAGAGAGGTCTGTAAAATAACAGAAAAAAGAACTGGCAAGTTTCTGTACTGTATTACACAACACCAACACAGACAATATTCCAATTTAAACTCTAAAAAACGTTAATCAAAGTCACTTTTTGGAACTTTCAAACGTTAAAAGTTGTTGGAAGAAAAATCAGGGTCTCATATTATGTTAAATAATTCAAAACCAAAAAACTAAATGGGGATAAAAAAATAAAAACGTAAATCACAAAATACAGAAAACTACTAATGTTTTTACAGTATACGGTCTCAGCTAAAATCTTCTTTAAATTGCTACTTTGGAAAAAAATCTAAAGTAACTTACACCTTGAATGGACTGAGGGTGATCAAGTAAATTAATAGCTACACTTCATTTTGGGGTGAACTTTCCTCTAAAAATAATCTCAATAATATTAATAACTGAGTAAACATGTTATTTTTTGTAGCTTTATGCTTAATAAATTTGCAAAGTATACACTACTTTTCCAAAGTTTGGGGTCAGTACGATTTTATAACTGTGTGTGAAAGAAATCTCTTAAAAGATAAAAATGTGTAAAATTGTGAAAATGTAAGATACCTGCTTTCTGTTTGAATAGATTTAAATTGGCAAAGCTGAATCCACCAATTTTAGCAGTCTCGTTACTTATTTTTCTATTAAATTAAATTCAAGTTTTTTGTATAGCGCTTTTCACAATAATCATTGTTTCAAAGCAGCTTTACAAAAGGTCCACATTTATTACATTACAATTAAATTCAGAAAAGTTAAGGTTATATTAGTTACCATAACTTTATTAGTTACTAATAACTTTAACTAATTAACTAGTAACTAGTAACTTTTAACAGTTTTAATAGTCATTATATATAAACATAGTTAACCTGCAGTTATATAGTCAAATTAAGTTCCTGGAGAGCAGCAGCTCTGCACAGTTTAGTTCCAACCCTGCTCCAACACACTGAAGCTGGTGGTCACACTGCACTTTTCTCCAAATAGATTTCATTCATATGCACGCAAATGCATCAAACCGGAAACGCAAGGTCGTGCGGCAAGTATCACAGCAAGTACACTTGCTGTGTAGGAAAGTTCAAGCTTGGTGAACTCTGATCTGCGAAATTGCATCACATGATTGCATGAGACCAATCGACGATCAAAACATGACCTTTTTGTACAGTAATTTAAAACATGGATCAATTGCTCGCTTTTTTTAATGTCTAATCATCTTGTTTAATCTCGCCCCTTTTAACAGCGCTGTACAACAGAATTTCGCACGCACAAACTCTAGTGTGACTGCGGCATTACTTGTAGGTTTCAAACAAGCCTGAACGACTTACTTAGTTCGATCAGGTCTGTTTAATTAGGGTTGGCACTAAACTGTGCAGAGCAGTCCTCCAGGAACTGAGTTTGACACCTGTGCTATTGACCTTATTCTTCAATGCGGAAGTGCGCTCGTTTTTGCGATTGTTTTAGAACTTCCGATTCAGTTGCCTATGGGAGAAATGACTAGGAATAATAAACGGCTGAAAACGGTCAAACTACTCACTTTACAAACAAGTGTTTGCATAATTATACAGACAATATTAAACAATATAATAAGAAAATATCAGTTTGCAACATCAAGCAGCAGAACGAGCTGTTTTTAACGTCTAAAAATGAATGGAAGGGAATGAGACCGGAGGTCTCGAGCTAAAAGGATTCAAATGGCTGCATCCGCTCGTACGCGGAGAATAAGGTGAATAGGTGATGTCTACGTGTACATGTTCAATGAAGTGTATTTGTGCAAGTACATGGAGAATCCAAAAGATGGCAGCACTACTGTAAAATATACTCCAAAGTACCTCACTCTGAGCTATTCTCTATAATTTTCTAAACATCTATCAATTCCATTTTCCTGAATGGAAAATTATTAGCTATGATATTTTATCATATGGGTTACTGCACACCAACTGAGATCTTAAAAAAAAAAAAAAAAGATATGTGTTAGCAAAAATATAAAGTTCAACTGTGCTCACAAAGTACACAAACCGAGTCTTATGGGTGCTATAAGAGCAAGGTGCCACTTAAAGCATCTGCTTCTTTAGCTGTCTCCAGAGAGGCTGATGGGAACACTGCGGTACATCGGCCACTCAGTGCAAACATGGTGGCTGCTGGCCCTGATCCTGCAACAGCATGAGGAAACCAGGCACACTGTGTGCCCTCTTGGTGCCTCTGCCAACCACTCTCCCTCTACACACTGTAATTAGAGTCAAACCAAAGTAACCCGCTCTCTTCAAAACACACAGGAAGTAAAAAAAAAAAAAGATCTCTTCGCATACAAATTCTCACACTTCTGATTTGAAAAAAAAAACACTATTTAAGAGATAAAATATAGTCAGTCGGTCTTTTTTGTTTCTCTTTTTATTATTGTGAAATATGTACAAATTTAGTGCAAACATATACATATATATATATATATATATATATATATCACTACATTTTGAATAAAGAAAACAAAATAAGAAGAACTAAATGTAAACAAACTAAAAATAAAATAACAAAATAATAATTAACCAAATGAGATTTACATAATGCTTCATTTGTTTTTTAGCTTTTCTGTTACTAATGTTATACATGAGCAGTATCACATGAGTAGCAGTGCGATGTGGCTGTATATTGACACTGGTGGGAGGCGTGCATTGGCCTTAGTATCCCACCAGTGATGATATACCCACATCACACTTCTACTCGTGTGATATTGCGTTTATACAACAGTTTGACGGCATAATTGTGTATATAAAAAAGAAAATCAAACTCTGAGAGTCTAAAGACCCTTTTGTATAAAGAACTACTTTCTTCAGCTATTCATTCACATCTGCAGCTGACGTCAGAACAGCAGAAGCCGTTACTAATTCACCAACGTCACTTTAGAGCTAGTATTTGAATGATTCTCTAGCGTAATGTCTAAAGTGTTGACAAAACAGGTGATTTTCCTTACATTTTTAGATTATAAGGCTGAACGGCATGAATCAGTCTACAGATCTCCCTACAGTATTACAATCTATTTCAGTCTACAATATTTCTCTGTTGCAATTGGGATATCACAATAATTAACCCAGAAAAAAGCAGCGCAATCATTACCAGACTGCTGTTGTGTTTGCCATAAGGAAAAACGCTTAACACATGTGGGCATTTCTTCTTTTTTTTCTGCCAACACTGCACACATTCCTGATATGCGAGTCCCATCTCACACTCAATACACTACAATTATATGGTATAAATACAGCACTACAACATACAAAAGAAAGAGATCGACTTAGAAATTCACTTACCTGTTCAATAATGATTTGATCAGCTGTAGTTAGAAATTACGCTGTTTTAGCTTCTAAGGGCTTATTATGTCGTCTCTGTTGCCATCTTGTAAACAGACAATGTCTTTGGTCTGCTCAATGACTACATTTACATGGACACCAATAATTTGATTTTAATACGATTAAGACAATACTCTGATTAAGAGTCTACCATGTAAACAGCGATTTTTGATTAATTTAATCAGATTATGGTCATAATCGAACTAAAGAGAAATCGAATTAAGACATGTGGAGTATGCCGATTTTAGTCGCATTATTGAAGTGCAGTACTTACATGTAAACACCTTAATCAAACTATTATGGTCATGTAGGACTTTAAGCCGCTTTTTGCGACAGGGTAGTCCACACACACACACACACACACACACACGCACAGCTGATTGACACTCTGCACCTACCGAGTCAGTGCAGACCACAGACACTTGCATCGTGAAATGCGGAAGGTTTTTTCTTCCATTTAGCATGCGGTATGAACTTCCATTTAAACAACTCTTCCAGCGGTTCATAGTAGAGCTGCACAATTCTGGCTAAAATGAGAATAACGATTTTTTGCTTAAAATCAAGATCAAGATTTTCTTACGATTCTGTAGATGTAAAAGTTTAATATGAGTAGCCTATTATTGTTATTTCAGAATACAACTCTTCATAATTCTGATGTTAAATTATTATGTTTAAGACATATGCTTGCAATCTGTCATTGTAAGACCATTTTTTTTTCTACTGGTAAAATCAGACATTTGTCATTATCAGATTCCCTCTTGCATTATACTCAACATTATATAGGCTAGAGTAGCTATTCTGACACTGCTAAACATTTATTCTCATGCACAACTCTCTGTGTTAGCTATGAAAGTAAAACATATTATGCTTGTCATAATCATAACTCTAAATTGCGATATGATCATTTGAATGATGTATACATGCTTTCAGTTTCATTTTCACTGTGCGTGTGCGGTTCATACTTCCCATGCAGCTTCTAAACGATCGCTCTGTGCCACAAACGGAATGCTATTTACAACTTTATTACCTGTTATTCACAGCCTATTCAAGTTCTCTTCACTAAGGTAGGCATCATTTACAGGCGCGCACCCGTCCTCTCTGTGGTAACAGCTCACGGTCAGCTCACGTCACGTGTGTTTTCGCGGCTGCGAATACATCATTACATGAAGATAGAAATGACATTTTTGGGGTGAATTATACCTTATAAATACAGTATGTGACTCTTTCAACACCATTTGGAGGTGTACACGTTGCTGAGCAATGTATGTAAAACAACGTGAAGACTTGTGTGGCCGCCTTTATGCTCCTCTTCTGAACTTGAAAATATGATTGGCAGAGTCGTATACATGCTGGATTAAGATCATCGAGTCGAATCGAGATTGCAATCTTTTTACGATTAATTGTGCAGCTCTAGTTCATAGTTACATCCAATATCTCGTTTGTCATGGTGGGCTTGCATGAAATGTTCGTGAATGAAAGTGAAAGTGCCAAACTGCAGTTAAAGTTGACAAATTAAAAATGAAACACCTGAAATTACATGAAACTCCAGAGGAAATGTGGATAGCACTGTGACGCAATGACGTTAATCGAATTATGTGCTATAACATGTAAAACGCAATCATGAAAGTAACACTCAAAAAGCAACTCATGTAAACACCTTAGTCTTATTATTCTCTTAATTAGATTAAAGCAAATAATTCGATAACTGATGTCCATGTAAACGTAGTCACTGACAGGCTAATGGCCGCTGATGCACTGTCTCTCTGAAACTATAATTATTTTAAAATAGGCACTATCCTCATAAATAAACTGCATAGATGTAATATAAACAATTACATTCTAGACAAAAAAAACCCTCCAAACTACATTATGTTGCCGAACAGCAGGAATATTTGTCAAACTGTGTGTCCTCTGCCTGTTGCTGTATGTGGGCGGAGTAATACACAAAGGTGAAGAGGCTGGTCGAGTGCTATTACTGGCAGAATAATGCATGGCTCTCAGCCAATCAGATTCAAGAACCAGACAGAACTGTTGTATGAAGTGTAGTAACATATTGTTTAATCTCTTTTATTTAAGATTGTTGATCATTATTGCAAAATAAGCTCTGACGTAGTTCTGATGTGAAACAGACAGATTTATTTGTTTATTTATATCCAGTTGCACAGTTCTACACTTTGCATGCCCACCTATCACATAAAGAAAGAAGTGGACAAAAAATATCGATTTAAATTTGAATAAATTTCTGTATCATTTTATACATTTTTCCAGACATCCATAAACTATTGGTGACATCTAATCAAATAAAACAAGTAGGCACTTTTTTGTTGCATAAAATAGCAAAAAGGTGTAGTGTTTTCAATGTTTAAAAATTTATATTCATTTTTAGACATCACAATGGCAATATTTTATGAAGTTAAGAAATCTGCATTTGGAGAAATAAACCTGATTTTCAATCACAACAAATGAAAAGAAAACTGTTATTCTGACCAGAACTGTTTTATATATAAATTATAAAATTGTTATTATGTTATATTATATTATATTATATTATATTATATTATATTATATTATATTATATTATATTATATTACATTATATTATATTATATTATATTATATTATATTATATTATATTTTGTTATGTATATATATCCTCCCACACCCCCAAACAAAACAAAAAAACACTTTCAAATGACAACATAAGCCAGTAATTCATATCATACATGTTTTACAATACTAAATGACAATATTTTTATATGAATTTTAGAAGACCTTCATAGAATAAAACAAAAATTTATATTTTACTCAAACCCATGCCTAATAAATCCAGAAAAATTGAGAACTGAAACTAAGAACTTTTTTCCATAGGTGCAACATATATGCATATTCTGCAATAGCATCACAAATTATAGTCAAGATATGTCCAAATCATTGCTTGATTCAGCTTTTTACACACTAACTAAAACCTTTTAAAAAATACATATTTGCGGAAAAAAATTACACCATTGACCAATCAGAATCAATTATTCCACAGAACCAGGTAATAATGTGTCCTTCGAGTAGAGCTGTAAATATCATTGTTCACATGAATTAACAATACATGCACTTACTATGCATCTGAATGCACAACACGTTAAACCTTGAGGTGGATGGGCTACAGCAGCAGAAGACCACAGCGGGTGCCACTCCTGTCAGCTAAGAACAGGAAACTGAGGCTAAAATTAGCACAGACTCACCAAAATTGGTTAATAGAAAATTAGAAAAACATTGCCTGGTCTGATAAGTCTCGATTTCTGCTGCGTCATTTGCATTGTAGGGTCAGAATTTGGTGTCAACAACATGAAAGCATGGATTCATCCTGCCTTGTATCAACTGTTCAGGCTGGTGGTAGTGGTGTAATGGTGTGGGTAATATTTTCTTCCCATTAGTACCAACTGAGCATCGTGTCAACGCCACAGCCTACCTCAGGTATTGTTGCAGACCATGTCCATCCCTTTCTGCATACACTCAGTGCATCACTTAGCGGTATGACGCATGATTGTGCCCCACGCAGGTTTTTGCATCTCGTTTATAAACACTATGAACAGCAGCTACGCGAATTATTCTCTTATTCTCTATTTCCACCTGGGGGTACTCATCCCGAGGCCCTCAGACTATGCAGCGCCACTGATGCGATCGAAGACCAGTGACAAGATGATCCTGAGGTTTTCACATTCCTGGACCAGGTCGCATCCTGAGCAGCTGTGGTGGTCATGTAGGAGTGGAGAGCATGGTGAAGTTTTTTCCTCGCCGCTGTTGCCACTGGCTTGCATGGTTCGGGATCTGTAGAGCTGCTCATCGATGGAATTGCTCTTCAGTGTTTAGACTCTCAGTAGTGATTATTAACCCACACTGAACTGAGCTTAACTGAACTGAACTGATCTGAAACTCTGAAAATTGAACTGACACTGTTTCGATTTACTATAATCGTGAATGTGAAGCTGCTTTGACACAATCTACATTGTATAAGCGCTATACAAATAAAGGTGAATTGAATTGAATTATGACCACAGTGAACCCATCTTCTAATGGCTACTCGTAGCAGGATAATGCGCCATGTCATAAAGCGCGAATCATCTCAGGCTGGTTTCATGAACATAACAATGAGTTATGAGTACAGTTATCACTGTACTCAAATGGCCTCCACAGGCTCCAGATCTCAATCCAATGAGGGAGAGTCGCATCATGGATGTGCAGCCGACAAATCTGCAGCAACTGCGTGATGATATCATGCCAATACGGACCAAAATCTCTGAGGAATATTTCCAGTACCTTGTTGAATTGATACCACGAAGGATTAGGGCAGTTCTGAAGGCAAAAGGGGTCCAACCCGGTACTAGTACCTAATAAAGTGGCCGGTGAGTGTATGCACAGCTAGAATATTCTGCAGTCTATTTGACAGATGAGTTGCCAAATCTCTGGAAGGAGTAAAAGAACTCATGTTGAAACTGAAATGCGTAATTTTCATCCTTTTGAATTAAGATGCACACATTTTGTGACAGAAAGCACTGACTCATAAGAAACAAAGCAGCTTTCTAACAACACCGCAAGAAAGACTGCATGCATCATTTCCAAAATGCTCTCAAATTAAGATCGTGATGGCCATGAAACAGAGTAATCATACGTTTTACCACCAAAAAGAGCAATTAAAACAGACAATCAAAGCACTGGTTTATGGTGATGTGATGGCCAAGTGATGCTGTTCAGTGGGTTCTTGGGTTGCTGTTTGTTTGGTTGTGTGTTTTCCCCAGTTTGAACCTTAAAACAGGCATGGAATGTGTGTATGCATGTGCTAGACTGTGGCGGGACTGTGTGTCTGTGAGGGATGTGGCGCAACCAGCAAACATGGGGCAGATTCTCATGCGAGTGGCGTGTGTGAGTGTGTGTAGAGAGACTTGCGTGTGAGCGCAGTGTGTGTTTATGCAAGTGGATGTTAGGCCGGAGTGTGTGTGTGCGCGTATGTGTGTGTCTAGTGCTCCATTCTTTTGGCACCAGTAGAGTCAGTGCTGCAACCACAGCTTCCAGTATGGGCCACCACAATCACACGAGGCCAGCTTTCCCACGGGGAGGGGGCTCAGAGAGAAAGAGCGCTAAACAAGGAATATGACCCACACAGAGGATTATGTAGGGTGGATATTTTCCTGTCAACATGAAAATAAGGTAAGATTTATATATAAGAAAGCTTCTGTTTAGGAAGTCTGACCTGAGTTCGTGCTCCTTTTGGATGGAACTGGGAAAAAGATCACCATAATTGTATTGTTGCTTTGATATATGGTGTCTTCATCTTAACCCCTCAACTACGCACGCTGTGTGTTTAACCCCTGCTGCAAATTTTGCTAGCTACTCTAGAAAACTTGCGAAATAGTTTTATTTAACTGCAAGGATTGTCATTATGACCTTCAATTAAAGTTTCCATCAAAACAGATACGATTTATTGACTTATTTTACAGTAAAATGTAGCTTATCAAACTGCACTCTTTTTTAGGACAACAGTATCTCCAGCAAAAAAGATATTAAAAAATTCCCTTTAAAATTGTAAAGAAATCTGTGTTTTGAAACTAATGAAGACAGCAGAAGTTAAAGATTAATTTGAATTATTTAGCCTGACATGTTTACTGCTCCAAAATACTTTAAATGTTTCTCAAAATAAAATATATTGTGTTCAAATGGAAAAAAGTAGCTGTTTTTTACTCAGACATTTAAAAAGAATATATTTCAGAGCAGTAATCACAATACTGTGAAACCGGGATATTTTTATTCAAGGTTATCATACCGTTAGAATACCGGCCCATGCCTACTCATAATGGTGTCTGTAAATAGTGCTGTATCTACATACATTTTTATTGCCCTCTACTGGCCATGCTTGAAGAAATACAGCCAACATCCAGCTAACTAATAAGGGGAACGCAGGACCTTTCTGAATAATAATAATAATAATAATAAAAAAAGGAATCTTTCTCATAAGCAGATCCCTATCCCAGTATGGTATGATGTGGTAGCTGGAATTCAGATATTGATTTGGACAAGAAATCCTTAGAGTGCAAGATTTACAAAAACTGTGTTATACTTATGCTTTTTAGTGTAATTTAACTATATAAAGCCAAATATTTTGCAGCTACATCAGCAATACACCGTTGAAGTCAGATTATTAGCCCCCCGTTTATTTTTTTCCCTAATTTCTGTTTAACAGAGATTTTTTTGTAACACATTTCTAAACATAATAGTTTTAATAACTCATTTCTAATAACTGATTTATTTTATCTTTGCTATGATGACAGTACATAATATTATTTCTAGATATTTTTCAAGACCCTTCTATACAGCTTAAAGTGACATTTCAAGGCTTAACTAGGTTAATTAGGTTAACTAGGCTAGCTAGTTAACTAGGCTTAACTTAGGGTAATTAGGCAAGTTATTGTATAAAAATGGTTTGTTCTGTAGACTATCGGAAAAAATATAGCTTAAAGGGGCTAATAATTTTGACCTTAAAATAGTGTTTAAAAAATTCAAAACTGCTTTTATTCTAGCCAAAATAAAACAAATAAGACTTTCTACAGAAGAAAAAATATTATCAGACATACTGTGAAAATTTCCTTGCTCTGTTAAACATCATTTGCGAAATATTTAAAAAAAGAAAAAAAATTCAAAGGAGGGCGTATAATTCTGACTTTAATTTTATAAACATCTTATAAGGGTGACAAACAGAGAAATGCACTACCTTTGACTTTTAATAATAAACTCACTTTAAAATATATTAATTTAAAAACATATTCCCATATATTGATCCTAGACAAGGTCTATGAGCTATGCACGTGTGCACAAGTGCTGCATCTCGTGTAGTTCACATTTAAAGGGCCACTGATTTACAGATAGAATTTAACTTTTTAAATGCAGGGGACATTCTACCAGAAACGTACATTATCTGTCCCTGAAATAAAAACATACAGTTGAAACCAGAAGTTTACATATACTGTATAAAAAGGCACATAACCATTAAAAAAAAGCCAGATGTTACTATGACTAAACTTTTTCTCTTTTAGGTAAGTTAGGATTGTCAAATTATTTTTCTGTTATGCTTAATAGCAGAATAATGAGAGAGATTATTTTGAAAAAATTTTATAACTTTTCTTGATAGTCAAGTTTTCATACAATAATATTATGCCTATGAAAAAGATGATGGTGCCAAGGTTTTGGAAGTTTCTGGCTATTTGACAACATTTGAGTTGATTGGAGGCACAACTGTAGAATAGTATTTAAGGAAAACCTCAAACACACTGCTTCCTTTTGTGACAACATGGAAAAATCAACAATCCAGAATCAACAAAAAAGCCAGATTACAATTTCCTAAATTACACTGGGAAAAAGACAAATTTTTTGACACATGTCCTGTGGTCTGATGGAACTAAGATTGAACTGTTTGGCCATAATGACCAGTGTTACATTTTAAGGACAAAAGGGGAAAGCTTACATGCCTAGGAACACCATCCCAACTGTGAAGTATGGGGGCGGCAGCATTATGTTGTAGGGTTGTTTTGCTGCAGGAGGGACTGGTCCACTTCGCAGGATAGATGGCATCATGAAGAAAGAACATTATGTAGAAATACTGAAGCAACATCTCAAGACATCAGCCAGGAAATGAAAAGTTGGCCACAAATGGGTCTTCCAAACAGACCATGACCCTAAGCATACTGCCAAATTAGTTAAAATGTGCTTTAAGGACAACAGAGTAAATGTTTTGGAGTGGCCATCACAAAGCCCTGATCTCAATCCTATAGAAAATTTGTGGGCAGAGCTGAAGCTTGTGCGAGCAAGACAGCAAATCTGGCTCAGTTATACTAATTCTGTCAGGAGGAATGGGCCAAAATTCCTGCAAACTATTGTGAGAAGCTTGTGGAAGGATACCCAAAACATTTGATCAAAGTTACACAGTTGAAATACAAAGCTAAAAAAAAATACCAAGGAAATGTATGTAAACTTTTGACTGTATAGAAATTAATGAAAAATTCTCAAAAAAAATCATTATTCTGGCATTTAGCAAATGTAAATCATTTAGGTAATCCTAACGAACCTAAAATAGTAAATGTTCAGTGATTTACCATCAGACATTTTTTGTAAATGTTTATGTTCCTTTTTTTTTTAGAGTGTAAGTAAATTTCTGGTTTTAACTGTAAATACAGTGAATAAAAAGTATTTCATCCCAAAAACTTCTAAAATAAACTGAGGGTTTATTTCTGTGAGTTAAATATGAGAAAAATATGTAATTCATTTGGTTCTCACTTTACAAATGAACAAACCCTGTCATTGTCCTGGTCTTCAGCCCAATTGAACCTACAGCTTTAATAGTTCTGTTATGCTAAAACATGCCTGTAGCCAGCCTGAAAGAAAGGGGTGTTTTTTTTTTTTTTCCTAAAAAAGTTATTTGACTTACTTTCTATTAAATTATGAAGTTTAAATATTGCATTTTAGTGAGACTTTAAGCACATTTTTTGCTAAATTAGCTTGTCGGATGGTCACACTTTTTGATGTACCAAAAACATTTTCTAAAGATTTAGAATAAAGGAATATGTAGAGGCTACTTATTTTTAGCCTACTTTATAATATATCAGTAGAGGGAAAATAGCACTCTGTTAAAGTTTTAAAATTAAAGCTGTAGCCTATTGTCATTTATTAGGCAAATAACAAACTGGCCAGCTAATTCAACTTTCCTCAGTCAGAATTTACCCATTTGAATAACAAAATAAATAAATAAACATAATAATAATAATAATGCAGAGCTTTACAATTTTAGCTTTTCTTGTAAAAAAGTACATTTGAAAATTCATAAATAAAGAAAATAGCCTAATAAGTATTAATATGGGCACTTTTGGTGCTTCACAACTTTTTATTGATAATTTTTCTTTCAAGAATAAGGTCTAAGATTTTAAATACAAGTTATCAAACGTTTATTAAAACATTTTCTCTATAACAACAATACAGTTGACTTCACTTGCATCAGATTCCGTTTGGACTTAAAGCCTTTTTCAATGGGTATTTTTGATCATTTTGATGGCATAACAGTCAAAATAGGACAAACGAGCTCATGTATGGGGCAAATACTGGACCTTTGTCACTGGAGGGTGGGTGAAACGTGTGAGTGTACTGGGAGACAACTTGATTACAATGATGAATTGACCACAGTAATGTGTTCCGAGGCAATTTAGCCGTTCCAGTGTAAACACCCCTAACGCCTTGATTGAGAAGTTGTGTAATTTTCCACAATCCATCATCCCGCCTCAACAAAGCAGCATTCAGAATGACTCTATTTTCAAGCATTGCTAGTTTTATCCCTCCAAGATCAAGACCATATTCCTGAGTTGTTGTTTTTTTTTTTTAAACATTAGATGAGTGTCTATCATACAGTGTTGCTCTGACACACGTACACCTGCAGCACCATGGACAGCAACACAAATCAGTTTAAACTCCCCTGTCTCCTTTTAAACATATTACAGTGTAGTAACCGCTTGTTTTTTCCCCTTTTTCCTGAAGATAAATGTATAACAACTCTGCAAGAGGCGATTTTAGTTGGCTACTTGAAATGAAAGGCATGCAATCAAAACATGTGTAAGATGATTAGATTTTTTATGACAACTAGCCATCAGAAAATGGTCAAAGTGATGGGGATGGTTAGCAACAATACTAAACTGTGGTGCTCAAGCAATGCTCAGTTGGTACTGAAAAAAAATGTCGCTCACACTAGCAGTCTGACCTGCTGATGCAAGACAGGACGTATTGCTGATTTTATGATGTTTATACCCTTTTCCAGTCTCCCATAACCCAATTTTTGCTCTCTTGGAGCTGGAGATCATCATCTGATTGCGTGTTCGACATGTTTAGAGACGCTCTTCTGTAATACTTGTTTGTAAGTTACTGTTTCCCTTCTGTCAGCTTTAGCCACTTACCTCAGACGTCTGGCATCAACAAGACATTTTCACAAGTGCTCAGTAAATATTTTCTCTTTTTTCCCCAGTAGATCTACCGTTTTTATCACTAAATGACTTGCTTCCATTTGATTTGCTGATTATATATTTGCATTATTGAGCAGATATGCAGGTATATCTCAAAAAGTAGCCTGCAAATGTATTTTTGGGAGACTTTCAGTCAATACATTTTGTACATCAACAACATTTTAACACACTGATTTACCTTACTTTGAAAAGACTTAAATATTACACATCAAACTTACTGTCATCCTTCCAGTCAGGAGTAAATAACAAAGAAACAAATATAATTCTGAGTGAAGCAAGCTGACAGTAAAAGACAAAAGGTAAGTGAAACTGGCAAACATCAATGTAATACTGGTGCCACTGGAATAAACAATAATGCAGCATTCAACAGTATAAAACACAGTGTGTAACTTATTGCAACCACCACCAACCTTATTAATAACCTCAATATTATTGAGAGAAATACTTCAATAGAAAAAAGTGACATGGAGTGCTTTAATGTGAACTTAAACAAGAGGAATTATTGCTATACTGCACGTTTCTCAAATTAAAATCAAATAATCATAATTACAGAAATTAATAAAATTCCATTCAGTTTGTTTATTAATACAATCACTGGCCACTTTATTAGGTACACTTGTCCAACTGCTCGTTAACGTAAATTTCTAATCAGTCCAACACATGGCCGCAACTCAATGCATTTAAGCATGAAGACATGGTCAAGACGATCTGCTGCAGTTTAAACCGAGCATCAGAATGGGGAAGAAATGTGATTTAAGTGACTTTGAACGTGGCATGGTTGTTGGTGTCAGACGGGCTGATTGGAGTAGTTCAGAAACTGCTGATCTACTGGGATTTTCACGCACAATCATCTCTAGGGTTTACAGAGAATGGTCTGAAAAAGAGAAAATGTCCAGTGAGCGGCAGTTCTGTGGGTGCAAATGCCTTGTTGATGCCAGAGGTCAGAGGAGAATGGCCAGACTGGTTCGAGCTGATAGAAAGGCAACAGTAACTCAAATAACCACTCGTTACAACTGAGGTATACAGAAGAGTATCTCTGAATGTTAAATACATCCAACCTTGAGGCTGCTGGCCTACAGCAGCAACAGACCACACCGGGTGCCACTCCTGTCAGCTAACAGCAGGAAACCGAGGATAAAATTCACACAGGATTACCAAAATTGGAAGATTGGAAAAACGTTGCCCGGTCTGATGAGTCTCGATTTCTGCTCCAACATTCGGATGGTAGGGTCAAAATTTGGTGTCAACAACATGAAAGCATGGATTCATCCTGCCTTGTATCAATGGTTCAGACTGGTGGTGGTGATGTAATGGTGTGGGGGATATTTTCTTGGCACACTTTGGGCCCATTAGTACCAATTGAGCATCGTGTCAATGCCACAGCCTACCTGAGTATTATGACCATGTCCATCCCTTTAAGACCACAGTAAACCCATCATTTGATGGCTACTTATAGCAGAATATGTGCAAATCATCTCAGACTGGTTTCTTGAACATGACAATGAGTTCACTGTACTGAAATGGCCTCCATCTCAATCCAATAGGGCCCCTTTGGGATGTGGTGGAACGGAAGATTCGCATCATGGATGTGCAGCCGACAAATCTGCAGCAACTGTGTGATGCTATCATGTCAATATGGACCAAAATCTCTGAGGAATATTTTCAGTACCTTGTTGAATCTATGACACGAAGGATTAAGGCAGTTCTGAAGGCAAAATGGGTCCAACCCAGTACTAGTAAGGTGTACCTAATAAAGTGGCCAGTGAGTGTATATTACAGCTGATACAATGGCCGAAAAGTCATTAATCGTCACTAAACTGCCAATGTTTATAAATTACAATTTAAAACACATCTCTTTTTTTTCTATTTCAGAATACTATTTCTACAGTATTTTAATGTTATGAACAAAATAATAAAAGAATAGTGATGTGTAGGCCTGTTTTAAGAAGAACATGCAAGAAACTTTGCTTTCCCAAATACAAACTGAATTCAATCTTCACATTGTTTGTTTATTGATTTTATTTAGTGTCATTAGGAAAAAGCACAGAGTAGGGGCCCTGGACAGTGCGCAGCATTGCATACTGTTTGTGTACAGAGCTGATAGGCCAGAATAATCATACTGCACAGCTTAAAGCCTTTACAAGCTTAAAGCGCTTCTGACAGAGGCATGGTGATGTGCCTTAAGCAAACATTTAGTCCATGTAAAATCCTCTGCTTTACAACTTGCCTTGCTTTGGCTTTCAATAAGACACATAAAATCAAACTGTGGATGTCCAATAGTCCACTGAAAAGCAGCTCGTTGCATTAGATGCTGATATACTTGTCATTTTATATACTGCATTACCTTATTCAAGAGGTAAGTAAATGATGCTTATAGCAAATAACACCTTAAGGGGGGAAACTTTTGAAGCATTTTAGACCCCTCACACTAGTCAGGGTAAGATTAGCTTAAGTGGCTGGATACAAAGAGCTTACAATCGTTGTGTATACAAAAACAGAGCTCTGATTATCTGAATATTAATTTCAGATCGCATTTGAAAGTAAAAAAAAACAAACAATATTTACACAGTCTGGTATGCTTGATGAAATGGGACACATATCTTCCCAATGATCCATTAACTGTGAGAAATACTTTAATTTCCACAATGGTGATCTTCTCGTTCAATTGCCAAGTTTAGTTCTACCTGAGTTGGTGTATCTTTCGGGGGTGTACCATCCCATCTTGTCTTTTAACTATTGCATATGACAATTACGAGACTACTGAGCTCCTCCAAACTGAATTCAATGCACCCCTTCTGTCAAATTAAACACCTGTCCTGCAGGTTTCTCTACACTGCTTGCTTGCACAGACGTTATTATGAGAAATAAAAGAAAAGAGCTTGCGCATGAAGAAAAAAAAAGTTACTAGTTTGCTCTTTACGCATCTTTCCCTTATACGGGGAAGCGTTAAGACTGTCTTGGAATGCACGATATACTGAATAGAGTAAATATTGCCGTTACTACAAGCGTGATTATTGTAGATACATTAATACAGTGGCCTCCCTACCACTAGAGGCACCAGAGAGTCAGGCTTGGCTGTGAAAAAAAAACATGTCAAGCCGCTTTGGACCAAAAATATGGCTGCGTCCGAAATCGCCTACTACTCAGTAAGTACACTGGAATTTAAATTTACTACACGACTGTTAGAAAAGTACGTTCTTTACAGTATGAATGTGATTAGTATGAATGGAACTCGGATGTGCTACATCCACCATTTCTCATTATCATGTGACCCACCTGCGTCACTTAACTCATATCATGAGATAGCAAAGCGTCCATTGGATGCGCACTTCATAATTCCGCCGGAAAGTAATAGGTCATCTGGATACTTCTCGCATACTGTTTTTTGAATTCTACTCTGCTCGCATACTGTTTTATCGTACTATATAGTATAGTAAAGTAATCGATTGAAGTAAGCGATTTTGGACGCAGCCTATGACTCGGCTCATTGGTTAATCATCATCGGTAGCCTCCCTTTTCGATTCATCCAGCTTCCGCTCCACAAGCTGACAGGCCGGGCTGGGAAGAGACACCACTTCCACGGGAGGTAGCATGACACCTTCTGGCTCAATGTCTTTTCTCTGAGAGAGATCCTCCTGGAAAAACAAAGCAATCACAATCTAACAGGTTTCTGCACGGTTCCTCACATAAAAAAAAAATTAAGACCATTATAAATAAAATTTGAAACAAAAATTTAACAACGTCATAATGTCTCATTTGTCTCAACTTCAACACCACGGAATAAAAAAAAAACTTCTGAAGTACTGTTGGAGTGTGTCAATGAGAATTATAAGTAGGGTTACATAGACAGACTGTTATGAGTAGTTGTTGTGATGTAGTGTGTGGTGTTTCTCTCTCTCTCTCTCTCTCTCTCTCTTTCGCTCTCTCTTTGAATTATTCGCAGGTGCAGCGGATTAGCCTACATCGGATCATGATTGGCGCTTGGATTGGCGGCGGCTGTATTTGAACCCTCAGAGAGCATGGATTTGGCGGCTCCCCGCTCTCTCTCGATTCCTCACTGGTTTAATCCTTTGTGGAGATATTGTTGCTTAAGTGATTCAAAATGAGTGTTTGTTACTGATGTCTCTTATATGGCATTTTGTGAGATGCCGATGTGACGTTGTACATTCTAACCGGAGAAACCCGGTTTTCTGTCTCCCTGTCTTGCTTGGAGCATGGTATGGAGGTTTGGTGCCTTTTGTTTATTATTTTCGTTTTCTCCTGTGTTGTTAGTATAGGGAGGTAAGTTTCTGTAATTTATTTTATTATCTATTTTCTAGGGATGTTTGCTCTAATTTAGTTAGTTTTGTTTAGCGCGGGGGCATAAGGAATTATATTTTTAATCCTTGTTAACTTGTTACGTTTTGGTTAAACCTCTTTTTGATTAAGGATTTTTTATTTAATTTGTAACACAGACTAAAATGAAAGGAACACAAACGTATTTTTAAAAATAGTCTTATTTATAAGTCCATCAGAGTTAAACAGTTGAATTTTACCACTGCATAATATCATTGCACCTACTCCAGCTATGGTACCGCAGCAAAGTTCCTTGATCTTTACACTGGAATGAGAGTATAGTTTCTAACCATATCAGCCTAGAAAATACTAACCTTTCATTCTCCTTCGGACTTAGTATATGATGTAACTACTTAAGATTTAAACTTGAAATGGAAAAATTACACACTCTTAACCCAAACTAGTTGACTGCACTTAACAATTGTGTGGAAACACATTGCCTTCAACCACAACAATTTTTTTTAAGATGCCATATTCTGCACTGATTCAAGATGTTAAATTGTTCTATGATATCTACATCGTAGGTATGTGGCTTAGGTAAGTTCAAAGTTTTTATTTACACCCCTAGAATCCGAAGGTCTTTATTGACCATATTTGGAATGGTAGTGAATATTATTGAGCTCAGCTCTGATTCTGCTCTCAGTGCTTGCTTCTTTCTCTCTCGCACACACACATCATGATGTATGCTAAAATAAATGTGCAAAATAATCATACTTCATTTGTCAAAAAAATATTTTAATAGAGTAGATGCCCTGTTAAATATTTTTAACTTAAGTGGTGGAGAAGTTTATTTTAGCATGGAGTGAGTTAGCTTTCTAATATAAACCACGAGATAGAGTAACCAAAAATAAAACATTGGCTAAATTATAATTAAACTCAACAAAAGGTATGACAGAGATGCACTGTGTTATATTTTGAAGCTATAATGTAAATATAAACACAGCCAAGAACTAATAACAAGCTCTGCACAAACAGATGACATTAAGTAACGTGTATTGCTATTGTTTTTACTCTAGAAAAATTGCAGCAAGACACTATGCTTAAACATGCATTAAACATTACACTTAGCAGTCTACATGTGTTTGTTATCTTAAATGACAAACATTTCTGGCAAAACACAATAAATTAAAGATACAAATAGACATACCTAATGCCTCTATGGGCTGGTGCTGAATAATTGAATAATCTGTATATTCTGCATTTTGCGTTCTGACGAGCTCTAAAGAGTCGTTGTTTAGTAACGCATAGTAAATCAAACTGATTCAACTTTGTGGCAACTCCCATTTTCAAAATAAGAGTCCCACATACCTAATAAATTGAATATAAACTTAGATAAAATTTAAAATAAGGGAAGGAAATTATCATTGTTATAATCTCAAAATGCCTTGTGAGCGATGGAACACTCTGATCGTTCTAATTGGCCTATGTTTCACCAGGGTTAAACACTAGTGAAGAAACGAATGATGTCTCACAGTATGACCATTTCCACGTACTGAACTCCTATTATTCGACTATGTCTAAGTATACCCAGATTATCTTTAAAGTGAGATGCTAACAGACTAATCCAATTCAATTATTTATGCTAAGCTAAAAGTGCTTCCACCAGTACCGGAGACTCTGCGGAAAACCTGATTAAGAGAACAAGCATTACTATGAAAACAGTTGAAGTTGTGTATTTACAGCAATCTCTAACCTGCTCAGAGAAGCGCTGACTCGTGACTTGATCTCCATACTCCTGAGTCTCGACCTCTTCGCTGTTGGAGTGGCAGCTGGGGCTGGGCACTTCTATCCCATGACTCTCTAGTATGGCAGCCTCTGAGCAAAAGAGAGAAAAAGTGTGCAAATAATGCAATATACAAATAATGACGGCAGTTCAAATGTAGCAGCCTGACTACAGCAAAAAGCTAATACAGAGTTTCTTCAGGTTTTATAAAGAAATATTTAAATCTCTTTAACTCTTTCACGTGTTTTAAATACTCCAGCTGAACCTCCTGCATGAGTTTTTTTTTTGTCACTGTTACTTAGAATCCATTGCGTTCTAAAGTTCCCATGGTCATGCATAAACGTGACCCACCAGCCCCAACAATCATATTGTATTTTGTTTCTTTTTGCCCTTTTCTGTAAATATTGACAAATGTTCTAATTATATTGTGTAATTTCTGATACTTCAATTCTCAAATATGTGATAGAACATACATTTTGACTTTTAAACAGCTAAATAATGATCATATTGTTTGTTATATAATGGGCACTGGCATTGTTACTAGAAGGGATACAGCTGTGATTAATTATTAAATTACGCATATATTGTATTTTATTAGCTTCTACCTCTACCTCAACCCTAAACCCAACTCTCACGGTATTGTTAAATTATTACTTGTTGTACAGTGTCACAAAAATTATGATATATTGACATATTCTATTGTCTTTGCATGAGTAT
>CAIGQZ010004625.1:10556071-10580910 GCA_903798205.1 Danio tinwini | reverse complement strand
CTTTAAGCTGTATAGAAGTGTCTTGAAAAATATCTAGTCAAATATTATTTACTGTCATCATGGCAAAGATAAAATAAATAAGTTATTAGAAATGACTTATTAAAACTATTATGATGAGAAATGTGTTGAAAAAAATCTCTCCGTTAAACAGAAATTGTGGAAAAAAAATAAAGAGGGGGCTAATATTTCAGGGGGGCTAATAATTCTGACTTCAACTGTATGTGATTTTGTAATTTCAGTTAATTGTAACTGCAATTTAGCATTTGTTGTAGTGCAATTGTTTTGTCAACAGCTATGTTTCCATCCAAAATGCAAATGAACTTTATGCGCAAAACTGAAATGTTGCATAAAAAACGTGCGAATAAAGCTGTTTCCATCCAACAAGTCTAAGCGAACAAAATCGTCACTTCCTGATTAACTGGCGCCATATATCAACAGTAAAAACTGAATTTGCTGCAGTAGGAGAAGCTGCGTGAATCATTTTTTCATCTGATAAATGACTTGCGCCTCAGAAAGCAATCCTGACATGCAGTGAACGCGCAGTGGTGTTTGAAGGTGTCCGACGCGGAGCACAGACACTTTTGATTCTGGATGTCATTAATAATATAATAACACTAATACTTAAACGATAAGGCATTTTAGAATGACAAAAACAACATTTTAGATGGTTTATAATGTGCTCAGTCTGCTGGTTTGTCTATTTACACACATTTTTATCATCACATGATCTCATATAACAAAATCACATGACCTTTTTTAATGCACATACTGGAATATGTGTGGTAAAAGTGTTTCCATTGTAGTTTATGCGCATCTTTTCTTATTGAATTAAAAGTTTATCCTACTCAGTTATGCGCATATGTTTTTTATGTGCATTTTCAAAATTTATGCGCATCATGGCGTTTCCATCAACCGTTTTTTTGCTCATCCAAATGTGCATAAAAATAGGTAAATAGAAACATAGCTATTGTCTTTTATTATTATTATTATTATTTAGGTAGAGGCTCTAAATAAGCCTTTTGGGCTTTTTGCCTCTTCCTGCACATTACGGCGGATATTTATCTGTTTTATTTGAATATTGTTGTATTCTTGTGCAAATAAAGAAAAAAAGAAAAGAAAAACAATACTTGTACAGCAAATTATTAATCATAGTTCAACATTTACAATTCATGCTTGTTAATGAACTGTAAGTTAACATGAATTAACAATGAACCACTGTATTTTCATTCACTAACGAAAACTAAAACAAATACTGTAATAAATGTATTGTTCATTGTTTGTTCATGGCAGTAAATGCACTAACACAACCTTATAGTAAAGTGTTACCCATTTCCTTTACAGTCTAATTGGCAACAGTTTTATTTAAAATCTTGAAAAAATGTCATTGATAGTTGGTAGAACAACTAAAAATTATATTTTACTCAAACACACAAACATGAATTGTAATTTCCAAGTGGTCTCTTATTTTCTTTTTTATGTGTTAATATTTATTGATAATGTCAAAATTTTGATTAGAATTTTCTTGCATTTATCACTTCCATAATTCATTTCTTATGTGTACAGGAATTAATTAAGCCCTTGAAAGAGAAGTGAAAAGCATATTTCACTGCCGCATGCAAGTGCCTCTCTCTGTGTGTTTTATCTTAAAGCAGCCACGCAGATGTTCTTCTCCAAATGTCACCCTGAGAAACAATTACTGTCTGAATAGTGCCAAAGACAGTAATGTGTTATGATTTACCTCTCCATGATTGACTGGCACTCTTTTCTCCAGGTGAAGCGACTACCTCTGCGCAGTCTGAAAGGTCCAACGGCTGCCCGATCCGCAGGGCTTCCAGCCAACCTCCAGTCAGGCTCCTCTTTAACCAGGGAACGCATGGACAATGTGGCACCTGTTGTGAACGTTGTTGAAAATATCAAATATGCAAGTTGAAACATACACAACCAAAATAGCAATAAAATATAAATTTACCCCACATGTAGCTAAACCAAAAATAAGAAATGGTTAATTATTCAATCAGTTAGTT
This sequence comes from Danio tinwini, assembly GCA_903798205.1. Lineage (NCBI taxonomy): Eukaryota > Metazoa > Chordata > Actinopteri > Cypriniformes > Danionidae > Danio > Danio tinwini. Next base: position 10,578,886 of record CAIGQZ010004625.1, on the reverse strand, counting down.
ATCAGAACATGATAATTATTCCATCAACGGAGTCATAATAGGGAAATCAAAATTCCCTTGATATTTAGAGATCAAACCTCTCATAAAATGAAACGTGCCGTTTTATATTGTAATCGAGTGGCTAAACAGAAGATCAACTGCGACTACATTGCTGTCTGATTAGTTCTGCTTATTGATTTGCCAACAACAGAGGAAAACGCAGGTTTATGCAGAAAGAAAATCATAAAGCTGCTTTGAAGACAAGAAGTTGTGCTATGCTGTGGAAAACATGCATTGGCTTTCTTCTGATTCAAACATTAGAAAAGAGTGCATGGGTAAGAACTTGGTTATTTGTTCAGTAATTTTACCACAAATTTATTTAGGAACAATGCAAAATTCAATGCTGCTTTTTCAGATAGACTGAAAGTCAGACAATGCTGTGCTGACTATATTAAATCTGATATTGTTGCACCACTCAAGTGAAACTATTATTATTACGTAGACAAAATTGGTCCGTCAGTCATAACATAACTTTTGATATGCATGTAAAAATACTTTGTATTTATGCATTTTTAACCTAAATCAGCGGTTAAGAAAGGGCACACAGCTGTCCTTTGCAAATTTAAAAAACTGTTTAAACATACGAAACTGTTACCCAATCATACCATGTTTTATTTAGTCTACAAACCAACAGGTCTATTTATTCGGTGTGTTCAGATGAGGGATGGGTCAAAACAGGACAGAAAATAGTTGATCGCTTTGAAATGATGATTAAATCTTAATAACATCATGAGCGAACCTTAGAAAACAGTATAAAATAAAATGAAAGTTCATGACCAGCTTAAAAACCAGTTCAAAAGCTACAGACACTTTGTAGGGCTATTCAAATGGCCGAACCCAGTCCTCGATGCAATTTGTTCTGGCCCTCCAAATAGTGTAACCAAGACATCAAAAATAAGTTTAGTTCAGTGGAAAAACGGCCGCTATAGTTGTGAAGTGACGTGCGTCTGTTCAATACAGCACAAGCTGCAGTTGAAAGCTGCGCAGAGAGTGAGTCAAGTGACATTGAGCGAGTGGTGCGGGCAGCCGAAAACATTTGGATATGTTTGTAGAAAAGGCCTTTTGTACAATGCACTGATCATTAAAAGGGATGCAATAATTAGCCGATTTCACTATTTACCGCACTTTAATTCATTACGGTTAATTAATCATAAAGGCGTCTCAACACCTCGTTTCTGTTGCACGGAACAAAACTACTGCAACTAAACAAAGTTATGCTAACTGTGTGCTAGTATAAAGTTCCAAGCTTATACTGAGGCCAATACGCATGTACATTGGATTAACTATAGCAGCAGCCCATTCACATATTGTGTCTTTTCTGCACACTTTCATTATTTCCAATGGAGACGTGCGCATATTGGGAGCGGTGCGCGCACGGCTTGCAAGCGGAGCGATGCACTCGCACCCTCCAGGCGCACACAGTAGAAATTATCTCATGCTGTAGTGGTAGTGAGAGTTGTGCGTGGCTTTCAGTGCAATGTAAACAAAAGATACGTTAGACAAATTATTTTAAACTATTAAAATGATTATGTATGTATGAAGGCAAATAATAAGAACAGCTCATTTAAATTCTTAGCTAATATATAGCTTAAATTAACATTAGACAAATACTATTTTTTATTCATTCTGTCATTTATTTTCATTGTAAAATTATCACTCATGTTTAAATCAAAAACTTTTTCATTTATTTTTAAGTCCAAAGAGAGAAATGGACTATTGTTTGTTTTTTATCAATATTTTGTGCTGTATTTGGTTACTGAGTAGAAATAACACTTTAAAATATAAGGAGTTTTCTTGTGATTTTCTAAACTAGTAGTGTTTTGAATTTAATAATTGCATAATAATCGTGATAACTGTGAAATTATGATTATTCTTCAGACTATAATAGTACAACCAAAATCTATAATTGTTGCATCCCTAATTGTTATGCAGTTCAAAACATAACATATGAATGTGTTTGAATGTAGAAGCCTACTTGAAATACAACATTTTAATATTTTTGTAAAAAAAAAAAAAGCCACATTGTACAATGCCGTGATGTTATGTAGTTTCAAAATACAACATATTAACATTTTAATGTCGAAAAAGCCAACGTGGGTGTCTTAAGGAGCAAAAATACAGCATTTTGGCTCTTATATTGCTGTTGTGTCATCACTTATATTGCAAGTCATATGTCTCCAGTCCCTCATTTGGGAGGCTTTTCATGAACTGGCCCCCATGAGAAACTAATTGAATAGTGTTGTGGCAATACTCAGGGTTAGTCAGTGCTCATTTTACACAAAACAAATATGTTTGACTTCAAAGTAGTGCTGAAAAATATCAATTGCGCATCGTTATCGCAATGTGTGTATCTGCAATAGTCACATCGCAGGATTAGATTAAAGATTAAAAGATAAAGATATTATTATCTTTTAAATATGTATACAATGATGACCATGTTATTTTATATTTGATTGTTCAATTTCTATACTCGAATACTGTTAGACTCGGTTAGCGCTGTTTATTTATTTATTTTTGCTAGTTATTTATAATGATTAATGCAAATGCATAGCAGAAAAAGACTTGATCGTCCCAGTTGATCTAAATTAATGATTTCTTTGCAAACAGAGCCATTTAAATCTTCTGGTAAAATTGTATTTATATTGCAACGTATCGCAGCAAAACAAAATGGCACAATGTCATATTTTTCCAATATCATGCAGCCCTACTTCAAAGCATAACAGGTATTCTAGGGCTAATAAAAAATTTGAATAAATCAATTCCAAAACAATGACATCATATGGACCAGATCAAATATTAGGGCATCTAAAGGCTCACAATTGATCAGATCTTCACTGGAAACAAATGGCTTTTGTGGCTAGTTGCATCAAATGCCTAGACTTACAACTCGACACATTTCTTTCTTTAAGATTGGTTATCTTCTGCAGTAGAACATTTTTAGCTAAAACTGTGGTCCTTGGTGATTCAAAATGGAAGTCAATGGCTACCGGCACCAGTATACAGGCAAAACATAAAAAAATCACTGACTCTTCTTCATCCTATGAAGAAAAACAATCCATTGGTGAAAGAAAGGTGAGTTTGTGTGTATTAACCTTACTATAAGCTATTAGATATGCCCGTGTCATTTACATGCACAGACATGATCTCTCTGGCACATAGTAAGGCTCAATCCCAATTAAAAAAATTTACCTATTGGCCCTTAAAACAGAGTGTAAAGGGGAAGGGCTTTAAATTTCCCCCTAAGAAATGGGACAGCACTACAACACCCACACACATCATCATACATCATCACGATCTCTTCATATGAGATCGAAGATGGCGACCGACTGCTGTAGTTATTCCAGTTGCATTATTTTTTGGTATTTATCTTCAGCAAATCACCAAAGGCAATAATATCATGTTATTACAATGATATAATGTGGCAATAAGCTCCTAACTGTGCTGTGTATTTACACTGTGGCCATTTTCATCTATGTAAACACAAGAAAACAATATTAACGTTACACCAGACACAAAGGTAATTCCCAGCCACTAGACATTTCTGACAGGGTATTTGAGTGTCATTGAAAGACAGATGTGAAAGTATGTTGTTGGGACTACTTTACAGGAGTTATTATTTTGGATTATGGATAGCGTAATTTTACGTTTTTTTTTTTATTGTTTTCTTAAAGCCTGACCGTAAAACACGAATGTCGTTATGAATGTATTAAAACAAGGTTTCTCAACCAGTTCTCACACTAGTGGGCCTCAGTAATTATGCAGGTGGGCCGCAAAAATTTAACCTACATTTAACCTAATTGTTGTACTAGAGATATTTTATTACATTTTTAAATATGTTTTATATAAAAATGATTAGTGTAATGGCATTTCCCATTTTCTGTTATTGATTACTTCTGACTCTGCAAAAAGAGCCTCACTGTAAAATACAAACTTAACCATGGCTGTATTTCCAACCGCTGCATGTCAACTAGGAGTACATGCTCAGCTGTATTAAGCAAACTATCATGCAAATGTAAAGGTAACGGTGATTAGAGTTCTAACCAGTTCACTTGTGCCTCACGTCTGCGACTCGTATCAGAGTTGCACATCTCCATTGATTCCCAAACTAAGCGTGCTCTCTTTGTGTGAACTATTTAGAATATCAGCATAGTTGTCCAAATTAGTGTTTTACAATGTGAGTGCGAGTGTTTTATAACGGACACGCCCCCATAAAGGACGATCTAGCGAGACTTTTGTAAACTACCGAGTGTTTTATTGAACAGCTGTTCACTACTGTCAGCGAACTCCATTAATATCCTAAAAAACCCAACCGCCTTCAGATCAATATGTTTCAACAGACTTAGTGTTTTTACTGTATTTTACTTTTCTTTTTTTTTTTGGATACGATCAATAGATGAATAGTAATAAAGGCTTAAAATAAGCATTTTCTCTAAACAATCAGTTTAAGAAAAAATGTCAGATGTGGGCCATCAAAAACTTTTCGAAGAAGGAGGTACAGTAGACCCTGAAGTGAAAAAAGTTATGAACCCCTGGTCTAATATATAGACTCTCAATATATAGATGCTCCAATATAGCGGTACATTATGCCACATACACATTATTTTTCTTGACTTTTTTTTTGTAATAAAAAATTATGCATTTATAATAGGGCTGTTCAAGGAGGGGGAAATATAATTGTGATTTTTTTTTTTTAAATTGTGATTCTGATTCCATTTACGATTTTAATTTAGTAAACAGCTCAATATTCTCAATGTGTAACACACTTTAAACGTAGACAATACAACATGCTTTAACAGATAACATGTATATATAAACACAGCCTATATACAGTGTGTATCTATTTTACAGTATATTTGATCTGAATTTAGTATGTGCACTTAGACAGTTTTATATAGATATTTTTCAAGACACTTCTAAACAGCTCAAAGTGACATTTAAAGGCTTAACTAGGTTAATTAGGTTAACTAGGCAGGTTAGGGTAATTAGGCAAGTTATTGTATAATGATGGTTTGTTCTGTAGACTATCGAAAACAAATCTAGCTTAAAGGGGCTAATAATTTTGACGTTAAAATGGTTCTTAAAAAAATTATTTTTTTTTTTATTCTAGCTGAAAAAAAACAAAGACTTTCTCCAGAAGAAACAACATTATCAGACATACTGTGAAAACTTTCTTGCTCTGTTAAACATCATTTGGGAAATATTTAAAAAAGAAAACAATTCAAATATATAAATAATTCTTAGACTGCAACTGTATATATAATGTTTTTTTTTTGTTTTTTTTTATAAAATTCTGTAGAAAAATAAGATAATAATGGTACAAGCTAAATAAATGTTTTGCTAATAAATAAAGATTTAAAATAAGCATTTTCTCTAAACAATCAATTTAAGAAAAAAAATGTCAGACATGGTCCTTCAAAAAAATTTTCGAACGAGATGGGCCCCGAAGTGAAAAAGGTTGAGAACCCCTGTGTTAAAACATATGCTTGTTTGTTGTAAAAGTTCCTAATAACGGCAAAAAAAATTTGCATTTCCTGACTCGCATGTAGAGCCATGTTGTGTTGTAGCTGGTGTATTCTGGGAAAATTTTAGAACACCCCTAACCCTTCACGTAAAACGAGGGGAAGGGAAAAAGCTAAGGGGTAAAATTTGTATTGGACCTAAGAGTATGCTCTGCCTAAACTGTGTGACTGATTCAAAGGCAGGAACTAGCAGATCTACCATGTCATAACTGATGAAAATTTGGTCAAATATTGCACTGAAAAGAGTTACATTTTTTAACTTGTCTATAGCTTGGCAAATGAACATAAAATAAGCAGGATAATCAACAGCCTGCTGTGCTTTAAAGGATTTTGAATTCACTTCGTGCAAAAAAATTTATGACAAGCCACTGATTATCCCTTAGTCCAGTGGTCTCCAACCCTTGGGCAGTGAACCAGTACCTGTCCGTGGATCAATTGGTACCGGGCTAAACATGAAATCATTAATTATTTCAGTTTTATTTATTATCCGAGCATGAACAATCTTTTATTTTGAAAAATGACCGTATTCTCTCGGTTACATCTCGGTCACTTCTCGGTCACTTGTGTCAAAATGTAACCCACAAGCTAGCAAAATGAAAAACAGACATCTTTGGAAAGGGGAAACAGACATTCTTTGCAATAGGGAAAAGGACCAGAGAAGACCCCACAAACTGCCAAGGAGTGGATCCGCAACCCATTTGTCAACAAATCAGATGAATCCAGCATGTCTGTGTGTGCAAGAAGATCAACTGCTGGAAATCACAATGATGGTGGCCGTTCACATATCGCGTCTTTTCAGCACTCAAGTTCGTTATTTCCAATGGGGGCGCAAGGTTTGCGCGTGCATAATTGGAAGCGACGCACTTGCGCCTTCCTATTTTCATCGTAGACTAATTATAGACAAATACAGCAGTGCTTTTTAATTTTCTCCATAAATAAAACCTGTATCAAAGTTGCAGCAATGTTCTGTCAGCTTGTCATCCTCTGAGTTGTTGTTCGCCTAGCAATCTATGTACACCCACCCCCTGGGCCGCAGTAAAATTGTCAAGCGTTGACCGGTCCGCAGTCATAAAAAAGGTTTGGGACCACTGCTTTAGTCTGCATGTTTATTTTAAAAAATACACTCACAAAGTGCCGGCTGGTAGCTATTGCTTTGCATTTTTTTACAACCACAATTCACAATCATCTTAAATGTTCTACCGAAGCAAAAATATATATATTTTTAAAATCACCTACATCTTATAGCATAACAGTGTCCACAGACTATTTAAATTTTCTAAATGATCTACCTATTTAGCATATAGGCTACATTTATGCAACTTGCCACAGTTGTATCATTTGTTGGAGATGAAAGGCAACTTAAAATTAAAAAGGAACAATTATTCATTTCCCAAAGTATATCCGTTTGATTTGACCCTGCTGGATGAACATTACCTGGCTGAGACTGGTGAGCAGAGTACCAGGGGAGGAGGTGCATCAGCAGTTCTCTCTGCCTGATCCATGGAGAATCAGTCCTGCTCCTGGGCACCTGAACATGCTGGTTTTCACTCCATCTGACTCCTTTAACCCATTTGGGCAATCAGAAAACTGTTAACTAGGTTCTCTCGAAGGGGCCAAAAACTTGTCATTAATGGTGATGACAATTAACAAAAAATAAGATAGTACTCCTTGAGAAAACATTGCAGTGTTAAGAAGCAGGATTAGTATCTTGGAGCCATGCTCAATTCTCTAGCACCGTAGAGAACGTAAAAGCGTCATGCTTGGGGCTCTGTTAGTAAGTGTCGGGTGTTAACGGCACTTCAGTGCAAAAGAGGACATGAAAACCAGCATTTGACAAACCCAGGATCAGGACTGAGAGCTACACAAGAGGGTCTAACCTGGGAGATGGAGAGCAGAAGTGGTCCTGGAGGGCTTCACATTACTTAATTAGCTCCTTCAAGCATCAACACTTTCTCTTTATTATAAATGCAAGACGATGCCAGTGTTGGCTGTGTTACAGCCTAAAAGGCTTTAAAGCTCATTTCCGACTGGAACAACCTACACTTCTTGGATGTGCCAAGAACAGCATTAACTTAAGCACATAACTGATGGGAAATGACAACAGTTGATTGAATTTCAATTCAGTGTGGAAACACGGCATGTCCTTCCAATGCACTTGCTCAATCAAACGTCGAATTATACAATTCGTCAAATGCAAAGCCCTCAAGGACCATGACAACTGTATAGGGAGGAAACGGCAAGAAAGCAAATGCAAATGATAATAAATAAATAAAACGCTCAGAAATCCAGGCCCTTGTTTTTGGCAAATGATGTCCCTGCAATGGAATCTCAGCTCACCTGGGCTGTTGCGCTCCAGCAGGTACCAGCGATAAAATGCCCTGCGTTTAGAGTCGCTCATCTCCAGTCCTTGCTGCAGGAGCCACTGGGAAATGTAGCTCTGACTGATACCTGCAGAATATGAACATGGCGGAATTTTTGAATGTGTGATTTGATCATTTGATTAGGATGAGGTCTGGAAAATGCTATGATTTTCACTGAATAATTTAGAAACATGCACCAGTTTTGTAATATTCACTTTTTGTTCTGACAACCACAGAAATATTATACTTATAAGCCAAAGGAAAAGTAGGTACTATATTTACGTGACTATATGTATAGAATTTTCCAAATACTGATTTCAGTTTCACAAAAAATATCTAATCATTTAGGACTGACTTTTATAATAAATGAATTGACTATAATTTCTGTTTGTTTTAATATAGAATTTTGTATTCTTTTTTATTATTTTTTTAAAATGTAAAGGATTTATTGTGGCGTAAGGGGAATATATTTTTAATACAATAATTAAATTATAAAATGTGACTATATTCTTCTCTCAGCAATGCAGTTGACAGTACAACTTACTTTGAAGAATATATGGTATGTAAAAAAATTATATTCTTTATAGAGTGAGAGAAAATAAGTATTGAACATTACCATTCTTCTCAAAAAACATATTTCTAAAGATGCTGTTGACTTGAAAAATTCACCAGATGTTGGTAACAACCAAAGAGTTTACAAATTAAGTTATGCAGAATATAATAAAATGTTGCAGGGAAAAAGTATTAAACACATAAAGAAAGGGAGGTGTAAAAAGGCAGTGAAAGCCCAGACAGCAGCTGAAATCTATCAGTAGTTCTTCAGCAAGCCTCTGCCCTTCTCATTGTAATTGAATATTAGCTGCTTCAGTCCAACATCTACATTATCAGGATGATAAAGATGAAACCAGGTTGGACATTTCAGCAAGACAATGATCCAAAACACAGCCAAGGAAACTCATATGTTTTCAGAGAAAGAAAATCAAGCTGTAGAATGGCCCAGTCAATCACCTGACTTGAATCCAATAGAAAATACAAAATAAAGCTGAGATTCGATAGACGAGACCCACAGAACCATTAAGATTTTTACAATTTGTTGAGGTCTGTGAAAAACTCACACCTGAGCAATTCATGTGACTTCATTCTCCATATGAGAGGCATCTTAAAGCTGCCATCACCAAAAAAGCCTTTTATATAAAGTATTAAATATGTTTCAGTAATTCAGCACTTTTCCTTGTGTCATTTCATTGCTATTACACATAACTCATTTCTTAGATATTATTTGTTTTGTTTTTATGTTTGGGTTTTTACCAAAATCTGATTCAATTCCATGTCAACAGCTCCTTAAGAAATATTATAAAAAAATAAAAAAAACATGACGTGTTCAGTGCTTATTTCCCCATTACAATGATGCACACAGGCTACAATCATTAAACAAAAGGGTTTTCAAAAATACTGTTTAAATCCTATTTAAAATTTCAAACATACATCTTGCTTTTTTGACTATTTTATAGAGAATATAAAATGTTGATACTATAAGCACATCTGTACCCAATCTGTACTCTGCGTGGTTCATCAGATGCAGTGTTGATTTTGTTCTGCTGTATAACATATAATCTGTGTGAAACATCAAGAATGTATGCAATTGTTCTGAGAATGGGAAACATATTAACTTAGAGGTGGAAACGCAATCTGAGTTTGCAATCACAGTTTGCTTCCACAGAGTTGGTTTGCACTTTTCTCATCAGCTGTAAATGTGACCTCTTTCCAGTCAGATATTATCAGCTTCAGCTGCTTGATGTTTTTTCACCATCTCAACGTTTTGGTTATCAAAGCTGTGGTTGGCCTAGATTCTCTCTCTGTTAATGTTGATTTGGACAAAAGTTTGGTACACACTCGACAAGTAGTAAAATATTGTATGGAAATAATATATAACTGTAATTAAATAAAAGGTTTATTTGTTTAAGATGTAAAAAATTAAAATAAAAAAATTCACAACCCCCTGCCCCATTGCAAGACAACAAAAAAAAATCATGCAGAGTACCTGTGACTTGGCCAACAATTGCTTGGGAGATCCTTCTGTTATTAAGAAAAGCCTTTATTTCTTCCTTCACAAGGTTGCTGTCCCTCCTACAGTCCAAACAAAGACAAGGATTACAGTGACAAACTAAAACACAGAGTCTCTAAAATGGTGAATATTAGAAGTTTTAAAAATACGTTCTAAAACGAGTGTTATACTTCTCTAGAGTTTACAGAGAATGGTCTCCAAAAGAGAAAATATCTAGTGAGCAGTAGTTTTGTGAGTAAAAATGCTTCTTGAACTATTCATTATAGCCAGGATCTCTGAACAAACAATGCATTAAACTTTGAAGCAGATGAGCTACAGCAGCAGAAGAGCACACCGGTTCTTCCTGTGAACTAAAAACGGTCACACTTTATTTTGACGGTCCGTTTGTTGAATTTAAGTTGCATTGCAACTAATTATCATTAGATTATAAGTAGACTGTTAGGTTGGGGTTGGGGTTAGGGTTAGTGTAAGTTGACATGTAATAGCAAAGTTTCTTATAGTCAGTTAAATGTCTGTTGAAGGACTGTTAAATGTCAGTGTCAACAGATATTAAGCAGACAGTCTACTAATACTCAAATGGACCATCAAAATAAAATCACAGGGGCTTAATAAAATTGGACAAAAGAAGATTGGACAAAAAGTTCTTTGGTTTGAGAAGTCTTTTTTTGCTGCAGCATTCAAAAATTTGTGTCAAAATTTGCCGAAACAAACAAAATGAAAGCAGGAGATTTTTTTAAAACACAAAAAATACCAACTAAGCATTAATGTCCATGACCATGTCCATCATTTATATGACCATAGCAAACCCATTTTGTGACTCTATATCCAAAAAATTAACAAATAATTTCAAACTTTTTACTTGAACATGACAGTTGAGTTAAATAAACTTAAATGGCCTCCACATATCCAATAGAGCACCAATAGGATGTACTGGAACTAATTAAATCATTAGTTTGGTTCCAGAATAACAATTCTCCTACAGTCCAAGCAAAGACGAGCATTACAGTGACAAAGTAACGTCTTATATTTCTAAAATAGTAAAAAAAATGTTAGAAGTTTTAAAATATACTCTAAAATGAGTGTTACATTTACATAATATGCACTGTACTGATTTTCTTGAAACACTTTTGGTCCCTAAATACCTACAGTACTAAGCATTAATGTCCATGATCATGTCCATCCCTTTATGACCAGAGTGAACTCATGTTGTGATGCTACATCCATAATGCACTGTCAATAAGATCAAATCATTTTAAACTGGTTTCTTGAACATGACAGTTGAGTTAAATAAACTCCTCAGTCCACAGATCCTAAAGAGCACCATTAGGATGTGGTGTAACAGGCAATTAAATTATTAGTTCGCTTTCAGAATTAAAAATTCCTTATAATGTACTCAGAGCCATGTGATTCGAGATTTGATTTGCATTGTCTTTCTTTCTTCAGTCACAAAGAAATTAAGCTTTTTAAGGAAAACATGCAGGATTTTTCTCCATATAGTGGACTTTTTTGGTGATTTGGACTTCCAAACTTTATTTCTCGACTGGGATCATGTAGAAGCATCAGAATCTGCAGTTTGAAAGCTCTAATTTCTTTTTACTCAAGAAAGAAAATTAACATAGGCCCAATCCCAATTCTATTTTTGTACCCCTACCTCTTCGCCCTTGAAACAGAGCGTGATGGGGGAAGGGCTTCAAAATTTACCCCTAAGAAATGGGACAGCACTACAACACCTGCACACATCATCATGTCATCGCAATCTCTTACTTTATATGAGATCAATGACAGAAACTGCTGTGGTTATTCCAGTTGTGTTCTTTTTTGTTATTCATCTTCAGGAAATCACTGAAGGCATATATCAAGTTATTATAACGATATAATATGGCAGTAAGATCGTAACTCTACTGAGTATTTACACAGTGGCCATACTCATATATGTAAACACACAAAAACAACACACTACAATTTTATACCAGACACAATAAAAAGTTCATTCCCAGCCACTAGACTTTTCTGATAGAGTATTCGAGTGTCATCGAGTGACAGAATGTTGTGAGACTACTATACAGAGTTGATATAGTGAAATTTAGCCGTTTTTATTTTAGCGTGTTTTTTTTTTTGACCATGATGGTAAAACACGAACGCCGTTATGAATGTATTAAAACATATGCTTGTTTGTTGTAAAAAATTGTAATAATGACAAAAAAATACTAATTTGTGCACCTCCTTACTTTCGTGTGCAGCCATGCTGTCTTTGTAGATGGTGTATTCTGGGAAATCTTCTTACCCCTTGGTTTTGAGTGTGGTCCTTAAAAATCTCAGTTTCAAGGGCCATCTAGCCCTTCCCCTTAGCCCCACGCCTTTAAGATAAAGAGAATTGGGACACCCTTACCCCTTCACAAGAACGCACAAAATGAGGGGTAGGGGTAAGGGGAAGGGCTAACACGTAGAATTGGGATTGGGCCTTAGATAACAAGGGGGTGAGTAAAGTATCATGTTCAGCCAACAAATCTGCACAATACTCTCAATATGGACCAAAATCCAAAAGCAATATTTCTAGTAGCATCTTGTTAAATCTACACCATGGAGAATTAAGTAAGTTCTGAAGACAAACTAGCCAGGTGTGCCTAATAAACTGGCCACAAAGTCTATTTAAATGAAGAATATACCGCATTCTCCAGAGCCAAAGCCGTTACAAGAAAAGCTACAGAAAGTATCCATATGCACCAACCGTCCACCTGACCTGATTTAGAAAGGCTTCTCATTCTACGAAAATTACACTGTTGCTTAGGGACATTCGCTGTCATTATCAGCTGTTATATTAATCTCTGCCTCTCAGTAGACCTGAGAAGAGAAGCCCACAGAAGCAGCTCATAATGTGCGCTCGTAACAGATACGGTACCTCATGTATTCCTCCACCTTCTCCTCCAGATCCCAGTCCTCTTCTGCCAAATCGTAACTGAAGGACCTCTGAACTCCACTGGGCGGGTACAGGGGTGGAGGTGAGGCATCATAGCTGTTACTGGGTGATAATGCAGCATCAATTACAGGGGTTTGCGTGGTGGCTGAGGTAAGAGAGGAGGAAGATGAGGAGGAGGATGACGGGGCAGCAGGGGCTGCGGAGGTAGGGGCGCTGGGTTGGGTTGAGTGATTGTTGCAGCATGGGGTACGATGGTCTGGATCAAGCCTGTCTAAAGACTCAAGGGCTTGAATGATCTGAGGTTTGGTCATTCCCGACAGCCTTAAGCGCTGGAGCAGGTCGATCTGTTCAATGGTGTAGCGCGGCTCCCCATCACAACACTCCATCCTGACATCTGTGGGACAAAACAAGGCCAAATCATGTTCTTTCGACATTTACACTTCTTTTTTTAAGAGAAGTGTGCAATGTATGCATTATTAAAGTCTGTGTGAACCAGAAGTTGCTGAAAATTTAGTTTCAGTATGTTGATGTACAGTTGAAGTCAGAATTATTAGCCCCCCTTTGATTTTTTTTTCCTTTAAATATTTCCCAAATTATGTTTAACAGCACACAGTAACAGTTTAACAGATTTTCACAGCATGTCTGATAATATTTTTTTCTTTTGGAGAAAGTCTTATTTGTTTTATTTCGGCTAGAATAAAAGCAGTTTAAAATTATTTAAGAACCATTTTAAGGTCAAAATTATTAGCCCCTTTAAGTTATATTTTTTTCGATAGTCTACAGAACAAACCATCGTTATACAATAGCTTGCCTAATTACCCTAACCTGCCTAGTTAATCTAATTAACCTAGTTAAGCCTTTAAATGTTACTTTAAGCTGTATAGAAGGGTCTTGAAAAATATCTAGTAAAATATTATTGACTGTCATCATGGCAAAGATAAAATAAATCAGTTATTAGAAAGGAGTTATTAAAACTATTATGTTTAGAAATGTGTTAAAAAAAAACTTCTCTCCGTTAAACAGAAATTGGGTAAAAAAACAGGGAGGCTAATAATTCAGGGGGCTAATAATTCTGACTTCAACTGTACATCCAACTGAAACTGAGTAGGGGGCGGGGTTTTCTTAATGTGCATCATTCCCTTGTAGCAAACTAACAGTAAAGGCTGGTTTATACTTCTGCAGAGTGATCGCCATGACCCACGGCGCATGCCTTGCGCGTAGTCGCGCATTTATACATCTAAAGGTTTTTATGTTCCTCTGTGTCAAGTTTCTTCACGGGTGTTTTGTTTTTTAAATGCTACCTTAATGTAGCTAAAACTCGCTCATTCTGAGGCGGGAACTGGCAGACATGCAACAACTTTAACTGCTCTATCAGGCTCACGGCTCTTAGCACCGCCCACACTCGTCACAGCTACCAAGCTGACCAATCACAGAGCTTGCGCTACATGTCATTTTAACATGTAGTTACATTTTTTGAGAGGTGCGCGTCAGCGTTGGCATCAGCCACGACGAAAGAACCAGACCATATGAGTGTGCTTGACGCAGAAGTATAAATCAGCTTTAAGAGGGATGTGGATGAGGAATATTGTGGATAAAGCCCTTCAAACTGATGGTAACAAAGAGAGCACCATTCCAAATGCAGAAGCAAATGGTCGGACCTTGTTTGAAGATTACCAACACAAACTTTTTTTATGCATTAACATGCACGAATTAATTGTTCTTATAAAGAATAGCATTGTGTCCTAGCAAAATAAACATTCTAGGGACATTATGGACTTTAAAATCCTAATAAGTAACGCCAAGTTTAAAGGAAAGGAAATAAAGCATATTAACAGATTTTACTGAAATAACTCAAACCATAAAGTCTATTTAATTGATTTCAATGCTTTAACATCAATGCTTTAAAAATGGGTAGGCTGTTGACAATAGTATTTAAAAAGCACAAGCTAATTTTGCAAAATAAAACCTCAAAAGTGGTTGAAGGTGGAGAAAAAAAAACCACTGCAAAGTTCCTTATTTGTTTTTAAATTTAATGTCAAAGCATTTTGTAACTGTTGTATGTATACTCCTTTAAAACACACATAGAAATAGCATACAGTGTAATAACTACACAATGAGAACAAACATGTATGTAAAGTGACAACAATAACTTTTAGCAAAACAACAAATGTTCTCTGGTCAGGATACTCTTTTAGGCCTGCATCCTGTCCCAATTTCAGTCTACCACAAACATGACTGATTAACTGTAGTAACTAACAATAAACCAGACAGAGAAAAGGAGGGAAATACACAATTAGCTCATCCTGTAACATTAATAAACTTGCACATAGACAAACTGTGAGCCGATTTAGTCTAACAGGTGGGATTTGGATGTATCCTATTCATTTTCTCCATTGTGAAATGGTATATAAATACACTTTTAAAACTAGCCTACAAGGTTGCCATTAACCCCCATTTATTAATGATTTTAATGTCATGTTTAATAATAAAATTTCAAGTGATAAACAACGTTATTATTTAAATCTTCAGTCAGTTTCTATGCAATCTTAAAACTATTTAGACACTGTATATCTATATTTTACAATAAACAATGTTGTTTTTTTATTTTTGCAATATGACTTTCACAATTCTCCATAAGATTGCAGTTCCTTATTGTATTAAAGCTGTTAAGCACACGGTCTTGCATCTTTGTTTTTTTGTCCAACTTTCAAATACTTTAATTCAAGATCAATTATTTTGACTTCAATTCAATGTTGATAATGTCGTGGTTGGTTCACCTTGTAGCTGGCTGGTTTGATTCATGGCTTATAAAGTCTTAAAAAGCTTTTTGAGAGATGAATGAGAGAAACACTTTCAAAATGAAAGCTGCTGAAAGCATGGTTGGACTCTAATGCACTCTACAGAACAACAATAACAAACAAAACAAAAAAAACCCTGAGATTGATCAGCAAAACAGATTACAACGGTTACACCCCCAAACTCATTAACCGATCCAGTGTTGTTGAGTCTGGCTGATCAGAAGACTTAAAGGTACAATTTACCTAAAACTGAAAAATTTGCTGTTAAGGTCATCCTCAGGTGACTATATTTTCAGTAGAAGGTTTTTGGCTGAAACTGTGGTTTTTGGTGATTCATAAATTTCAAGTCAAGGGCTACTAGTACTTTAAAGCATAACAAAAATACACGGGCAACATAAAATGAATACCCATGACTTCTGTTGATACACTGAGGTCTAATGAAGTTAATCAGTCTGTGTAAGCAACTGAATGTCATTTACTACATAATGTACCACAGCCTCTTCAAAAGGTGCTGAGCGTGACAGTCAGGAGCTCAGTTATATCAACAGTTTGTATTATTTCAAAGCATTAAATCAGCCATTCTGCGATTTTTGTGTGTATATGGTAGGATTGCTGTAATAATCAGTGGTACACAGTGTTCAGAAATACACTAACTGAATTACTTCCCCACCATGACGCAAGTCTTCACTGTTGTTTATTTGTATTCATTCATTTTCCTTCATCTTAGTCCCTTATTTATTAGGTGTCCCTACAGCGGAATGAACTGCCAACTATTCCAGCATGTTTTTTTACGCAGCGAATGCCCTTCCAGCCCCAACCCAGTACAGGGAAACATGCATACACTCTTACATTCACACATGCACTCATACACTAAAGCCAATTAAGTTTATCCAATTCACCTATAGCACATGTCTTTGGACTGTGGGGAAAACCAGAGCACCTGAAGAAAATCCATGTGAACACGAGGAGAACATGTAAACTCCACTCAGAAATGCCAACTGGCCCAGCCAGACTTGAACCAGTGACCTTCTTGCTGTGAGGCGAGCGACAGTGCTAAACACTGAACCACTATGCAATGTTTTTTTTTTTATTAATAGAAAAAAAACATTCAGTGTTGAGTTGGACAACAGGCGGCTTAATACCATTTCCAACCTAAAAGGTCTGCTCTCCTTCGTACAGATCCAGAATTTCAGTTACAAACATCTTATTTTATAAAATGTGTGGTCAGTACTGCCGCTTCCTATTATCAGAGCACACATGATTTTCTAAGCAAATAAATTTATATTTATATGATAAAAATAATAATCACATTCCTGTTTTATATATGCCTTTTTAGCATCCAGGATAAGCAACTGTATCATTTTGATGAACGATACAAAAATGCATCCTCCTCCTCTGTTGTAAACAAACATCTGTTTATACTATTAAGCCACAGGAAACTTGCGCTCTAGACTAGCATGAACATGAAATAGGCCATGGACTAAAGGTAATGTTATCCGGGTTTCTGCAGGTTTCCTCAAGTCAAATTTAAGACATTTTAAGACGCTTTTAAGACCATTATGAATTAAATTTTAGACTGATACAGGGCTAAACACAAAGAATTTTTTTCTAATGACCCAGTTACATCCATACATTTTGTATTAATAGAAGATTATGTAAAGGAATGTGTTGCTTTAGTTTTCCTTCCCCAATTGGGGAATTTTATTTAGACAATTTCCTTTAAACATCTTAAGTTAACAGTCTTAACAGCTGTTTTGAATTGCATTTCTTTGCAAAAGATATTAAAAAGTTGTGCCGTGTGACAGCCCGATATGGTAGCTTTACCTGGAGGTAAATTAAGGCCTATTTAAAATGATTTAAGACCCACAAAACAATATTTCAGTTAATTTAAGACTTTTTAAGGCCTAAAATTTAGCTTTTGAAATGCAAGACATTTTAAGACTATAGACAATGTTTGAGAGGTTTATCCACTTCATAAAACCTCTGAATATATTGTAAGGAGCCACTAATATTAATTTTAGTTTTGCCTGTACCCATTATGTTTTTGTACTCTGAAACTACAGACAGTTGACTTGATTTCATAAATTACCATAGTTTCAGCTAAAACTCTTCTGTAATGTTCTACTGGAGAGAAAACCTACATACTGAATGGAATGCACAGTATATATACTGTGCTACATATCCTGTACATCAGTGTTTCTCAACCACGTTCCTGGAGGACCACCAGCTCTGCAAAATTTCCATGTCTCCTTAACCATATGCACCTGATTCAGATCATCAGCTCATTAGCCGAGACTGAAAGACCTGTAATAGGTGTGACAGACGAAGGAGACATCCAAAGCATGCAGTGCTGGTGGTCCTCTAGGAACGTGGTTGAGAAACACAGCTGTACATAAAATATTCCTCATGACTACATCATACATACCACTTTGGTATTATACCTTCATAAATACACATACACTGAGAGAAAGAGATATTCTTTAAATGTGAACCTTTTATGTTCTAAAGAATTAATGAAGTAATATAGATTTTGAATAAAAATATGGGCAAACTATTTTTTTTATTAGGGGACACTAAAAATATATAAACATATCGATGTAATACAATTTTATTTCCTAATAAGCTTTTTAGTACATTGCAAGTACAAAGATTTCAGGAGAAAATGCGAATCTAGCAATACACAATAACTTGGATAAAGTGTTTGCACATGATATGTGTTGACCTACCTGAGATTTGAGGTGATAATCGGCCCGTAGGGAGCGGTTCGGCGCGTGGAGCCACAGCAGGAAGGCACCACTGTCGCATGGTCGAGGAGTCACCCGCAGGGGACAAGGGGGGGCTGTCAAAACATCACAATAACTACAAACAGCCTGCTAGGATGTGCCAGTTTGTCATGCTGGAGTAACGACACAAACAACTCGCCTACGGTCTGCTTTAACATCGACCTTCAAATAAAACGCACGTCTGTAATCATGACTTTATTTTGTATCAGGCTCGCGCTAACTGGCTAACCCCAGCGGGCACGCGCTGCTGTGCAACTGCATGCAAGAATGCATTATCTTCGCCTTTGTTTTCACACTTGCAGATGAACGCAGTGAACTGGAGCTGGCTTTTACTTCTGACAGACTGCGCGTAAAGTCATGCACTACTACAAAAAGTCCCCTATCTTTAGTTTTCGAAAGCGATCCGCGTCTCGATTGATCACTTGCTATGACTGCGGGTGTGAGATGCCTTCATAGCAGCACAGCTTTGATGCACAGAGCGCTACAGTTACAGTATCGCCGCTAGCATGAAAAGCTATATGCCCTCAACGCGCAGTTATCCGCCTTACCTCCCCGCGCTACCGTCAAACTGCAGCCGGAGTTGGAGATGGTGCGGCTGGAGAGCGGTGTCTGCTCGCCCTGGGTGTATTTTGGCCCTCCCGTGCGCTCACTTGCACTCCGAGGCGCTTCAACTAGCTAATGAAGGTGATCCGAGGAGGGTCACATTGTCCTGGGATGCCGCAGCATAATATTACTGGATATATGGAAGTCAACAATTGACCTCTCACCCGCAGCGACAGTCAGTCCCATGTGGATGCAGGAAGTGGATGCCAAAAGAGGCTTCAGACGTTTACGTTATCTTTATCGACACGCAAAACGATTTCGTTAGTCCTTGTGAGGAAATATTTGGGAGCAGTTGCGAAATGTGAAATTTATATTTACTTTTTTTCAACTTTGTTTACATTTGTCAGATTTATCAGGACTGCTATTCTGTACGGATTTGTTTCTATATCTGTGCACAATGAACTTCTGCTGAGCACAAACATCTTTATATCATATTAATATTATAGACTAATATACTTATTGCGATGTGCAGGGTGGGTTACAGTAGGCTACTAGACTTACAACCACAAGAGGTTTGAAAAACCAAACATTGATCAGTCAATAAAATGAGCCTAAATAATAAAACAGCCTTCTAAATCTAATTATCCAATTACCCAATATATAATTATTATTTTTTTCATTCACAATCAATGTATATATTAAATTAGATAAAATATTAAACTTTCAAAATGAAAAAAAAACTACAATAGGCTACATAAACTCTGACATTTCACATAAATTTCCATTTTCTTAAACTTGTATGTTTCTTATGAACATTTTTGCTTTTTAACTTTTTGTTTTAACTAACATATTGTTTTGTTATACATTAAAACAGAATTAGCAGGCTAAAATAGTCATAGTAATTCTAACTGTTGATCTATATACACACTGTTCTGTAATGAATTAATATATCTTAAAGCATATAATTTGGTTAAATCCATTGTTAAAAAATTGTAAGGGATACTCTAAATTAGCTTGAATATGCTGCATAACAGGAATAAAAAGTAAAACTGTCATTCATAATCAATTGTGATTATGATTTTCTTTTTAAAAAAATCACTTTTCTGGGGTGCGTTTCCCAAACAATGACATAACTCGCGGCTAAACTATCATAGTACGATGCGTCTTTTGGGAAAAGAACTATGTAGTGACGAGTGTTTCCCAAAACCCGTAGTTTCTCTGTCGCAGATCCATCGCTTGAACCATGTTAGTTATAGCGTAAAACGCCCATAATGATGCTCTAAATGGGGTGGAGTAACTTCTTTAGAGAACAACCTCATCATTTCTTTGTGCAAATTATATTGTTTTACAAAACAACGCATTTAAAATAAAATCCAATATTAGTTTTGGTAAAAACATCCACTCGTTTTCCATATTAATTGAAATATATGTAAATGGCACATATAGGCCCTGTGTTTGCTCTACGAATATTATTAAGAATTTGAACATTACATATTCTATTTTAAAACATAAAATCACTTACAAAAGCTAACACTATTATAATATCATATATAAATCACATAAATAAATAGATAATGAGGCTATTTATTATAAATATATTTACTTTAATAATAATATTAATAATTTTAATGATGATGATGATGAAACGCTCCCCTGGACAGTTTAGTTGTTGATTAATTTCCATCTTCTGAATGAAATGCTAGTTTCTAAGGAAAAGTCAATCATAACTGTATTCCTGGTGATCACCAGCCTAGTGTGCATTCTGTAAGATGCTGTATCTCACTATAAAAGGCTAATATGTTGGCTAGACGTAAGCAGATGACCCATCTCTGACCTGCAAAGACAAAGAAGATAATATCCAGGAGACAATATTATTAGAACAGTCTGCTGCCCATCTACCTTCAATCATTATTAGTGCTAATGCATGTGAACTGTACTTCCTCATTTCCCCAAATTAACATGCTTTATATATGTGGGGAAGACATGATCATCATATGATTTTCTGGTGTAAAAATTAAATGGCACACTATAGACCAGGGGTGTCAAAGTAAAAAGTTCTAACCCTGCTCCAACACACTGAAGCTGCTGTCACACTGGACGTTTCTCCCCATAGACTTCCATTCATACGCACTAGAATGCGTCAGACTGGAAACGCAAGCTCCTGTGACAAGTTTCGCAGTTCGCTGTGTTGGAAAGTTCAAGCTTGGTGAACTCTGACCTTCGGAATCGCATCACATGATTGCGTGACACCAATCGAAGATCAAAACATGACCTCTCTGGACAGAAATTAAAAAAATGGTCCAATTGCTCGCTTTTTAAATGTCTAATCATCTTGTTTAATCCTGCCCCTTTTCGCAGTGCTGTATGACAATTTTGCATGTACAAACCGCAGCTTTACTTGTAGGTTTCAAACAAGCCCCAAGGACTCAATTAGTTTGATCAGGTATGTTTAATTAGGTTTATAAGTGGTTTAAACACAGTTGTGTTACAATACTGTGTCAAGGGTAAAAAAATAATTACTTATATTTTTATAATCACATAAAAAACAGTCTGTAGAAACTTTGACATTTATCCTTTGTGTGTCATCTAAGAGGGAAAGCCTCACCCGTTAGTGATGATCTCTCCCTCATTAGCGTAAACAGCCCTAAGTAAGTAGCAGCTGTCTGCCATTAGAGTTTTCAGCTGCAGAAGATAAAGCCAGTGACTAACAGAATTATACAGTAAATGTGGAGTTTTAGGATGCACATATGAAACTCAATCTTCTTTCTTCTGAGACACTTCTTTTGACATGTTTAGTTTTTCACAGAAATAACGTTAGTCTGGTTGTAAATTTGCCACTATGCTTATGCGTAGGCATTTGTAGCTCTGCCCTCTTCTGAAAAGAGCACAGTCTCATTTGAATTTAAAGCAACAGTCCCCAAAACGGCACAATTTGGATCAAAGCCTAAAAGTGCCAGTTTTAAAAAGCTATTAAACTATTTGTGGGGTATTTTGAGCTGGAACTTCACACAGACACACTCTAGGGACATCAGAGACTTATTGTACATCTTATAAAAAGGAGCATAATTGGTCTCCTTTAAAGCTAAACTGCGCAGAGCTGTGGCTCTCCAGGAACTGAGTTTGACACCAGTGCTAGGGTAGAGTAAACTGTATGATGTTTTGTATGATATTTTCTCACCCTCTCTCTAATCCTGTGTCACTTACTTTGTTAAGCGCACACAAAAGCATTTATTTTTAACAGTGCTGGTCACAAAACATTTTGGGAAACACTGATTTCCTTTGTGGAGAGAGAAATGGGAGTAAATAATGACAGAATATCATGTTCTTAATGCGTTTTATACTGAGGTGCCTCATGTAACAGAGAGAGGGCGCTAAACTCAACGATAAATCACAGTAAAGCAGAGGTCTGTGATGGATTTCACTGCTCTGCTTGTTTTTCAAGACAGATGTTGAGATGATCTTCCTATAGATATGATATAACATGCCTCAAACTTGGCCTACATTCAAAATACAATTAAAAAAGAACTCACAACAATTTCATCGCCATCATATGCCTATATGTGTTTTTTACATGAACAAATGGGCTTTGTTACCTTGTGGTTAATACAAGTATAACAGCAGTAATAATGTACAGTAAATGTACAGTAATTTTTTGATGAAAAAACATTTAAAGCAGGTATAAAGCACATATTTTAAATATTATATAAACTATATTTTACATCACTTATTATTAGGCCTACTTGAAACTAAAAATTATATTTTTTATATTATATATAAAAAAAAAAAATATA
>CAIGQZ010004625.1:10521963-10543645 GCA_903798205.1 Danio tinwini | reverse complement strand
GATAGATAGATAGATAGATAGATAGATAGATAGATAGATAGATAGATTGCTCTGAAAGCCTGTTTAATGATGGAGATAAAAGAGGGATTTGCACACTCTTGTAAATGCAGATTTAGTCAGCTGTTGCTCCCTCATGACTGGACAAATACCTGAGGAACTTTGAAAAAGTTTCTTTTAAGAGAAAAAAAACAGAGTAAGCCCAGGAAAGTGCTGTCATTGATGTATGTGTTTGTGTTCTCCCTGTCAGTTTTCTGGTAAGTTTTTCTCCCTCTTGCTTCTCTCTGTCTCGACAGCTCACACCTGCTTCCTCTCTCATTCATCAGGGCTCGTGTCGAAAAAAAAAAAGCTCCACACGTTTGATCACAGCGCCCTGTCAGAGAGCTCTCATGTGCCTTCACAGCTCACAATTCACAAAGCCCCTGTAATGCAGGAGAAGAAGAAAAAAAGAGAAAATCCTCAACTCAAATGCCTGGCAGTTCAGTTAATTCTCCTTTGCTAATATCACTTGTTTATTGCAGACCTGGTCTCTGCTCGTGTTGAGCGCTGTTGCTGGTCTTGTGGCAGCCGCTTCAGTCATCGGACTCGCAGTTTCCTTAATAAAGACTGTAATTCATGGAGAAAAGAGGCTACTTGCATACTGCGGATACAGTGATGGCAGGAGTCACCTGACCATCGCCAACGAGTGTCCCTTTGACCCCACTCGTATTTTTGTAAGTACTGTAGGAGAAATGGGAGACGATGTTTTAAATAGGATTTTTAAGGCGAGACATAAAGTGCACATGACATCAAAACTAACCATATTGATTTTGTTAGCTCACATTGTCAGTCTAGTGGTGAGCAATTTATCTGTGCGTGTCATTAAGAAAAAAATTAAAAGTTTGCCCTTTAATCTTTAATTAAAATCTGAAAATGCACTTCCTGTTTGTTTTCAGTCGAATTCTCAGATTACGTCTGTGTGACATATTTAACCACGCCCCTCCAACTGTCAGTTTTGACAGCGCTATAACAACAAAAAGAAATGATGAGGAGTAGTTGTCTGTTATGTCATGTTCAGACTGCAAGATTTTAGCCCAGATTTTGACTCGCAGACAGGTTCTGAGAAATCGCTGACCAAAGGCTAAAATCACATAACAATCACACAGTGTGAACTATCAAAGAAGCCATCTGAGAGAATCGCCGATTAATCACCAATACCTATCAGATATGGCATGCTAAATATCTGGAGCTGTCGGCGACTCAAAATCTATGCTATGTGAAATGTGTTCAATAGGCTCATTCTGAAAAAATTACAGTAAAAAGTCCACAGCAAATAAACAATTACAAGGGTGATGTAGTTTTACAGCACAATTGTAATTATTAATTTACAGTGCGCTCCTAATATTTTACAGTATAACTGGCAAATTTTAGTATTACTGGCATGTTTTTACAGTGTTGCTGGCAAAATTTAGTGCGCTTGTAAATTTTTCAGTATTTCTGGCAACCAAAAATGCCAGTAATACTGTCAATTTTACAGCAATTTTTTTACAGTGTAGGCATACATTTCTTTTTATAAAGTCCGTATCATGATCAATACCTGTAGTACTGACACAGAAAATGTTAATATACCTGTAAATACTCAAAATTTTGTATTAAATGTTGCCTAGTTGATTTTCTAAGTATATTTTCTACCCCACTAAAGGCTTCTTTCTCATTATGTAGTTATAATGATATACTATGTATAAAGATATACTACTTGGCCTTGCATTGTTTATGTCACTTCTCGCATGTGTTTGGTTGTGAGACGTTTGCGGACCGAGACAAAGTTGTCAATGTTTCTTCTTATTGTAAAGTCATGCAGCATGAAACCCCTTGTTGCCGATCCATCCTGTAGTGTAAACACAGCAGCGATGAAATGCTACCCCAGTAGTCATGCAGTGTGAAAACATCTGTGACGCGACTACTTTGAAAATCGTGCAGTCTGAACTCAGCATTAGGTTGTAATAACTCTTCTGAGACCCTTTTTCTGATCTTTCTGAATGAAATGCCTCCTTTACTGCATCCAATCAGCCTAGTAGAATAGCCAGGCCCACTGTTTTCTCATTTAAAATCCACATGAATTGGAAGCTTTTTCATTTAATTCACTGTATGAAACAATACTCTCTGTGGCCTGAAAAAGATTGGAAATGTCTGGGTTTAGTTGACAGTTGGTTTGGTGTAAGAAAGTGTGATTTTGATTATTGAATTATATATTTTTGTATGGGCAAGACTTAAAATGCAGCACTCATTTTTGCACAATTTACTGTAAAATACAATCTCTTGAAAAAAGATTGATGACCTCTGCTTAAGTGAACAGTTTGTTTTATTAAAAACTGGAAGACTACATATGAAAGTTTGAATATAAACTTTAATAATGGCTCGGAAATGCACTGCAATTGCTATAAGAATTAAACTAGAGCTCTTCTGATGTAATATTCTTCTGTGAGATTTCGTCAGATTGGGCTCATTATCTAAAAAATCACAAATGTGCGCAGCTAAAATAACCTTTTCTTCTGTCATAATCTCTATTTTTAGACTAGAAAAAAAGCATGTTGGATCAAGTCAATTTTGTACACACTAGCAAGCTCTACTCATTAAAAGTGCTCCCAGTAATTTCTTCCTCATTAAAAAAGTTTTACACAGAGAAATTAACAGTGTTGTGATGTAGCCTTGCATTTATATCAGTTGAATAATGAGGGCCGAGATCACATGATCAGCCATAAAACTACTCGTTCTATCTGAGTAACCCCACTATGAACATTTTTATTAGTGGAAACAACTAATTACGACAGTGTAAACAACCCATTTTCAACTGCACTGGTAGAGTTAAACTTTTAATTTGCACAGTGCTGTATCTAATATTTATTTTTTGATGTCATTATTTTATTTCATATTAAATTTGAAAAATTCATGATTTTATCTGGAAGCAAAATGTAAAAGTTATTCAGCTAGGATGGTAATTTCATTTGCTTTATATTAAAGACATTTGCAATGTTACAGATTAACTTTTTTCTTTAAAGAGTCTTAAAACTGTCATGGTTTCTACTAAAAAATCAAACTGCAAAAACTTGATAATAGGAAAAAACATTCATATTTGATAGTAATTAAAGACTAAATCAGCATATTAGAATGAATGAATAAAATCATGTAGTTGGAATAAATAAAAAATACCAAAAGAATTAAAGGATCTTATAGCATTAAGCAACACATTAAGACTTTTTGGGCATACGTAGATATAAAACCTTTTCTAACTTAAATGAGTTGGAGCAGCTATTTACAGTTTTTCTCAGTGGCTTTGGTGCATTTCTCACAACACAATTACACAACAATTAATGCATTTCTCAAAACAATTAGTACAAACTGCAAAACCTAGTGGATAACCTGCAAAAGCGTGTCACTTGCTCAAAATGGAGTTCATTCCTCAAAAGCAAGTATTCATGTCAATGAAAGTGTTAGTGTCATAAAAATGCAAAGTCCTGCCACCATTGTTTATGAACAAGATAGTCAAATGGCTTTGTCATGTTTTCATTATGTCAGTTTACTCTGTACATTAGGACCAATGCATAAAAGGCAGATTTTGGAGACACGCCCTGATAATGCTCAAGACAGCACTATATACTATTTGCACAGCCATTTGAAAACTACAGTAAAGTTAGACATTACTGCATTTAGTGAGGTATCTGAGTATACAAGACACTGAATTTACATTTTTCCTGCATTTGCTCTTTACAATTCAAATTTATTCACAGCATTGTGCAAAAGAATAAATACCCCCTTTTTTTACAACAAACAAACTTCCTTTGGGTAGAGCTGTGCACAACTGTAAACAATATTGCAGTACATATTGGAACTGAACCTATAACATACACAGGTCTGTAAATCATTCATGAAATTGTTCAATTTAGAAGACATTTTTAGAAGAAAAAAAGATTTAAAGTTTTTAAATAAAATGACAGACAGATTTTGACAACTAGTTCAACATTTTTGTATGTAATGACTCAAGTAATGAAATAAGGACTATTAGTTTTTTATGGAATGACTATTCAGCATCCACAAGTTTAGTTCATTTTGTCTGACATGACATAAGCAAATGATAATGTTACAAACAGCAGAGAGTTGTATGAAAACAATTGATGCATGTCCAAAAGCATTCGCATGTTGTTGGAAGGAATGAGAAACTGCTACTATGATGTGCACGAATGACTAATTGTTTTGAGAAATGCATTAACTGTTGTGCAAATGTAGTGTTGTGAGAAATGCACCAAAACGACTGAGAAAAACTGTAAGATTGTTCTTTCTCTCTCTCTCTCTCTCTCTCTCTCTCTCTCTCTCTCTCTCTCTTTACATTTTCCAAAATACACTGTAAAACAACAAAAGTAAAACACAATACTTATTTCCTTTCACTTTTTCTTGTTCACTCAACTTTTAAAAGCATCAGCTGCACTGACCTAAAATTAATTGTTAGTAATACAAAAACAAATAGTTTGGTTAACATAAGATTAGTTTTCTGGAGAGGTGAACTACTCTGTAACAAAACTTTTTAAGTTGTGCCAACTGAATTTATTTTGTCTGAACTGGAATGCCTGAAGTTGAGTGAACAAAAAAAAAACATAATCCTTATTTTCTTTCGTTTTGTCTCATGGTCATTTTTTTTTATTTACTTTTATTAATAGTACAGTAGAGAGTATAGACAGGAAAGCATGGTGAGAGAAGATTGGGGAAGGATCAGCGTACCTTGAGGCAAGAATCAAACTCAGGTCACTGTGAACACCAGAGTGCTATATGTGTCGAAACACACACCACTACACCACTGACGCTGATGTGGACTCAACTTTTAAGTTGTCTGAAGTTGAGTGAGCAAAAAACTCTTTTGGAAATTGGTACTAAGAAATAAAACATTATCAGAACAAACACACATAGTTCATTAAAAAATATTGCACAGAATTAGAAACAGGAGGCAAAGCAAAAATAAAGGTAAACAAGACAAGGATCAAAACATGGCAGGACAAGCAGGGAAAATTCTTTGTAATGCCTCACACTAATGTTAAACCATTTATTCTGAACCATTTGATCCTTTCATTTATGACTTGTGTGTGTTCACATTTAAGTGCGACCAAATAAATAAAAAAACTCAAGATAGTAGGCCTAATAAAGGAGAATTTAAAATTATAATTATATTTCATTTGTGTTATAAATTAATTTGTGTAATAAAGCTTAATAGAGCTTCAGAGCTTGGTGAACTCTTTATTAAGCTTTTTTATAATTAGTTTATTTGTATTGGTCTTTCCTAATTTTATTCCTAAAAATGTAAAATAAAGAGTTAAATACAGCAAGGATGTGGTTGAAAAGAGTTTCAAAAAGGATCAAGCAGTTAAAAAGTGTTTTTTTCCCTCAGAGCACCACGATAGTCCTGTGGGTCCCGCTGATTCTGCTGAGTGCGGTGGAGATGCTGTTCTCTGGCCGCTTATTTGCGCTCTGCATCTCCTCTCTCGGTCTGCCCTGCTGCCAAGAGGACAGAAAATCGGTATGTGCCGGCGGTCCACTCAACACCTTGATATTCAAGGAGACTCAAATGTGTGCTATTTAAAAAAAAATAGCACTTTGGCGTAAGTGGACTCGTCCTGTGAGTTTTCAGTTGTACGAGAACTCACGCAGTCCTTAATAGATTAATAGTAATGCTTAACTCACGGTCCCTGCATGCGGGTGAGAAAGAGGGTGTGTTCGGTGACTCATACTGCAGTCATATAGTAGCTATACTGTAAAGCGGTAACACTGTCTCTCTGTGCGTGTGCGTGTGTTTGTGTGTGTGTGTGTTTATTATTATTCTCATTTCAGATGAAGCCTCTGAGAACAGCCGAGCCCTGTTTCGGCCCCCCTCCACATCGATGCCACGGAGAGGATGAACGGAGGTTGTCCGATAGACCTCCAGAGCGGCACAAACCAAACTCAAGTTCTGGACCGCACTGCTCAGCATCCTCCTCCGGCCAGTGCCGCCAACACCCCGCTGCATCCCCGTTCAACCGGGCAACGCTGCAGCGGTCCAGTATTTGGATCTGATTATGAACCGGTCTGTGACTAGTCTTTTTGAGGGAAATGAAGGTCATTTTTCAAACAGATTTATCACTAGAGAGAGAGAGAGAGAGAGAGAGAGAGAGAGAGAGTGTGTGTGTGTGTGTGTGTGTGTGTGTGTGTGTGTGTGTGTGTAATAGGCCTAAGTAAAAACTTACCTTATGCTTAAATAAAGAATGTGGGTTTTGGTAGGCACAGTAGCCTAGGCCTACATAGGGTTTAAAGTCCAAAGGAAAAACAGTAATAAATTGTTTTTTTGTTGTTGTTTTTTTTGTTTGTTTGTTTCTGAGAACATCATTAAAAATAATAGTATCATGAAATACACCCTAATTCTGTCATATTTATAATATACACTGCAAAACCCAACAGTCAACTTCATCAAATCAAATGAGTGTAGTTAACTCAAAATTTACTGAAAGTTTTTTCTACTCTATTAAAAAGAGCTTTGAACTCTGTGTTGAAGGTATGAGCTAATTAAATACCTCATTACTTCAAATTAAATGGAGTAAGTTCACAGTACAATATAGATTAGTTTTTTAAACTCAAATGATTTGTTGCAATCGGTTTCCTCAAACGGTTTGAGTTCTCTTCATTTATTGTGTTTTACTGTGCTCAAATTGCTTCATTTTCTCAAATTGATTAAGTTCACAGTACTCATTAGGATTAGTTTTTAAACTTAAATGACTTATTGCAATCTGTATGCACAAATGGTTTGTTCTATTTTCAATGTTTACTTTCATTTAATAAACATTTTAATTTATGTAAACTGCAGTTTGGAATCCTTACCCTACCTTTAATTTAAAAGGTGCTCTTAAATATGCCAAAGAATGGCTACATGGAATTCCACAATATACACATTAAACTAATCAAAATATACATTCAAACAGACCTCATGCCTCTTTGTGTGCCGTTGAATCAATTTAATCCTTTTCCCCAAATTTTGCGTTATAATGAGCTGTAAACAGATAAGATACTGTATTGACTTACCTCAGAGCTAATGTCTGTCGGTATTTCAAAATAAGAGTCCCGCATACACAGGAAATATAATAAGCTGTGTTTATCTTAGTAATTAGGGGGTGGGGGGTGGGGGGGGGTATTGTTGTAATAACGAAATGTTGTGGCCAATCAAACACTGCTGGGGGTGTGCATATTAATGATCCTGTGAGTAACATTCAGAGTCAGTGTTTTCTTTTAGATTGGCCTGTTTTATCCTAGGATTAAGTCAAGTTGTTTTAGCTGGTCATTTAAAACCAGGCTGGTTAACAAGCTAAAACCAGCCAACCAGCTTAGGCTGGTTTAAGCTGGATTTTTCAGCAGGGCTGATAAACACATTCAAACTGCAATTGGTCCGTGGTGATGTAATAGATGGGTGTATTTCTTGGGCCAACTCTTTTTTTTCCATATTAAACTCCTAAGTAATTTTTCTTAGTCTTAGTTTCTTAGTAATTTCTCAGTCCAAATGGTGACACAGATCAGTTGCTTTATACAGTAGCTTATTTTGATGTATTTTTTATTATAATTTTATTATACTGCCACTATCAGATACTTTCTTTAGTGCTGTTTTTGCTACATTGTAAGTTACTGTCTATTTTAGTCACTTTTAAACAGTATATTTTAGAATTAAAATTTCTAAGAATACAAATTTTTAATATAAATTTTAAGATTTTTTTCGTTGGATTCCCATTATGCAGTTTTGCATCCTGTTTGTTACCATGTATGGAGCCAGATCAGTCTCAAAAATAATACAAGTTAAAAAATAAAAGTTCAAACTATTCATAAATACGCAAATCCAATAAATAAGTTCAAAACAAAATTCAGAAATATGCTCATTCAATTTGTAAGTTCAAAACATGATGCACAAATACACAAATCCAATTTGTAAATTCAAAAAAGATAAAAAAAATACACAAATCCAATTCGTAAATTAAAAAAACAATTACAAACACACAAATTCAATTAGTAAATTCAAAAACTATAAAAAAATACGGAAATACAATTTGTTAATTCATAAAACAATTAAAAATATGTAAATCTAATTTGTAAATGTAAAAAATCCTTCAAAAATATGCAAATCTAATTCGTATATTAAAAAAAATCATCCAAAAATATGCAAATCCAATTCGTAAATTTAAAAACGGTTCAAAAATACACAAATCAAATTTGTAAATTAAAAAACGATTCAAAAATACACAAAATCCAATTTGTAAATTCATAAAACAATTTAAAAAACGTAAATACAATTTGTAAATTCATAAAACAATAAAAAAAAAAACGCAAATCCAATTTATAAATTTGAAAAATGATTAAAAAATACACAAATCCAATTTGTAAATAAAAAAAGAAATGATTAATAAATACACAAATCTAATTTGTAAATTCAAAAATGATTTAAAAATGTGCAAATCCATTTTGTAATTTCAAAAAACGATAAAAAATATGCAAATCCAATTTGTAAATTCAAAACTTGATTCAAAAATACACAAATCCAATTCTTCAATTGAAAAAAGGATTAAAAACATGCAAATCTAGTTCGTAAATTAAAAAAACGATTAAAAAGTACGCAAATGTAATTTGGAAAATCAAAAAACTTTTCAAAGTATGCAAATCTAATTCGTAATTTCAAAAAATTATTTAAAAGTACGCAAAATTTATTTGGTTTTTCCAAAAATTATTCAAAAGTACGCAAATCGAATTAGTAAATTCAAAACACTAATCACAAATATGCAAATCTAATTCAATTGGTCAAAATATTTATGAATACATTTTCAATTGTAAATTCATGAAATGTGTGTTTACAGATGTAAAAAATAGATTTTGTGACTGTGAATTGTTCTGTTCATGTATGAGTTTTATTTTTGAATGTATTATTTTTGAGACTGATCTGGCTCCATACATTACATCTAAATGACTTTTGTAGGAATTCTCAATTCATATTTGAAAGACACACAACCCTGCTAAATATATATTTGCACTTTGTGCTCACATGACCAAGTTGATCAAGAAGTAGACAGATCAGAGTTGTGCAAGAATCACTCTCAGACCACATTCTAAACACAGAAGTATATTTGTCAACGTCAGTAAAAGGGGACAATCATTATGTCCTCGCATGAGGTTTTCATGCAACATAATAGAGGGAAAAGTTGCCATAGAGGGTGCAGCATCAAATATGGTCTCGGTACAAATATGGAAGCAACACGGATGCCAGCAAAAGTAAGAGCTACACATGTACTGAGAGTGTGGGCATGTATGGAGTTCATGAGCTAATGTATTTGTATAAAGCAGGAGCACCTGGAGAATTCAGGTCATGGAATGTCAGTCGTTGCATAAAACAAAAAGAAAACTCATAAAGCAGTGCCGTTCTCTTTACACCTGTTCATTCAATTGTGGAAATAAGCCCTTAGTGATCACTTTCAGTATTCATAGACTTTATCTAAAGGTGAAACATGATCATAAATTATAGTGTTGTACATTCCGGTCTATGTTGTTGATGGAAACCTAACAATGATGATTTTGAGTACCATAAGATGCAGGGTAAAGTTGCCGCAGGATAAAGTCACGAGTTTGCTGCTTCAAATCAGGGGTTTCAAAAAAGTACTTGCATACAAAGATATCATAAAGAACTACACAAAGTGATACTATAAACGTAGCACAGACACACACACATACGCCAGAACATGCAAACCTTCACTCTTGCGTATACAAACAAACGCGCATAACCGCACGCACACAGATGATGCGCTTCAAATGATATGTGCTACCAGTGTCCTCCGTTCAAAACACAGCTGAATGTATGCAAAAAAAAAATAGAAAAGAAAAAGAAAAGCTTTGAATTATCTCACATCTCGGTTCAGCAATAACAAAATCACCCTTGGTCAAATACACACCATAAACATAAAAAATAAATCAAAAATAAATAAAGAAATATGGAAGCAAACCATGTATTTACAGCAAACGGAATGAACAGAATTCAAGAATGGGATCCTCAGCCTTCTCTTTGTAAAAAATAAAGATCATGAGCGCCAGAGCGGAAAAATCCCAACATTCAGTCCATCAGTCCATCGCGGGTCAGCAGGAGGCTAAGATTTGGATACTGTCTGAAGCTACATAATACTGCCGTAAGATGCACGCGAGTAAAAAGACGCCTATAACTGCTTTCCTTCGTAGTCCTAACATGGTTCTATATGCATTTATACTGTATATACACATAAATATCGATATAAAAAGTCGAGCTGTGCCCTCACAAAACAAAGGGAGAAGAGAAACAAAACAGCACAGATTTAAAACACAAGAGGCTCGGGAGCGCATGCACTGCACAATTCCTAAAAAAGGAACATTCCTTTCCAAAATAATCTGGACTCTGGAACAGGATCAGCTTTTTTTTTTTTTGGAGTCGAAAACTCCGCCAGCTTCTGCAGAGACAAGGCCAGATGACACGCAGCAGACAGAAGATGTCTTGGCAGGTGTTGTCTTTGTTCTTCAGATGTATGCATGTCCTTTTTGGGAAAAAGAAACTGAAAGTAAAATCGTTGCACTTTTTTTTTCTCTTGAAACTATTCCGTCTGGAACACAAAGAAGAATAAGATATAAGAGCTTTCATGCATTTAGTGCCGGTTGTCTGGAGCGACTCAAAACTGCGAAGCGCTGCTGGGGTCACACTGCAGTAGCCGCACAATGGAGGGATCACTTTTGGCACCTTTTATGAACTCTTCCAAAGACAACTTGCCTAGAAGGGGAACAGAAATGGTAGAGAGAGAAGTTGAGAAGACGAAAAATCCTGACCTGATGTTTGCCAAGGATATTGCACAGTTCGGTTCAAAATAACTAATTTTTAATTACAAACATTTTACTTGAAAGAAAACCCCTTTTGGGATGTTCTCAAGGTAACAATGCTTTTGTAATACTCTGTATTCTAAAATACTCTGTATTCTGATATTCTGTATTTCTGTTATTTTTTACAAATATATTATAGGCGGGGCGACACGATGGCTCAGTGGTTAGCACTGTCGCCTCACAACAAGAAGGTTGCTGGTTCAAGTCTCGGCTGGGCCAGTTGTCATTTCTGTGTGGAGTTTGCATTTTCTCCTCGTGTTTCCTCTGGGTGTTCTGGTTTCCCCCAAAGTCCAAACACATGCGCTATAGGGGAATTGGATGAACTAAATTGTGTGTATGGGTGTTTCCTAGCAATGGGTTGTGCATCCGCTGGAAAAAAAATGATGGAATAGTTGGCGGTTCAATCCGCTGTGGCACACTCTAAAATAGAGACTAAGCCAAAGGAAAATAACGAATGAATGAATTACAAATATATTACAAAATATTGCAAGTTCGTTTTCCCCCAAATTATTTTCTATTGATTTCACCACAGAATAGATTGTTTTATAATGATTGGGATGATTTTGTGGCATAGTGCGTTTGCATAAAATATAATAAAAAAATTACACCCAATAGAAACAAAAATAAATAAATAAACAGATAAACGGTGCTTTATGGTTTTCTGGGGAGTCTAACAGTATTTGGCTACAGAAATTGAATAATCAAATGTAAAAGTCTTCATCGTATAAAATTGTTATATAATTATATAAAGTCTGTGTGAAACCTAAATTCACAATGTGTATTTTGCTAGCACACACTGTTATTCATTAGGTGAACAATTAATCAGTGCAAGTTAATCCACTGAAAAAAAAAAGTTTGTTTTGGTAATCTTCAATCAAAATCTGAGCATCTGCTTTTAGACTGGCTCCTTCTTTGATATTTTTAACTCAATTTGTATCACCCTTTGTTATATTGAAGCCATTTGCTAAAATCATTTAAGTTCCTTTTTTCCTCACTAATGTACACACAGCACCACATATTGACAGAAAAACACAGAATTGTTGACATTTCTGCAGATTTATTAAAAAAGAAAAACTGAAATATCACATGGTCTAAGTATTCAGACTTATGTGACACTCATATTTTTAACTCAGGTGCTGTTCATTTCTTCTGATCATTGGCTGTTTCTTAATTCCTAGAATGCAGAGAACAAAGTTCTTAAGATAAATAAGTTATATCTCTGAAGTTTAATAATAAATCTATATAAAATGCTGTGCTTCCCACCTCCTTTATTGTGTCGCAATAACTTCTGAGACTTCTAGAGGGAGTTCAGTGCTCAAGTCTGCATTGATGCATCCACGATATCAAGAGCACATCCTGGAACTTTCATGCGTCCTCCGATCTTGCAATCTTGAGTTTTGGAAATGAACTTGATGAAGATGTTACACAAGAACACGAGGATGCAAGAACGCCGAAGAACGCATATTGAGAAATAGCCATTATTTAGATGTTTCTACACCATTGAGTTTAACTGTGTTTGACTATACTGAATGGACTTGATTAGGAAAGCCACACACCTGTCCTTATAGGACCTTACAGCTCACAATGCATGTCAGAGCAAATGAGAATCATGAGGTCAAAGGAACTGACTAAAGAGACCAAAGACAGAATTGTGGAGAGGCACAGATCTGGCCAAGGTTACAGGAACATTTCTGCTGCATTTAAGGTTCCTAAGAGCACAGTGGTCTCCATAATCTTTAAATGGAAGACGTACTGTATGGGAGGACCAGAACCCTTCCTAGAGCTGGCCATCCAGCCAAACTGAGCTATCGTGGGAAAAGAGCCTTGGTGAGAGAGGTAAAGAAGAACCCAAAGATCACTGTGGCTAAGCCCCAGAGATGCAGTCAGGAGATGGGAGAAAGTTGTAGAAAGTGACTGCAGCCCTCCACTAGTCAGGGCTTTATTGCAGAGTGGTCCGACAGAAGCCTCTCCCCAGTGCAAGACACATAAAAGCCTGCATGTAGTTTGCTTTAATGGTGACAAATAAGAATTTTCTGGTCTGATGAGACCAATATAGCACTTTTTGACCTTAATTCTATAGCATAGTGCTGGCAGCATCATGCTGTAGGAGTGTTTTTTAGCTGCAGGGACAGGGTGACTAGTTGCAATCAAGGGAAAGATTAATGCAGCCACGTACAGGGATATCCTGGATGAAAACCTTCTCCAGAGTGCTCATGACCTCAGACTGGGCCAAAGGCTTACCATCCAACAAGACAATGACCCCAAGCACACAGGTAAAATAATGAAGGAGTGGCTTCACAACAACTACATGATTGTTCTTAAAGGCCCAGCCAGTTAAGCATCTCTGGAAAGACCTAAAAATGGCTGTCCACCAACGTTTACCATCCAACCTGACAGAACTAGAGAGGATCTGCAAGGAATGGCAGAGGATCACCAAATCCAGGTGTGAAAAACTTGTTGCATCTTTCCCAAAAAGACTCATGTATTAGATCAAAAGGGGGCTTCTACTAAATACTGAGCAAAGGCTCTAAACACTTAGGACCATGTGATATTTTCTTTTTTAATAAATCTGCAAAGATGTCAACAATTCTGTCACAATGTGGTGCTGTGTGTACATTAATGAGGAAAAATGAACTTAAATGATTTTAGCAAATGGCTGCAATATAACAAAAAGTGAAAAATTTAAAAGGGTTTGAATACTATCTGTACCCACTGCTTATAAAAACCCTGATATACATCAAGCGAAATTTAAGAACAAACTGTTATGACATTTCTCACAAAATTAGGAAAGTTTCTGTTAAATTGGTTTGTATTTCAGGAGTGTGAAGTGTGAAACAGCTTGGCAAAGATTTCTTACTTTTATTTTAAAGGAATCCCATACACTCACCAAATGTACATTTACAAACACACAAAATACAGTAACAGTAACAAGAACAATTAATTTGACAAAAAGTTACATTTATGTTATATTGTGTAATTTGTTATATTACATTTATATTGTACAACTCTGAAAAAAATCACTTCAAAGTTATTATTGGTTCTATGGATTTGCCATTAATGGATATGTGTTTTCAGTAAAATGTTCATTTCTGTTTCATTTTATAAACTACTTACTGTATGTGTGTTCAAAAACAATATTTGCAGAAAATGTACATAGGTCAATATAATAATATTCCATGTTTCAGACCGCAGAAAAAAAAGGTCTACACGTGGAATATTTTAGATTAAACTATTGACATCATCTGGGAATAAATGTTTTAGTTGACAATTTTCTTAGTTGACATTTCCATTTAAATAACACACACAAACATTTTAGTTAAAACTTTTTTCCACAGCTAAATACATTTATCTAAAATAAAAAAGATTATAGAAAACATTTAATTTGCTGTATAGTGTGTAAGAGTATACATTTAATAAAATAACTCAAAAAAAATCACACCAGGCCAAATTGAATTCAAATACCCAAGACTCTGCTTACCATCATTGTTCAGGTCCATTTGTCTGAATATCTTATCTGTCCTCTTCTCTGGTGTGGATTCATCCTCAGGCATTTTCATCACTGAAGACACCATCTTATAAATGGCCTGTTAGGGATATGAATAATGAACCAGGTTAAAACAAATGGCCCAAAGTATCAGCAGACCACCTTTATCTATCCTTCACAAATTTAAAGGTGAGGTATGTAAGTTTGAAACCCAGTGGTTGAACTGGGTATTGCATTCTTGGATCAAAACAAATGCAAGCGCAGGTTGCCAGATTGACGACCAAAAGGAGTGAGTCTGATGATTAGGCCTATAGGCTGATTTAAGGCTGATTTAAGTCGTGTTTTAAAGAAAAGCAATGGCACGCGATAGAAGGAATGTTTCCATATAAAATTTTCCTCGAATTGATAAATATATTAGAAACGGCTTTCTTGCAGCTAAACAACAACAAAAAAATAAACTGACAATGATCACCTCAGGCAAACCTCATGTGCTTTATTCAGCGTTAAATGCTAATAATGTGAGTTTGAACACCATTTTATATGACATTTATTGACATACTACTGAAAGCAGCAGCAGATAGTTCACCTCAGATTTTGAAAATAAAATAAACCAATGTAACCTGCTCACCTAATGTTTACACTCGTAATATTTATATTATTTCTTAATTAATAACCTCATGTGGAACTGACTTCAACATTGTTTTTCAGATAAACAAGAGCTTGGCATGTTTCTTAAATGTCTGCAAACATATTAGGGTATTTTTATGCTTTAGAAGAGTCAAAAACTACTCTTTTGTTACATACCCAAAAGAAGGTACTTTGTCTTCACAAAAAATTACACACTTTTAGGACATAGTATACAAAGGCCAAATCGGACACAGAGATTGATTTGAATGATATGCTAAGAACTAGTACTACACACAGGAGCTGTTTGAGGACAAAAAAATTGACAAATGTCTTGAAATTCGATATACAGTGCTCAGCATATATGAGTACACCCCCCACGATTCTCGCATTTAAATTAATATTTTCTATAGGAGGTTTTATAATATTTTATTTGTGCTCATACATTAGATTAGTCAGTACTGAAGCCTAAAAATCTGGAATGAAGACTGAAATCTGGAGCTAATTTAACAAAAAACTTACAATAATGGTTCAACAATTAGTAGCCCAAATTTATGTTAGAGAAAAATATTAAATAAAATTGTCAAAAACAACAAAAATAAAGAGAAACAAAAAATATAGACAATTTGGTTGAAATGTTGTAGTTTGTAATTTTTTTTGCAATATTTTGCATGAATTTAAATGTAATATCTTTCCATTTCTAAATATGTTCTGTGACTAAAATATTATTTTAATAAATATATCTGTTTAATAAATCTGTGCCAAATACCAAAATGCACCAAAATACATTGCCTACTGAGAAATGGATACAAATATTCATTTTCAAAATGGGGTGTACTCAATTATCCTGAGCACTTTATTCAAGCAGAATTATTGACTCCTGTCTCTTCACTTACTCAGTATCCTTCGGCTTAGTCCCTGATTTATCAGGGGTGACCACAGCAGAATGAACCGTCAACTACTCTGGCATATGTATTATGCAGCGGATACCCTTCCAGTCGCAACTGAGCACTGTGAAAACTCCTATCTGTTATTACTAAAAAAACAGTGTTCTAATAATTCCACAGTCCATTGTCAGTTATACCTTACTCATTACCAGTTATTCTAAACTGGAGTTTCACTGTGACCTATAAAGCAAACTCAAACTCCACCCGACAAACTTCATATGCTTTTTCAGCTCATATCCAGTAAATCAGATATTAAGTCAATCAATTATGTAGTGTTTTTGAGGGATAATGATATTCACAGTCAGGCAGACTACTCTCGGCTTAGCCCTCCACCTTTTAAAAGCAGCCGCCGTGATAAAATATGCAACACGCTGCAATCTCCGAGTGCCAGCCAACTGTAACCTCCATGAGCTTGCGGATAATCCCGCCGTTCAGCACACACAGGGATAAACCCCGGTTAAATTTAACTCGTTAATCCCGCAGAGAAGAGAGCCTCCCCCGTTTCTACTAGTCCAAGACTATCTTGCAGAATGAAGCTCTGCCAAACCTGGCTAAGGTACCGACCGAGCACGTAAAGCACATGCTAATGGCTTCTGTACTCCCCAGTGCAGAGCATTCAGATCTGGGACGGCACACACTGATGTCTACACCTGATCTATCCACCAGGGGTCAGCCTTCACATTTCAGAATTTCTGCAAATTATTAAGACTCTTCTGTATGTGTGCTTTGAAATGTCTGCTGGTCTAGAAGAAGAATGTATGAATTTATTTAGAATGCAAGATTTATTAAAGATTGTTTGCTAATAAAAAAAAAGACCAGTCAGACCTTAGACATACATAGTGTTTATATACATACCATATACAGAAGAAATACTAAGAGTTTTTTTTATAGTATGTATGGTCAGAATTGGGGCTGCACGGTGGCGCAGTGGGTAGCACGTTCACTTCACAGCAATAAGGTCGCTGGTTCGAGCCTCGGCTGCCTCAGTTGGCATTTCTGTGTGGAGTTTGCATGTTCTACCCGTGTTCGCTTGGGTTTCCTCCGGGTGCTCCATTTTCCCCCACAAGTCCAAAGACGTGCTATAGGTGAATTGGGTTGGCTATAATTGTCCGTAGTGTGTGTGAATGAGTGTGTATGGATGTTTCCCAGTCATGGGTGGCAGCTGGAAGGGCATCCGCTGCGTAAAACATATGCTGGATAAGTTGGCGGTTCATTCCGCTGTGGCGACCCCAGATTAATAAAGGGACTAAGCCGAAAAGAAAATGAATGAATGAATGGTCAGAATTAAAAATTTCTATTAAGAAAAAATGTTTAGCTTTGCGGAAATAAACAGACAAATGGCAAGTTATTGGTACATGTTTTGACTAAAATGATCAATTGTTTTGAATTATATAGTATTTATTTTGTTTTATTTATCACTTCTTTAATGAAAAAATACTAATAATGTGTGTTTAAAACTTCAACTATTTTACCATTGCAAGAATATACACAGAAAGTAATGACAATGGGTTGATACAGACACTGAATATAAAAAATATAGATAGATAGATAGATAGATAGATAGATAGATAGATAGATAGATAGATAGATAGATAGATAGATAGATAGATAGATAGATAGATAGATAGATAGATAGATAGATAGATAGATAGATAGATAGATCTATAGGCTTGACTGTAAATATTTATATAAATTGTGGATACTGATACTATTAACTCAACAAATGACTTCACACTAATTAAACCCAAACAAAAAAAATCATGTTTAGGTTTAACCAAGTGCACGTCTCAGTAATTTTATATAAAAACAAACAGTATGGGTATTAAGCTGCACTGTAAAAAAATTCAGTAATTTTATGGTTTATTTCCAGCAGCTGGGGTGCCATAAAAAAAAGTAAAATAACGACCGTTAAATTACAGAAATTAACTGTAAAGTAACAGAGGTTAAATTACAGTAAATTTTAATTTAAAGAAATGTTTGTAATTTAATGTCCGTTTTTTTTTTTTTACAGTAAATGTTTGTAATTTAACGGCTGTTATTTTATGTTTTTTCCGAGCACCCCAGCTGCCGGAAATAAATCGTAAAATTACAGATTTTTTTTTACAGTGTAGCCTGACGCCTCCAATAATTTTAGACATTAACGTTAAGTTACTCTGTGGCAGTAAGACTGAATTCACGCCTGTAATTTTGACGTCTAACCTATGGTTTTTGACCATACTGATCTCTCCGGGTACTTTAAGCAGTGGTTTAAAGTAACTAATTACAAATACTTAAACTACAGCAATTGAGTAATTTTTAGTAGTTTTAAAAATGTGTACTTTTATTTTCCCTTAAGTACATTTTTAGTGCAGTATTGGTATTTGTACTCCACTACTATCCTTCAACCTGCAGTCACTACTTTTTCTACTACTTTTCATTACTATTTTTTCTTGCCTTTGGGGATTAGAAAAATCTGTCCTGTAATTCCTGTCCAGTCGAATCACACATAGAAAGTAAATTTTATTATACTGAACAACCTCAGGACATGGGCGATTTATAATAGCAGCAAACTGTTTGAAAGCATTAAAAGTGTCCAAGAAGATGTCCAAAATCTCTTTCGATGCACGTCACTAATGAGAAGATGACGGATGTTTACTGTATGATGACCAAAATGGCTTTAAACACCCAGCAAGCACAAGACGTCAACATGGCATCAGACTGACGTTGTACCCCAATGTCCTAGGGATGTTGCATTTTGTTTGGAAATGAAAATCGGGTTGACGTCAGAACCCAACGTCAGGCCGACATCAATGTCCAACATCCAACCTAAAGTCAACCAAATATCAACATATAATGATGTTACAGCTTGACATTGTGTAAACATTACCACTAAGACGTCTATCAGACGTTGGATTTTGGTTGTCAGTATTTAACGTTAATATGACGTTGGTTTAAGATGTTGGCTCGACGTTGGATTTTGGTCATTTTTCTAACACAACCTAAAATTAACCAAATACCAATGTAATTTGACGTCGCAATTGGACATCAAAATAAGATTGTCCTTAGACACTGGCTAGACTAGAATTTTGGTCACCTGACGTTACAACCCAATCTAACCTAATATTAATGTCTTTATGTCTAA
The DNA here is from genome assembly GCA_903798205.1 of Danio tinwini. Lineage (NCBI taxonomy): Eukaryota > Metazoa > Chordata > Actinopteri > Cypriniformes > Danionidae > Danio > Danio tinwini. Next base: position 10,524,555 of record CAIGQZ010004625.1, on the reverse strand, counting down.
TGTCCTGCTGGGCAATAACTAAATGCACTACAGAATGTTACGTTTACACACATCCACAAATTATATGTAAATGCATCAGCTTTTTACAGCGTAATACTCACTACTCACTACTCTTGAGTATTTTTGAAAGGTCCATTTTTTACTTATACTTTGAGTAATATTCACAACAGATACTTTTACTCTACTTGCACTACAATTTTAGGCAAGTAATGGTACTTTTACTTTCAGTACCGATTTTTCAGTACTCTTTCCACCACTGAGATAGTTAACTAAGTTAACTTAAGTTATTACATAATGTTATTAAATGATTATTTTATGACAGAAGAGACACGTACGTGCTCTTAACTAACTATGTTTCTTTTTTTCTCTCAGTGTTAACCGTAACATGAAGCCACCATTGCTGGGCGAGGTGTAAATAAACCACGATGACTTTCACATTAAGTACTTTTTTAACAATTTAGAGTTTGAGCAGTACTTTTTTTTTTACAGTAAATACAGTTGAAGTCAGAATTATTAGCCCCCTTTAGATTTTTTTTTCTTTTTTAAATATTTGCCAAATGATGTTTAACAAAGCAGGGAAATTTTCACAGTATGTCTGATAATATTTTTTCTTCTGGAGAAAATCTTAATTATTTTATTTTCGGCTAGAATAAAAGCAGTTTTTAACTTTTTAAAAAACATTTTAAGGTCAAAATTATAAGCCCCTTTAAACAAATTTTTTTTTCTATAGTAAAAAATATTAACAATTCCATGCAAATGTTAACTTTGCCAAGAAAAAAAATTACGTTTTCAACAAATTAGTGAAACCGTTTCTACGTTTTTTGTGTAAGCAAGTATTTTACAGTACTTTAGAAATACTCAAAAATGTATCTGTCAATGTTTTCAAAGTATTATATTAGATTTACCAAAGTCACACAAGTGGCAATTTTACATCCGTCACATCCATAACTGAATGGTGTCATCCATAATGACACTTTTCTTCATAAATGCAAAAATATAAAAAAAAATAAATCCAATCATGTTTGTTCTATAGTGAGTCAACTCTTATCCTTTTGATTAGCATTATTCTTTTTGGGTTGTGCAGTTTAATTCACAGAATTAGACTATATTTGTGTGTGTGTGTGTGTGTGTGTGTATATATATATATATATATATATATATATATATATACAAAAAGGCTATATTTTTTATATAACCTTTTTCTTCTATACAATGTGTTCCAGAGATGGATTGCATTGTTTTATTTTTAAAATTGTTTTTAATTACCTTATTAATTGTGGTATCTATTGATTTAATGACCAAATATTTAAATGCAAGTTGGTTTTACAAACAGTTGGATATACTGCAAGCTGACACCATTAATAAACTGCTACAAATCGTTTTTTATTATTGTTGATTAGTGAACTGATGCAATAAGCACAGATCTTAATATAATCCTACGAATAGACATTATTGATTTATTTTCAGCCATTACAGTTAAATGGTGTGGGAGTGTTTTTTGCCCCTTATCTTGATTTCTGCCCGATTGAAGTCCCGATTAACTTCTGACCCTGAAATAAAACTACCCTGAACATTATCTGTCAGTTTATGATCAGTAAAATAGCCTATTGTATATACATTTTAATATGTTTAATGAACATCAAAGCACACTGCAGCAAGAAGAGCATGAAAGGCTATGACTGTACTCCTAATTAGTCTTGTATTAGGATGGACAAGAAGAACTGCTCAACATAAATTAAAAATTGCGTCTGCTTCTTCTTTCATTTCTTCAATGATAAAAGCATTTTTCCCTTTCATCTGACATAATAAGGACACAATAAGTCACTCAACAAGTCAACAAACATGAGAAATATTTTAAGCAATGATTTGCGAGATGCTAAACACCAAATTCAAGCCATCATAAAACTAGTGTTGCTTATTAAGGCTAAATTTTAGAATTAACCCTTACATACTGTTGGGGATGTTTTCATCGACTCTGGGGTGATTTTAAATGTTTATTTGGCCACAAGCTGTTTCGTGTTTCAGCTAGCAGAATGATTTTTTTTGTGACAAGTCTTATTTTGACACATATTTTGAGAAAATTTTGTTATGTAGGGATGAAAACATCCTGAATTAAACTGCTGTAAATATGCATCAGATAAATATTTTTTTCAGAAGGTTTTTGCATAAATCTGTTGATCAACCTCAGTCCTGATCAAAACTACTAAATTGTTTTGAAAATTACAGTATTTTAACTCTTTAATTGCCAAATTCATAAATGATGTCACTGATTTGGTGAAAAAAACACACAAAATGGCACATTTTCAATATAAAAAGTAATTGTTGACTGGATTTTTGTTTTACCTTTTATCAAAGTCTTGGTCATGTGAAACAACTTTGCCTTTGATGCATTGTATTTGATTCATTTTCATTTTTTTCACTAATTTAATGTTAGTGGCTGGTGTTGCCCTATTGACTTCCATTATACCATTATAACCACATTCTTTTGATTGCAAAACCACGATGCCATATAATGATGCATTTTTTGATTGTTGGTGGTTTTCCCTGTTGGAAAGAGGTCAAATTAGTCATTTTTACTGTTGATCATCAGTT
>CAIGQZ010004625.1:10479685-10516963 GCA_903798205.1 Danio tinwini | reverse complement strand
TGCAATTCTGGTTTTGTGGTCACATACACACTTACAGATACTGCATTTCTGGCCTCCATATTATGCAATAAATGATTATTATACAATTTTAGTGTGGAACTGGCTGGTTTTAATACAATTAATCAAAAATTTGACTGAAAAAGCAAAAATAGTATCATAATATAAAACTATAACTTTACAAAACAACAAAAAATAATAAATGTGTACATATAATATCTTTTTTACCTTTACCTACAATGTTTCTATCATTTTCTAAACGTATACATTTTTTATCTACAGTCTGTAAAGACATTGTATACAGTAATCACTTTATTATCATTTTATGCTCTTTGAAATGAATCTTTACTATTCCTAAATAAGGCTTGTTCTTCTGTATTTTAGGCTCAATTTGATCCCTTTGGCAAATATTGTGAGTATAACAGTATTGTATTATCAGTTGGTCAAAGAGCAACAACAGTTGAGCAGCCAGCATAATGCCAGATCAGCTATAGCCAAAAGTTCAGGATCATCGAGCATACTATCCTTGACAGTTAGCATTTAGCAGTTAGCATCTCACATCTCAAGTCGAAATAACACAAGATTAATGTCCTAGAATGCCTCTGACCTGCACGATCTCTAGCATTTCCTCGCGGCTGATGTAACCGTTGCCATCCAGATCGTACATGCTGAAGGCCCACTTCAGCTTCTGCTCCAGTTTTCCCCGTGACGTCACGCTCAGAGCAATGATGAACTCCCGGAAATCGATGGTCCCGTCGTTGTTGGTGTCAAACGTACGGAAGACGTGCTCGGCGAACTTCGAGGCATCACCGTACGGGAAGAAGTTGGCATAGATCTTCTTAAACTCCTCGACGTTCAAGTGTCCACTAGGACAGTCCTTCAGAAACCCCTGATTGGAAGGAACAACATATATTAGCCTACGATTAGTTGCATGCTTCTTTATTAAAATATGACATCTGAGGTCAAATACAAGCATCCCAAGATCCCCAAACTCATAAAGCAATTCTCCTGATGATGCTGTAATTTCCTCTTAAGCCTTCGTCCTTCACAATCAGCCATTTAAAAACAAATGGGAAGATGCAGATGCATTCGTGTCCTACATTGTACTTCAAACATAACGTGTGTTCAAGTGATTTTTTTTCAAGTGACAAGGCTTTGTAAACACTAATGAAACATAATGAAAAAGAAAAGGATCCATTAGGTGTGCAATTATGTAATTTGTGTACTTTATGATTTTGGGAAAGTGATGGAAATGTAGTTGGTTTGTTGATTTCTAACAGCACGTTTAGCCTCAGACAGCCTCAGGGCCACATGTTATAGTAGCTCAAATATACATATACATACACGTACTGTACATAAACCCTTCATTCACAAGGGACAGTCATATCTCAGCTTGGGGAAACAACACTGGGATGTAGGCTATATTTTACTGAAAGTCATTTCCCACGACCACCACTTATAGAGATTTACAGCTAATATTACATTTGCCCCACTTTTGGGGAAACTGTGACTGCTATTTCTCCTCAAATATAGTTATTATTCAGATTTTATTTTTCAAATATTTCCCAAGGGATGTTAAATGGAGAGAATAATCTGTCAAGACTTTTTCAAATCTAATAGTTTTTATAACACATTTCTTTGCAGCTAATTTCTTTTGTCTTTGCAATGATCATAGTACTCATTCTACTTAAATTATAATTTAAAGGCTTAACTAGGTTAATTAGGTTAACTATAGTCAAATTAGGTTAATTAGGTAAGTCACTGGACAGCGGTGGTCTGATCTGTAGCCATTCGTTCATTAATTTTCCTTCGGCTTAGTCTCTATTTCAAAGGTCGTCACAGCGAAATGAAACACCAACTATTCCAGCATATGTTTTATGCAGCGGATGCCTTTACAACAGCAATTCAGTACTGGGAAACACCCATACACTCTCACATTTACACATGCACTCATACTGTACACTATGGCCAATTTAGTTAGTTCAATTCACCTATAGCGCAGGTCTTTAGACTATGGGGAAAACTGGAACACCTGGAGCAAACCCACGAAAACATGGGGAGAACATGCAAACTCCACACAGAAATGGCAACTGGCCCAGCCGGGACTTGAACCATAATTTCGACTCATTTCGATTCACTGTGTGAAGCATTTGAAAAGTGAAAAGTTTTGTAAATTGTTTGAAAGCAAAAAGAGGTGATGCATAAAACCATACATCCCATAGGGCACTGATCATCAACTGGCGACCCACGGGCCAAATCCAGCCCGCTGAGCCATTTAATCCGGCCCGCGACTGGATTCCAAAATTGTGAGGATCAAAAAGAAAATAGTGGTCCACACTATTAAAGCAACTAAAAATAACAACAACTGAGTCTCTTGTCAGAATAACCACCATTTATGACTATATTTAGGCTACACTTCGAAATGAGGACAGACTCAGACAGACTATGCGGTGTTAAGCATTTATTGTTTCAAACCGGTTTTAGCATAAGTGAAGACTGGGTTGGGTGTAGGCGGAGTGCGCGCGACGTGTGTGTGATGAAGAGCAAGGAGGGATGCGGTGGAGAGGGTTCCGCAACGTATTTGAGGAACGAGATAGAGACGCGCAATTTCCGGGATATTATTATTCGTTTGCGGGCATCCGGGAGTCTCTATGCATTTGCGGGAGACTCACAGAACTTCCGGGAGACTTGAGATGTCTGCCTCAGGACTAAAAAAAAGAGGAAAAACATACTGGTACAACTTAAAATAGGATGGTAAATAAATAACCTGGTACCAGAACGAAACAGGTCACAAATAATGTTCGCACATGAAATGAAACGTTAAGTGGGCTTGAATTAAAATCACAATGCTGAAATAGGCTACTCACAGTGCTTAATCAATGGCTAAAGTTACATTTCCCCTTGTTGACTTAGCCAAATTGAGTTGAGGCAAAATATTTATCCTAGTGGTTGACTGTGGTATAGGTGATGGGGGCCTGAATCAAATGCCTTCGGTTTTGTAATGAAATTGAAAAAGTAGAAACATTAAACATAATGTTAAGCCAAAATTAGATATTTTTTAATTTGATTTTCTTCTTGGGGGCCCCCAAGGAGATTGTCTAGTAAAACTCTGGCCCTCTGACAAATATAGTTGATGACCCCTGCCATAGGGGTTAGAAAAGAAAAATGAATCTAATTAAAATGAATGAACTTAATTAAACAACAATTAATTAGCAGATGTTATTAACCTAATTAGCAGATGTTTGTTATTGCCCTAAACATAAACTCATTCACTTAATTTATTTAAATTTTTTTGGGAATATTTCTTTTAAGCAGTATGTGCATCTTAATGAATCCTTTGACTGCCCCTCTACCAAACAGTTGACCATGTTTTACTGTTTTAATTAATTATTGTTAAAGTAATTTAAAGAATGCTGTTTTAAATAATGGTTTACACACACAGCATTGTTGGTTTACAAAAAAAAATCAAACATAATCCAGTTGTGCTACTAGACTTTATGGTTTTACTGTAAAAAAAAAACATACAAGAAAACGTTTTAAATTAGAATCTGAAATATTTTATGGCATACTTCAAAAATAAAGTTGATTTAGTATTCAAAAGTGTTTTATTTTTAATATGAAAAAAATGGTCTTACACTTCATATTTTTAGATTTTTAATAGTATATGTATTAGGCCAAGTACTTTTACCATAAACTGACATATCAACCATTTGGTAGAGGTTGAATTTTTAGAAAATATGGGATGTGTTTAAAAAAATGCATTGAGTGTGTTAACTATAGTGACATTAGGAGTTAAGAAATGCAATCCAAACATTTTTTTCTTGGTGGGGTAGATAAGAGGTTAAAGAATGTTTGGATATTTGAGCAGGAAAACACAATGAAAACACTGAGTAAGACAATAATTTGCACGGCACTTAATCTATGAATGTTACTGAACTAATTAAGGCCCAATCCCAATTCTATTTTTGTAACCCTAGCCCTACTCCTTCAAGTTCAAGTTCAATTTATTTAAATAGCACATTTCCAACTGCCACAAGGCTGCACAAAGTGCTTTACAGAGAAAGTACTAGCAATGGTATGGACGTAATAAACAATAACAGCAATGGGCACTCCTTGTGGGGTAAACCCACACAAACACGGGGAGAACATGCAAACTCCACACAGAAATGCCAACTGACCCAGGCGAGGCTCGAACCAGTGACATTCTTGCTGTGAGGCGATTGTGCTACCCACTGTGCCACCATGACGCCCTGTAGATGATGTATTACGAGAAATTTTCTTACCCCCTTGGTTTCGAGTGTGGTCCTGAAAAATCTTAGCTTCAAGGGCTATCTGACCTTTTCCCTTAGCCCTATGGGCCTTCAAGCTAAAGAGGATTGGGACACCCCCACCTCTAAGCACGTGCTCTCGTGAATAATTAAGAAGCAGGGTCTTCTCATAGGATAAGAAAACTCTGCTATGAATATTACTGAGAAACTGATCTATTTTATTATTTTTTTTAATTATGCAAGAAAGAACATTATAAAGATACAATATGAACATAGAGACAAAAAGGGCTACATAAAAAAAATCTAGCAAATTAAACAAGTTTAAATGATTTACACCAAGAAATAGTTTTACATGCAATATAATTGTTAGACTTTTATAGGTCGCCAGTTATCCAACAGAGAAGGGTCTTTTTGAGATTTTGGAATCAGATTTATAATACCCTGGGCCATAGAAGGAGGGAGAACACATTTTTCGAGGCTTTCTAAATAAACATTAAAAAGAAATGGAGAAATATCATTTGATTTCTAAAATGTTGTGGTTAAACCATCATTACCAGGAGATTTGTTTAATTTTAATTTGTCAGTGGCCTCAGAAATATCTTTATTTGAATAGGAGCTTTGCATAAATTCTTGTTATTGTTATCAATTTTGCGAATAAGGTCAGTGTCAATAGAGTTAAAACAAACCATCTTCTTCCTGAGTGAACAAAAGCACCCTTCACTTTCTGAATATACAGATTATCTAATGAATTCTAAAGTTAACTAACTATCTAGCCAATTCTGATTTCTGGTCAATAAATAAGTTTTCAAAAGGAGTGCATGACATGCTAACAAGTTTTTTAATAATATCAAGTTCCTCTGCTGTGTGTTGTTTTGCTTTTTGACTTCCAGCTTTGATTAAAAGTAATCTAATATTGTACTTTAGCAGCTCCCAGTTAGATCCAAAATTATCTTCAACTTGAGCTTTGTTGAAAAAAAAAATTATCTTAGATACCACAGAAAGACAAATTTTTGCATCCTCTAATAAAAAGAGTTGTTTCCAGTAAGAGCTGAAAGTTTTTAAATGAGAAGATGGGTTATCAAAAGATATAATGATAGATTTATGATCAGAGAGCGGAGAAGGTAGACTCAAAAATATATATTTTTGTACTTGTTCAAACTACTTAATTAAAATGAGCTGAAACAACAATTGAGATTTCATTGGGACAACCTATTTTTATTTTGTTCAATCCACATAAATTTGTTAAACGTGTTAACTTAATCAATTTGTGTTGGGACAACATGAATGAATTGTGTGGAACCCTGCATTTTTTACAGTGTAAGATTTCAACCCTAGAGACAGAACTGGATAAGGAGTCTGATATTAACCAAAAATCTATTCTAGATTTAAGTAAGCCAGAAGTATTACACCAAGTAAATTGTAAAGCATGAAGATGTTTTTCTCTCCAAATATAAATTAAGCCAAATCAAAAGATTAAACCACAAACGCCTGATGAACTGCACTGAAAAAAATCATTCAGAGATGATTCCTTGGATTTACTCAATATTTTTACGTTAAGTGGCTGTAAACAATTTTTTTGGGCTGAATTTAAACAAACAAATTAAGTAGAATTTTATTCAACTTAATTTGTTTGTTTAAATTCAACACAAATAAATTGTTTGCAACAGTTTTGCAGACATCATTTTTTCAGTGTGTGAGAAAGTCTAGGAGGTGATCTGTTTAAATTATTATTTAGAAACCAACGCTTCATCACTCCACGCGCAGATTCGCGTTACGGCACAGATTTTGATCTCGTCCAAAAAATTATTTTAAAGCTGGAAAATGAAATTAGCTGACAAAAATTATCCGGTTTTCCCCACAATTAAAGCTAACAGGTGCTAACATTGTTTTAACTGATGCTCAACACACACACACAAATTAAAAAAAAAAGTACTCGAGGGTTTCTTGAACCTTTAATACACATTCAAAATGAAAACTAAAAAGTGTATCATACAGATGTAACTTGCACTGTAAAAAATGCAGGGTTTCCCATATTTGCTTCATATTGTCCTAACACAAATCGCTTAGGTTAACTTAATAGTTTTTTTCAAATTTAAGTGGATTGAACTAAAGCCATTTAGTTGTCCCAAAAAAACTCAAGAATTGTCTTAATTCAGCTCATTTTAAATAAGTAGTTTGAATAATCAGGAAAAAAAAAACATTTTTTTGTGTGTTTTGTTCATTTGTAAATAATTCAAAATTGAAACTTGTTCCCACTTAAGATCCCTTGTTTCTCAATATGTTCTCACCTTGTACCATTCCTGCAGCTCATGGTCAGTGAACTCAGTGTTCTCCCTCAGGTCCTGTAGCATCTCGGGCCTGAGTTTGCTGTTCTGTTTTCCCATGATGATACGTCTCTGTGCTCGCAGTGACAACACCAAGGCCCCAGATCAAACCTGTCGGTAAAAATGACATGAGAGCCAATGAGTTGAGACCTGGAAACATTTCACAGCAGGAGACAAGTCCAAGTGATAAGAAGGAGTTTTAGTTATGAGGCCAGGGCTCAAGTGATTAGGCACCGCGAACATGAAATTTCAGCTAATTAAGAACCGTAGACTTCTTCCAAATCATAACAAGTGTTTCTGAGCTCTCTTGCTACCGGTGTACCACCCATAAGGACTCAGTGAACTCTAATATCTCCCCTGACATTACATGGATAATTAGAGCCAATGTGTTTGTGTGTCCGTATATGTGCGTTTAAACATATCCATTGGTGAAAGAACAGCACCCTTCTGAGCTGACTCATTCTCCCTTCCTGCGCTCTGATAAAAATACATAAACTGAATGTACTCCGGCTGTTAATAATAGTAAATATACAAATTAATCGGTCTAAATGTGCGGCAGAAAAACAGCCGTTCTCTCTTGATGTTTAGTGAACATAGTTAGCTACCTGCACTAATTAATAACAGAGCCGCCTACAATTACTGCGATCTGAAGCCAAACAGCGAACCATGGTAAAAACACTGGAGGATGACTGCACACAAACAAGACTCTCGGAGATGTATGAAAGGATCCAGCAATGAACACTAGAAACATTTATCTCGAACGCACAAGGAGCGCTAGGAGCGCAATGAAGAGCAATTATCTGACAGTACGAGACTGAGCTAAAGTTTAAGCTAAATTACCTTACATAAGCATTGAGAAAAAAGAACATCCTCCAAACTGTATCACTTTCAGGGATGCTAATTTTTTTTTTCGCGATTATGGATGATAGCAGCCTGTCTGATTTGATTTTCCAACCCCATGCTGAGTGTGTGTGCTCTCTGGAGAGAAATAATTCCTGGCGGAGAGGGATCAGATGAGGAAAACCTAATTTAAAGCTACTTTTTAGCTCTCCAGATGCATTATCTGGGGGAGGAGTCAGTGTTTTTTTTTTTTAATGAAATGACACAGATCAAGTTTATTTGAGTCCAGGGGAGGGGCTAAGGTTGGGTTTGCAATAAAAACAGCCAATAAAAGTCACTTTCAGCTGCATTTAGAAGAAACATGCTGAGAAAAAAGGTTTTACAAGTCTCTGGTGTCCTTAGAACGTGTCTGTGTAGTTCTAGCTCAAAATACCTCACTGATTATTTATTATATCAAACTTTAAATGGCTCTTCTGAGCAAAATGCAATGCTTTTAATGTGCACACCTAACTCCGCTTCTAACCCTACCCCTTACAGTTATGTCACTAGCTCCACTGAGTGCATTGTGTCTGACATTGCATGTCTGAGACTGCATGTCTCAGCTTGCATATGTAAGTCTGCAGTCAGATACTATTGGCTTTTTTGAGTGCAAGCAAATCCCAATTTGCTCATGTGTGTATCTAAATACTAATTTGCTGTTGTTTGACACCCCTTTTCCAGTGATGGTGCGTTCACACCAGACACGGATGAAGCATCAAGCGCGAGTGATTTACATGTTAAGTCAATGCAAAGATGCAAACAGACACCCTGCAGCGCGATTTGCATGAATGACGCGATCAGAAGAACAGCTGAAAGCCTCCATCATACAGGTATAGTTTCTGAAGCAGTTGATGAACTCACAGAGCTAGGTGCAACTCAGGATCTAGTGAACTCAACTACGGCACCGAACGAATATACACAGCAAACAGATACATATAGCAAACAGATGCCCTGCCCATGACGGCAACCCGTGTCTGTTGTGAAGTGAATTTCATGTGCAAATGAAGCGAATTTGACTTAGGCCCAATCCCAATTCCACCCCTTAGCCCTTCCCCTTACCCCTACCCCTTGTTTTGCGCGTTCATGTGAAGGGGTTGTGGTGTCCCAATTCTCTTTAGCTTGAAGGCGTAGGGCTAAGGGCAAGGGGTATACACCCCTTCGAACAAAGATTTTTCAGGACCACACTCGAAACCTGCTACAGCGACAGTTTTGCTGCACCCGGATGTAAAATGATCCACAAATTAGTATTTTTTGTCATTATTAAGAATTTTTACAACAAACAAACATGTTTTAATATATTCATAACTGCGTTCATGTTTTACCGTCATGCTTTTATAAAAAAATGCTAAAATAAAAACAGCAAAATTTCGCAATCTATAATCCCTAATAATAACTCTTGGACAGCAGTCCCACAACATTCTGACACTTGATGACACTGGAATACCCTGTCAGAAAATTCTAGTGGCTGAGAATGAGTTTTTACAGTGTCTGCTATAATGTTAATGTTGTTTTTGGTGTGTTTACATAGATGCATATGGCCACGGTGTAAATGCGCAGTATAGTTATGATCTTATTGCTACATTATATCATTATGATAACAAGTCTGGTGTAAATACAGCATGACGCCTTTACAGCTTGTACCTTGGATACTAAGTTAACAACAAACAAAACATCTCAATGCAGTTCTTTATACTCAGGAAACAGGTTTTAAAAACAAATTTATAAAAAGTTTTGTCGTATAAACTATTAAATGCACATAAATGTACATAAAAGCATGCACACAAAACTAAACAAAAATAAATTCACTGAATGTTGCCAATGTCTGTGAATATAAATAGCTTGTGGAAAGTAGTTGTTTATCAGTATATTACATCTTAGAGTGATTCCTGGACATATTTTGAAAAAATTATAATTTTTTGTTTGTTTGTGTTGTTCGTTTAGACCATATGATGCAAGTAAGTTAGGTCCAAAATGTCTTTGGACCCCAATAACCTTCAGTGTATGTCAACGTAAAGCAGTTCTTAAAAATGTCTTATACAAACAAATGTAAGTCAAATAAGTTTGAAACGACATTAGGAAAAGTAAACAATGAAAGAATCACTTTTTTAAAAATGAAAATTTTTTTAAAATTGCACATTTTATGAATATTTACTTAATTGTAGTACCAGTAGGCTTTTTATTCATAGTCGTTCATATATTTTACTTAGTCAAAACTAAATCATTACTATATAAATAGGGTTAATAACATTTAAAATCACAATTATTGCACATTTGAGATTACACTATTTATTTAAAAATCGCAATTACAAAGTACACTAACTGACAAAAGTCTTGTCGTCGATCCCAGTTGTAAGAGCAACAAATAATAACTTGACTTCTAGTTGATCATTTGGAAAAGTGGCAGAAGGTAGATTTTTCTGATTAATCATCTGTTGAACTGCATCCCAATCATCACAAATATTGCGGAAGACCTATTGGAACCTGCATGGACCGAAGATTCTTACAGAAATCAGTCAAGTTTGGTAAAGGAAAAATCATGGTTTGGGGTTACATTCAGTCTGGGGGAGTGCGAGAGATCTGCAGAGCGGATGGCAACATCAACAGCCTGACGCCTGTGAGCAGCGCGTGCGCAGCGCGTATGAAGAGCAGAAGCAGCACGCAAGCATTTAGCTTTCACACCAGCTCCGTCTGCAGCGTGTAGTTCTTCAGCAGCTGCTGCACAGATCAATCTATTTCAATCTATTTACCTATCTCTCTCTATATATATAAATACATTTTTTTTACTTTATATACAAATTATAAAGATCCTACAGCACAGTATGCTTCTCAAGCTCTGCGTCATTATGTCTGGTGCACTCAGAAGACAATCGCCTGTGATATCATGTCATTTTGTTTGTGATTGTCAGGATGTTGCAGGCCTAGTTATAATAATATTTATACAATATAGTTATAAATATATTTATACATGATCAAACTAGTGTTACTTTCTCCGCTTCAGCGATGTCCAGCGGCAGAGTAACAGCTCGTTAATTCATGCTCGTGCAAAGGATGAGACGGACAGAAGTAATCAATGCATGCTCTTCTTTTACTTATTTTCGTGTTGTCAGGTTCACAGAGCAAACAGCTCCCGGGTGGAATAACTTGAGTGAACATAAAACAATGCAGAATAAAATTTTCTTCTTCTGCTTCAACTGCACAGCACACAGCAAGCTCACATCATCCAGCATTAGTGTCGAACTGCACTACCCACAATACACTTCGCTATTGACTACAAGTCCCGTAAATAGCAGTCTTAAAGCGGCCACTTCTATTTCCCCTCTCCTGCAACACTAGTGTGCAGCTTAAGCAAAAGTGATACTAAAATGGTTTCACATTTGGTTTGCTAAATAAATATTTGTTGCAGTTTTAATTGTTTAAGTTCATTTGATTGATTATATATAAATCAGTTGATATTATTGACGCATTTATTGGGTAAAATTGCTAGTTTTTACTGTCATTCAATGTATTTTGGTCATTATCAATGCACTGTCACTTTAATTGAGCGTGAGCAGTGCAGCAAAAATACACCCAGCGCCGAAACTATCGAGGCACTGCTGCTTCAGCGACGCTCACACCTCGCGCTGACGCACTGCTTCTGCATGCGGTATGAAAGCTCTAATCTGTTAACATGGACGCCGAAAAAACACGCGCTGCTCAATCTCTGCTCGCGCGCTGCTGACGCTTGCGGTGTGAAACAGGCGTCAGGCATCAAAACATTTGTGCTGCCCATTACATTACAAACCACAGGAGAGGGCAAATTCTTCAGCAGTATAGCGCTCCTCATACTTCAGCCTCCACATTAAAGTTCCTGAAAGCAAAGAGTTCAAGGTGCTCCGGGATTGGCCAGCCCAGTCACCAAACATGAACATTATTAAGTATATCTGGGGTAAGATGAAGGAGGAGGCATTTAAGATCAATCTAAATAATCTTGATGAACTCTGGGAGTCCTGCAAGAACGCTTTCTTTTCCATTCCAGATGACTTTAGTAATACGTTATTTGCGACATTGCAAATATGTATGGATGCAGTCGTCTGAGCTCATGGGAGTCATACACAATATTAATTCTTCTTCACTGCACCATGACTTTATATTCTATACTGTACATTATTTCTGTTAAGTGAAAAGACTTTTGTCTAAACAAAGTCAGACCTTACTGTCCTATATAAATAATTAAAAATCAAGACATGATCATATTTTATTTTGGTGAAATAAGCGTCATCTTGAGGCCTTTGCCTTTAATATAAGCCACTTCTGATGCAAAATGATCAACTATAAGTCAAGTTATTATTTGTTGTTCCTAAAACTTGGATAGGCGACAAGACTTTTGTCAGGTAGTTTATATAACTCCAAACTCCCCCATATTATGCAGTGCTCATACACCACCAGGATCCAAAAAGCCTTTAACCTCGGCCTAATCCTGTGATTATATGTCCCGAACAATTTATGCTTATAGCTTGAGGCTGATTTACAGACTTAGCCATTTATGGTTGAAGCAAAGGCAAATGATTTAGCACAAAGATCACAACCAGGCCAATGACGGAGCGTTGGGGGGAAGGGTAAAAAATGAGGAAGAAAAATAACAACAATGGCAAGAATGCAGAGCAGGAGCTGCTTACACTGGCAGGAGGCCCGGTGATGATGAAAGAGCATCACTGTCGAGTGGTGTTGGTGTTGGACTGACCAGCAGACGGCTCTTTGACATGCCTGTTGTTTTCATTACGCCATCTGATTTGCGCCTCAACCAGCTCTGTGGATATTTACTGGATTTTAGCGTTTGATGTTGCGCTTTTACTAGAGCCAGAAATCAGTGAGCCAATATTAAACTAAAATATTTGTTATTTGTGCCAGCACGATAACCCTTTGCATTTAGAAGGCAATACATTTTTAGCCTGTATACAAAAGCATTTAAAGCATTTATTGATATGGTCACCAATATATTTTGCATCACAAATTTTTATGTGTAAAAATTTTATTTTCTAGTTATAGCAAAGCTTAATTTTCAGCGTTCATACAGACTGATTTTATGTCTCAACCAGTCCAGCCCTGTGGATACTTTCTGTATTTCAGCATTTGAATTTGATGTTGGGTTTCTACCAGAAGTAGGAAACATAAATACAATACAAAACTAAAACTGGAAATTCAAGCCGATACTAATGCCTCTTTGTATTTGGAAGCTAATAACTGATAATTGGCTGATAAATATAAATCTTTATGTAGAATTGTATGAGCCTGACGTAAAAAAAGCAAACAAATACAGTGGACAACTGATATTATTTTAAAAACTTCATATTGGCCAATACCAATATATTTGCCAATATGTTGTGCATCACTTAGTTTAATGTTTATATATTGAATATGCTCCTGTGATGGCAAAGCTGATTTTTTAGTATCCTTACTGCAGTCTGTTTGATTTTGTGCCTCAAGCACCCTGTGGACATTTACTGTATTTCAGCATTTGTGATTGATGTTGCACTTCTACTAGAACCAGAAAGCGATCGAAGAGCCAATATTAAACTGAAACTGGAAAAATGAATCATTACGATAACCCTTTGTATTTGGAAACAGATAACCGATATATACATGTAGGTTACAGATAACTACAAATCTTGATGCAAACAAATACATTGGGCAAACAATATTATTTTAAAGCCTTTTTAAAGCATTTATTGACTCATACCGATATGGTCACCAATATATTATGTATCACATGCAGTATGCAATTTTTAATTGTGGAAAGTTATATATTCCTATGATGATAAAGCTGAATTTTCAGCATCTGACTAATTTTATGCCTCAACTACCCTGTGGAAATTTTCTGGATTTTAGCATTTGAATTTGATGTTGGTTTCTACTAGAACCAGAAAAGGTAAATACAATAGAAAACTGAAAATAGAAATTCAAGTTAATACTGATAATTCTTTGTATTTGGCAGCCGATAACTGTTAAATTGGCTGATAAATATAAATCTTGATATAGAATTTTATGAGCCTGACTTAAAAAAGCAAACAAATACAATGGACAACTGATATTATTTTATTTAAAAGTCTTACAATTGGTTGCCAATATGTTTTGAATCACAACGTTTAATGTGCATACAATAAATATGCTCCTGTGATTGCAAAGCTGAATTTTTAGGTTATATATAGGTTATAGATAACTACAAACTTGATGCAAACAAATACATTGGACAAATGATTTTATTTTAAAGCCCTTTCAAAGCATTTATCGGCCCATACTGATATGGTCCCCAATATATTATGCATCACTAGTTTTAAAGTGTGGAAATGTAATATATTCCTGTGATGCTAAAACTGAATTTTCAGCATTTTACTTCAGTTCGACTGATTTTCTGCCTCAACCAGCCCTGTGGATATTTACTGGATTTCAACATTTGAATTTGATGTTGGTTTCTACTAGAACCAGAAAATGTAAAGGAAATAGAAAAACTGAAACAGGAAATACTGAAAACTTTGTATTTGGCAGCCAATAACTACAAATCTTAAAATATTTTATCCCCCCAAAAAAATAAAAAATCAAACAAATACAGTGGATTTTTTTTTATCGATGTATTGGCTAATACCAATATGGTCACCAATATGTTGTGCATCACTAAGTTTAATGTTTAAACATTTAATATATTCCTGTGATGGCAAAGCTGAATTTTCAGTATCCTTACTCCAGTCTGTCGGATTTTCTACCTCAACTACCCTGTGGATATTTTCTGGATTTCAGCATTTGCAATTCATGTTGCACTTCTACTAGAACCAGAAAACAAAGTCAATATTAAACTGAAACTGAAAAAAGTGGACTATTACGATAACCCTTTGTATTTGGAAACCGATATAAAGGTTATAGATAACTACAACTCTTGATGCAAACAAATACATTGGAATACATTATTGTAAAGCCTTTTTAAAGCATTTATTGACCCATACTGATATGGTCATCAATATATTTTCCATTACTAATTTTAAAGTGTGGAGATGTAATATATTCCTGTGTTGATAAAGCTGAATTTTCAGCATCTTACTCCAGTTTGACTGATTTTCTGCCTCAACCACCCTGTGGATATTTACTGGATTTCAGCCTTTGGATTCAGCTTGATGTTGCGCTTCTAGAACCAAAAAAAAAAAGGAGAGGAAATATAAAACTAATACTGCAGGCTGGAGCAACCGTGTCTGCACTAGCGACTGGAAAAACTCCAACTGGGTAACATTGCAATGTCAAGCAACATGTCTCTCTCTGTGTAGCAGACACCTTGCTGATATACTGGAAGTAGTGGCGTTCCCCAGGGCTTGAATGTCATCACTCTCTCTGAGACATGCCACGATAGTTTTAACACTCTACATTCATTAGGCTTTATAAAGGAAGGCTGATCCAAGCCTGGCTTAAAAAATGCCCTTAGCTCCAGCCAAGAAGAGTGAAACAAAAGACATCTGGAGGAAGGCAAGGACAATACATAAAGAATGAAGTGACTTCATCCACTTGCATTTTCTCACATAACTGTTCCAATCCCAGAGGGAAATGACATCTTTTAAATATTTTGTTTCATGAAGGAGGTTAAATTTCCTGCTTCATAGAGTTTTACCCAGCGACAAACTCTAATAGTCTCCTCTGGGGTTTTAAAGTTCTCATGCTTAAATTAGTCAACAAAGAGTTCAATCAAAACTGTATTTAGTGCTATTTACATTTCCATCATGGTATACACCATTCAAAAGTTTAGGGTTGTTAAGATTTTAAAGTTATTTAAATAATTATTCTCACCAAGGCAGCATTTAATTAGCTAAAATACAGGAATATTATAAAATAATGTTACAATTTATTAACAATTTAAGCTCAGTTAGTCATGTAATTATTAACAATAATAATTCCTTACATTTTTATATAGAGCTTTTCTGGACACTTGAAGCACTTTAAGCAATTTTTGGGGGAAATCTCCTCATCCACCACTAGTGTGCAGCATCCATCTGGATGACGCAATGTCAGCCATAATGCGCCAGACCGTACATCACACACGAGCTGATTGGTAGAGAGGAGCATGATGAAGCCAATTATGATATGGCCCAGCAGAAACAGGACATCAAGATTACATCAGATTGATGTTGTACCCCAAAGTGTTGAATTTTGTTTGGGAATGAAAATCAGGTTGACGTCAGAACCCAATGTTAGGCCGACGTCAATTTCCAAGATCAGATGACAGATGTTGCATTTTGGTTACTTTCCAACACAACTTAAAAACAACAAAATTGCAGCATCTAAAAATGTTACAGCTTGACGTGTGGATGTTATCACCATGTATTTGACGTCAATATGATGTTAATTTAAGACGTTGGCTCGACGTTGGATTTTGGTCACTTTCCAACACAACCTAAAATCAACACCGTTATTCATTCATTTATTTTCTTTTTGGTTTAGTCCCTTTATTAATTTGGGGTCGTCACAGCGGAATGAACCGCCAACTTATCCAGCACATGTTTTACTCAGCAGATCCGCTTCCAGCTGCAACCTATCTCTGGGAAACATCCATACACACTCATTCACACTCATCCACTATGGACAATTTAGCCAACCCAATTCACCTGTACTGCATGTCTTTGGACTGTGGGGAAAACCGGAGCACCCAGAGGAAACCCACGCAAACGCAGGGAGAACATGCAAACTCCACACAGAAACACCAACTGACCCAGCTCGAGGCTCGAACCAGCAACCTTTTTGCTGTGAGGCGGCAGCACTACCTACTGCGCCACTGCGTCGCCCAACGCCGTTATTGGACATTAAAATAACATTGTCCTTATTACGCTTGCGACCTAAATCTAACCTAATATTAATGTCTTATGATGTTGTGTGTCTGCTGGGGGGGTGGTTAGGAGACCATGATGGAAAGAAGCCATTGTGCAAATTTTGGCCAAGATGCCAGGGTTAAACCTACTCTTTTTCAAAGAACATCCTAGGATTTTTATGAATAATAAATAATAATAATAATAAAGGTCTCATCCAAAATACAGCACTCACTGAGCAGTATAGAGTTCCAATCAATATACTGGGGTTTTAGAACCCACACAGACCGCAGGTTGAGCACCCCCTGCTGGTCTCACTAACATAACTTTCAGGAGCAACCTAGCTTTCCCATGTAGTCCACCATCCAGG
Source organism: Danio tinwini (assembly GCA_903798205.1). Taxonomy (NCBI): domain Eukaryota; kingdom Metazoa; phylum Chordata; class Actinopteri; order Cypriniformes; family Danionidae; genus Danio; species Danio tinwini. The sequence continues at coordinate 10,500,309 of CAIGQZ010004625.1, read as the reverse complement.
TACTGACCAGGTACATCCCTGCTTAGCTTCAATGGGTGACCATGGGAGAGCTATAGCTGTCAGCTAATATGTCAAGATTTCTGGCCAATGCAATAAATGTTAAGTCTTGTATTAGAAAATCGATAATATAGGCTGATGAATTTTGCTGTATTTTTTTTCTGAACCACTAAAAAATGTAATCTAATAAAGTGGACGACTGCATTTATTTAAAAATCTTAACAGCAGAGTACTATGATAACTTTCTGTGAAGTAAACAGATTTTTTGTCATGTCACCAATTAAACCAGCAGAAATAATCCATCATTTACAAGCTGATAATACATTTATGAGTCGATAGTAACAACATTAAAAACTATGCATTTACTGACCCAAAGCAATATGGTCGCCAACATATGATGCACCACTCGTTTTAATGTTTAAAATTTTCATTGATTCTTCTGATGTCAAAGCTTGAGTTTTCAGTATTCACTCTTCAAAATCAAACAATCATTCAGAACTCATTGATTCTAATCTGCTTATAAGTTCTTATTAAAACAGTTGTGCTTTTTTAGGTTTCACTGTTGATCACATTCAAAAGACAGCATTTGTTTGAAACACAATTCTTTTGTGCACTTGTAAAAGTCTTTATGAAATAAAGCACGGTGATAAATTCCTTCTCAGTAATGCCAGGGCAAGTGTATGAACAAAGTAAATGTGATCATTTACATCCCTCCTGTGTTATGAACCTCTGAACAATAAAGAGTTCTTTTGGAAAAGTCTGCAAATACAAAAGCGCACAAAAAACCAATAACAAACAGAGCTTGTTTATGACATCGAAGTGATTTTGAAAACCCCTGATGACAGCAGATTTAAGAATGTGGGATACGCCAAACCACGTTTGCTCACAAACCCCCACAAAACCTCAAACAGAATTTCTCCTTTTCTTGTTCTGTGCAGTTTCTCTTGTTCCTCCCCCTGGATGTTTGGGCTTAAGGGGTAATCCTCTCTCTCTCTCTCCAGTGTCCCACATGTGTTAGTGGTTGTTCTGACTGTTAAAATCCAGGACAGCCTTCCCATCCCATCCTACAGACAGCTGTTCCTCTCCTCTATTTGGGTCAGCAACATCTGGACTGCTAATCCAGCTGTAGAGGAATGTATGAAGGGGAGAGTGATGCTGCGCTCACCGGGAAAAAGACGGAGGTGAAAACTCGCCAAAAATTCTGCACACTTCTGCATCTACACCACCAAGTGTCAGTGTAGTGCCAACTGCAGTGTCAAACAGCAACTCAATTGGAGGCTGTGAAATGTTGTGACATCTTAAAAATGTATGCAGTTTTGCTGTAAGTGATGACACGCTGACCATTCCATGACGAAGTACAATAGATGTGCCTGTAGCAGTCAAATGTGCCATCTACATATAGATATCTATGGTCAGAGTTATATAACCAAAAAAATGTGTTAAATGTGCTGACGGGAAAGAATTGAGCAGTTTTGGCACACTTCATGTGCACTTGTAGACATACAACAGGTGCCACATGGGCACATCTGTTACAACCATGAGATTGTACAACATTTCGAAATGTGAAATACGTTGCACCGGGTACATTTTGGTTGCAAGTTCAACATGACAAATTCACTAGAGGGCGCTGTCTACATTTTTGTGAATCTGAAATACGTTACTTAGGGTACGTTTTTTGTACATTTCAGATACACATCTTTCTTGTACACATACACAAGAAGGCAGGGCTTGTCCTAAAGATCAACTTGTGAACCAATGACCTAAAGCCAGCCAATGGTGCTTTCAAAATCAAGCATAAGAGGAAAAAGTGCACTGCCACTACGCAGTTTTACCTTGATTTTACATAGTTTTACATAGTTTTGTGGAACCCAAGCGCTCCACATTACAAGTATAACACTGTACAAATTGAGCTATTGAGCAAACTGACACACCAGAAGAGTTGCCCATATGGAAACACATAGATGAAGCACATGTTTCCAAAGATGCTGTGTTAAGAATGTAGTTTGACTTATTGTTATTTTTTAGCTTACAGAAGTGTACTGAGTGCGGCATGGTGACACTCAGAAGAATTGGGTAAACAAAATTGGCCATAGTGTATGAATGTGTGTGTGAATGCAAGAGTGTATGGGTGTTTCCCAGTACTGGATTGCGACTGGAAGGGCATCCACTGCGTAAAACATATGCCAGAATAGTTGGAGGTTCATGCCGCTATGGCAACCCCTGATGAATAATGGCTCGTTTCCACTGACTGGTACAGTACGGTACGGGTCGGTATGGGTCACCTTTATCAGGCTTGCGTTTCCACTGCTAAAAGGGTATCAATGGGACTCTTTTAGTGGGCCTGGTGTACGACAGAAAGTTGCAGTCAACGTCATTTTCGCTCAAGAAAATGTCTAAAGTAAAGCTGTACGGGTCGCTCACATATCATATGAGAAACACTTCTCATAAAACAGATGCTTTACACACAAAAATACTTCTGTATAAATGTTTATTACTAACTTTTCTATGAACATGAGTTGATTATAACTGCAGATCAGTAACGTCTGCAATAATATAAAATAAATAAATACATGCAACATATATAAACACATACAGACCATTACATTCTCTGATATGTTACCAATACCAGAAAAACTACACACAGCATACATTTAGTCCTTATTTAGGTTCAAAACAGCAGGAAATAGAGCCCAGTCAGTGCAGACCTCTCATGAATAAATGTGTCTTTAATCTTCAGCAGCACGTGTAGCCTCTTGTTAGAAAGTAATTCCATCATTCCGAGTTCATAATAGACCAAAAGGTGATAATAATAGTTAAACATGGCAGTTTGTTCACGTTTGCTGAAAAAATAATGTGCTCCTTTTTTTGCGGCTTCTCCTTTTGTTTTTTCGCGTGTCACTCTCACGTTTGTCAGTTTCTGACAGGATCAGGTTTCAAAAGCACATCATTAATCAAGCGCACGTTATTATCATCAGCTCAAGAAGTTTGTTATTTTAAAGGGCACCTATTTTACCCCTTTTTTAAGACGCAATATTAATATTATGGTTCTTCTGAGTGTGCCAGTTCAGGTTCAGTTCAAAACACAATTCAGATTTTTTTATTATGATGTGGTAAAAAGTGTCATTTTGGGGGCGTGTACACAGTTTGCTGTTTTAGGGGCGTGTTGCTTTACATGAAAATTAGTTTAGACTTCCCGCCCGACTTAACAAGGGGGCAGAGCCAAGAGCTCCCCGCTTGGTGTATTGCAAAAGACAGGCAGACAAAGAGAAGCAACATGAGCAAGAGGACCAGCATTCAGCTGTACATGTACGACTCGGACAAAGACCAAGCAGAGAGTACAAAATCATTTGTGTCTTTGTATAGTTTTACAGCCAACTGTGTGCTAGTTTAAAGCTCCTAGCTTGTAGCCTACACAGAGACTAATAAAGCACACTAAATTAACTTTGACTTAAGGGCATTACACTGGATGCACCGAGACACGGCGCCCACATGACAGTTGAAAGTATTGCACACTTGTGGCGCCGGTGTGTGTCACCTGATAGAAACTTATGTTTAGAATTCAAAAATGCATGCCGCTGCATGGCGCGACGCTGCGTGTCGCCGAACGGCGCTTCTGGTGTATAACCTGCTTGAGGCTATAACTAAAGGGCATTATTTAAAATGAAACTATTCAGATAACGCTCTGTGGCGCGGCAGAAATATGAACAGTGTCCTGAGCAGGGCCAGCGCGTCCATAGAGGCGACCTAGGTGGCAGAATAGTGAGCAAACCCCCCAGTCCTCACCTTCATCCGCGACAACGCGAAATGCATTGCGCTGCGCATCGTTAGTTTGTTATTTCCAATGGAGGGACAAGCACATGAAGCAACGTGCTCGCACTTTCCAGCTGCACCTAGTTAAGATGACAGGGAGCTTCTGTGACCGCGGGAAATGCAAACCGCTGAAGTTTAAGGAAGACACAATGAAAAGTACACATGTATGCAAACCCACCAAAACTCACAAACACTAGCGGCGAGGAGAGCGATAACATGGTGAATGTTGAGCCCAATGAGCCTTACATCTAAAAATAGAGCAAGGGTGTTCTTTGGTGATGTCGCTTTGACTCACACATTGAAAATGGCGGACATGAAACAACATACTGAGGATATGATAATGCGCACCTGTCAATCAATATTGGTGGGCGGGGGGACCGCACTCCTACGTCAAGTTGCGGTCGATCTCAAAACAGCTCCAATTGGTCCACCGTTTTTATGTTGTTAAATTGAAAAAAAAAGGACTGAGTGTGTTTAGATCACCCCAATATACTATACCTACACATATGTCTGTCCAAACAGCTTGAAAAGTAGATTTTTCACCATAGGTGCCCTTTAAATATAGACGCACTAGCAAAAAAGCAAAACCGCTCGCGCTTCAGACTGGCTCATAAAAAACTATGGGGCACAGGGTAAAGACGACAACAAGGTTTGTTTGAGCCCAGATCGAACAGGGCTCGTTATTATATATTATTATATGGATATATAGTCACTCGGCTGTGTATGAAAACATGGAGGCTCCTTTGTTTTTATTCTGGCTTGTTGCGTGAGCTCGTGACGTATCTCTGTAAACCAATAGCGTTCAGTCTATAATAGGCGTAATAGTCTAGCTCCGCCTTTGGGACCCTTTTGGTACCCTTTCTCGTGTTTGGTACCCTTTCAAAAGGGTGCCGAAAAAGTAGTACGGTACAGTTCGGTTCGGTACGCCTTTTGACAGTGGAAACGGCCATAAAAGCGTACCGACCCATACCGTACCAGTCAGTGGAAACGAGCCATAAGGTACTAAGCCGAAGGAAAAGGAATGAATAAATAAATATTCTTCTACCAAACAATGGAAGTTAAGGGTCAATTCAGAGGAAGGCTGGAGGGCTTTATAGCAGGATTGTCCAAACTTGTTCCTGTAGGGCAAATGTTTAGTTTCAACACTATTTATATACAGCTGAATCATTAAATCAAGGTCTTTGAATTCAGTAGAAACTTGCCAGCAAGTGTGTTGGAGCTGCTTGAAGTCCATTGAGGAGAAATGGACTAGAAACCCTTGGCTTAAGGTACCATCTGAGATTGGGCTTTATGCTGCATTCCATTCTGAAGGGCTCATCTGTATGCACTAATCCGTTTTAAGGGTTTACCGTCCAGAATGAGAGATTTGAAGGGATAAATGGTGTAGGGAACCAAAAGACTGTTTATTGGAACACACTTATACGTCATCTAATAAATTAAACATGCGCAAAGAATCACGGGAGAGGAACGGAATCCATCACTTGTATCCTTCAAAATACACAATTACAAAGGATTCTTTAAAATGGTTTTGAGCACTTTGGTTTGGAATGACCCTTTAACATAAGATTGTTCTTAATCCAAAATGAAATTCAGGGGCAGATTTCCTATGCTTGTCCCATTTTACTATAAATGATGACATGTTGACCATTCCACGTTTGCTGACACATTGATGCATCTGGAGCATATCTAAAGTCAGTCAAATATTAACCACAAATAAGCACTGACAAGAAAGAGTTGAGCCCAGTCTCTGTACATTTATGCTGCCTTCCATTCTAAGGAGCTCATTTCTATGCCTTTATCCTTTCGAAGGGTTTCACTCCCAGTTTAAGAGCTTCGAAGGGATGAAGGGTGTAGCGGACAGCTGAGACATGTATGTGCCTTATAAATTAAACATGAGCAAGGAACCATGGCAAAGAAAATTGCTCATCAATGGTCTCCCTTCATATCTATCATTCCAAAGATTTATGAAGCATCCAATTTTAAAAAATTCAATTAGTTATGATCATTCAATAATGCCCCATCATATCATTGACTCCAATGTTATGTTTAAACATAGATATTTGCATTAGATGTCGCCTACACTATTATTGCCTATTGAAAGGAATGTGTAAATAGAGCCGCCATTTTGGTACAGGGTAGCGCTCCTTTGAAATTATTGTGAGACCAAGTTGCAGTGGAGGACTGGCCATATGGAGCCAAGGTATATACACATATATACATATATCTATGGTCGGGAGATTTCCCAGTGGTCAGTAATATGTAAAAATCAATTATCTACATCGATAAGTGACCGCATGGACATTGCCGACAAAGAGCATTTGTTTTTGTGCATAGAAATATAATATCCTTTCTCCCTTTTAAATTTGATCTAATCCATTCGAGATTCATTCTAAACAATTAGTTTGTGAATGAATCTCCATTACGAACAATTCGTGTGAACCATCGTTATCCCTGGGTCTTAATGAGCATATCAACCTTTATGATCTAAATGGTATATAGCATTTGTAATATTCAATAATTTAGGGTGGAAAGTATGGACATTTAGTTATGTTATCAGGTACCCTTATACATTACTAAAAAATTAGCTGTTACTTCATTTAGCCTACAATAATACAAGTTTCTGGCACTGCAGCGTCTTGTATATTTCATTTACATTGTTTGCTTATATTATTCAACAAAACTAGCATAAGCCTAGAATTTAGTGCAAGTTGGTGCTACTTTGCCTTATGGTCAGTGCAGTATGTGACTGTATTATCATCAATAGCGTTACTTGTTCAGCGCAAAAGTTCGTAACAACATAAAAAACGAAATCTTAGCTATGAAATGTTCTGCCTTTATGCTTTGTTTTCTTTGTTTGCTCTTGCTCCACCCATACGCAGTGCAAAAGTCCAGCGTCTTTAGATTGACTTTAGTCTTGACTAGTGCAGTTGAATGACGTTTGTCTTTGGAGCACTGTGCAAATATGGCGGCGGCATTGACGCATGCTCAGGGTCCGTATGTGATATCTTTATATCTATGATGCTCAAAGGCAGATTTAAATGCAGTTTTAATATAAATAATTGACGCATTAAAGCAATAGCTCACCCAAACCATGAAAATTCTGTCATCATCTACTCTACCCTTGACCTCCAACCCAGTTTAAATTTCCTTTGTTCAGTTAAACACAAATGAAGATATTTTAAAGAAAGTTAAAAACTGTTAACCAACATTCTTAGTTTCCAATATCCAACATTCTTCCAACATAACCAACATGGTTTTAGCTTCCAACATTCTTCCTACATCTTCAAGTACCTACTCTAACTCACACTGGTTTGTAACAAGTAAAGAATGATGACAGAATTGTTCATTTTTTGGATTAACTATACCTTAAAGTGTTAATTTCATTGCAGGTGGTTAGTGTACCACCTTCAAAAGTGCTGCAACTGTTCAATGAAATCGCCCCATAGCTGTTGTTGTTGTTGTGTGGGAAAGCCTGAGGGCTGAGGAGACTGAATATCTGAAACACAAGAGCCTCATTAAAATCCCTGCCAGCAAGAGACCAGAGAGTGAATGAGCCACTGCACACCAGTGAAATAAAAGTGTAAGGCCGAGAGGAAAAAAGAGAAATGAAGGGAGGGAGTTAAAGTGCATCAGAAGAGGGGAGAAAGAGCCAAAAGATGAATCTCACAACAAGAGTATCTTATTCCTGCATCTATAAAAAGGCAGAGGAAAAAGAATGACAGAATTGATTTTTTTTCCCCTTCCCCGCTCCTGCTTTTCTATCTCTCATCCATTTATGAGAAACAGAGGTAATCAGAGAATCAATCTGACCCGACAAGCGACTTTTGATCTTTCTAAATCAGCCGCCATCTCTTTCTCTGCCTCTTCCTTTATAATCTGCCAGCTCTATCCCTTCCTTCATTTCGCTTGCTTAAGACCCTTTTAATTCCTCTAAAGTTTAATTCTAATTGCGCAACCTTTGCATGAACCATCTCTTTTTTTTAAGTCGCTCTCTCTTTCCCAAAAGTCTTGTTCCAAAATCTACTGGGTTGTCTCTGAAGGCTGCATTTTAAGAAATCATACATACCAAGCTGTTCCAAAAATGAGATAGCATAATTATGCAGCCCTTTAATATACCACCATTTTAAGCCATATCCCTTGCGGGCAAGGCAATCCCATAATGCATTGTGTTAAGTGCTAAAAAAATTGATTAACAGGTTATATCAAATTAACAGCACACTACATATGGAGCATTTCAGTATACACAGAGAAAAAAGCCCTATAATCATTACGAAGATAACATATTATTTAAGACATTAGTAGCATTTGGGAACAGAGATGAGCTTCTCAAAGTGAATGCATAGCTTGACTTGAGGGGTCAAACAATAAAAAATAAGGTCAAGAATCTGGGTGTGATTCTGGAGTCATGTCAAGCAGTAGGTAAATCAGCATACTATCATCTCAAAAACATTGCAAGAATCAGATGCTTTGTTTCCAGTGAGGACTTAGAGAAACTTGTTCATGCTTTTATCACCAGCAGGATGGATTACTCTAATAGACTCCACAATGGCCTCCCCAAAAAGACAGTCAGACAGTTGCAGCCATTCCAGAACGCTGCTGCAAGGATTCTGACCAGAACCAAAAAATCAGAGCACATCACACCTGTCCTTAGGTCTTTACAATGGCTCCCAGGTACATTCAGAAAAGATTTTAAAGTATTATTACTTGTCTATAAACCACTAAATGGCCTAGGAGCTCAATACATTACAGATATGCTTACTGACTACAAACCTAATAGATCACTCAGATCTTTAGGATCATATAAACTAGAAATTTCAAGACTTCAGTAAAAAGCAAGGTGAATCCGCCTTTAGCTACTACACCCACCGCTGTTGGAGTCAGATTCCATAATCAGATGTGCTTCAACATTAGGCTCATTCAAATCAAAACTGAAAACACATCTGTTTAGCTGTGCCTTTACTGAGTGAGCACTGTGCTACGCCCGACAGATTACACTATTATGTCTTTCTTATCTTTTTCATTCCTTTAAAACATGTTTTTAACACATTTTAATCAGTTTTAAATCATTTTTATTCTCTGTTGTTTTAATTTTCTTATACTTGTTTCTTTTATTCCTGTTTATGTAAAGCACTTTGAATTACTATTGTGTATGAAATGTGTTATATAAATAAACTTGCTTTGCCCTGCCTAGCTTTATGTCTATTGCTTATTTTATTTACATATCATGCCATTCATTTTGTGATTGAGTCTGTCAATCTGTTGGAAGGGGAATTTAATGTAACTTATTAGATTTATGTAACAGAGAATGACAAAAATACTGACAGCTGAAGCGAAAGAAATACTGATTATAAATACATTTTATTTGGCAATAAAAACTACTGATTTGAAAACAGTATGACTGAATTTGAAATTATAGGCTATATATTACAATATTTATTTGTGCTGTAATTTTTCAACGGAAACCCAGGAGCCAATATTTAATTTGTAGTGCTTATTGATAACATGCTGAAATGATTTCTAACCCTAACCTACACACTAACCTTGACTTTAGTATAGTGTTGTTGCACATCCAGATCAATAGCATTACTGCTTGCAGCGACTGGATCCGCCGTGAGCTTTGAGCTGGATCCATGAAGCCTGACCTTTTCTTGACAGGTAACTGCGTGATTGAGCAGACCAATGAAATCGACTATGGAGTTCTTGGTATTAACATGCATTTTAAGCAATCCGATAACAAGTGGTCAGCCGTGATGCATTACCATTGCATTCAAATGCATCTTTTCTGACCACTTGTGTTTGGATCACGTCCAAACCTTTCGTCCCTATTTTGTCAGACTTTACTTCATATTTCCAGTAGCAAACCCATTTGAATCAATGAAGTGCTGTTACACAGCTTTTGAGCAAGAAGTAAAGCAAGCAAAAGTAAAATATCATGATCTTAATTCATGTGTTTTGGTGTAATGCAGCAAAGTATGAACACTCTGTTTTTCTGTCTTTGGTGGGGTTTTTTGGGCTAAATGCTTTTAATCATATTAGCATTCACACTTTAAAAGCAATTTAACCTAATGCATTTTGACAAACTTTAAAAGTGAAGCAGCTCAAAAAGATTTAGACCCTGTTCATACAAGTATTTATAGCTGTTTATGAATAATGAATCTTAAAGAAACACTCCAGTTTTTTTGCAATTGCCCTAGAGCAGGGGTGCCCAAACTGTGTGCTGGAGGGCCGGTATTCTGCAAAGTTTTGTTACAACCCCAATCAGACACATCTGGGCTAGCTAATTTAGCTTTTACTAGGATTTCTAGAAACATCCATGCATGCATGTTGAGGCAAGTCGGAGCTAAAATCTGCAGGACACCAGCCCTCTAGGGCTGAGTTTGGGCACCCCTGCCCTACCCAGCAGACACAGGACATCAGCATGATGTCAGATTGACATTGTACCCAATGTTGTGGGAAGTTGCATTTTGGATGGAAATGAAAATTGGGTTAACGTCAGAACCCAACATCAGATTTTGGTGCCTTTTTTCCAATGCAACCTAAAAACAACTAAATATCAACATCTAATGATGTTACAGCTTGACGTTGTATGGACGTTACCACTATCAGATGTTTTTATTTTTTGGAATTTTGGTTGCCATACCTACAGTAGCAAACAAATGTCAATATTTGGCATCAATATGTCAATATGTATGTTGGCTTAAGATGTTGGCCCGACGTTGGATTTTGGTCACTTTCCAATGCAACCTAAAAGCAACCAAATATCAACATTATTTGTTGTCTTTATTGGACGTCAAAGTAACATGCATTGAATTTTGGTCATCCAACATCACAACCTATATCTAATCCAATATTAACGTATTATCATGTTGTGTGCCTGCTGGGTAGAGTCATTTAGAGTCTCCTAAACAGCTGTGTTTTTCCATTTTTGAATCCATTCATGTGATTTCTGGGTCTGTCAATAGCCCTTTTGGCTTAGCTTAGCATAAATCATTGAATCTGGTTAGACCATTAGCATCTCCTTCAAATAATTTCAAAAAGATTTTCGATAATTTTTCTATTTAAAGCATGACTCTTCTGTAATTACATTGTAAAGTAAGATCGACAGAAAATGAAAAGTTGTTTTTTTTTCTATGGAACTCTCATCCCAGCATAATAATCATGAGACTTTGTTGCCGTACAATGGCTGCATAGATTAATACACTAGATATTGCATACAGACTGTAAGCATGCGTCAATACCGCCACCACATTTGTACAGTGCTTCCAGGACAAAAGTCATTCAGCTACACTAGTCAAGATTAAAGCCAATCTGAAGATGCTGGACTTTTGCACTGTGTACAGGTGTAGTAACGAGCAAACAAAGAAAACAAAGGCAGAACATTTCATAGGTAAGATTTTGTTTTTTTACAATTTTGAATGTTACGAACTTTTGTGCTCAACAAGTAATGTTATTGATGATAATACAGTCACTTACTGCACTTAAACTTGCACTAAATTCTAGGCTTATGCTAGTTTTGTTGAATAAAATCAGCAAACAATGTAAATGAAATATGACAACAAGACGCTGCAGTGCCACAAACTTGTATTATTATTGTATTAGTGAAGTAACGGCTAGTTTATGAAGTAGTTTATAAAGGTGCCTGATAACATAACAGTGCCTGCGCCTCAATGTGCATACTGTCCACCATAATTATTGAATATTACAAATCAGAATCAGGATCAGTTTTATTGCCAAGTGTGCTTCACACACACAAGGAAATTGTTTTGGCTACAGAAGCTTCCAGTGTACATAAAGTGACAAGTGACAACATAAAATAAATATGGAAAAAAAAGACGATAAACATTTAACAGAGATGCAGTTGGTCAAAAAGATCTGAATGTTGAGTTGTATGTACAGATTTGTTATAAATATACAGGTTATAAGGGGCTGTGTACAAATGCGTGTGAGAAAGTATCGCATTGTATATTGTTATAAGGTGCTGTGTACAAGTGCGTATGAGAAAGTATTGCATGTTTATTGCACAGTAGGGGAATATTTAACTGTTCATGAGGTAGATGGCCTGAGGAAAGAAACTTTTCCTGTGTCTGGCTGTTTTGTGCTTGGTGCTCTGTAGCGCCGACCAGACGGTAACAGTTCGAACAGGTAGTGTGCTGGGTGCGAGGCGTCCAGAGCCCATTTACTCACTCTGGAAGAGTACAGTTTTTGAAGTGTAGGAAGGGTAGTGCCAGTGATTCGTTCAGCAGTCCGGACTATTCGCTGTAGTTATGTTATATGTTATATACCAAATATTATATACCAATTAGATCATAAAGTTGTATATGCACATTGAGATGCAGGGATATCGATGGTTCACATGAGTCGTTCATAACGGAGATTTATTCACAATCGAATCGCTCCCTCCGTTAGAATTAGAAGTGAAAGCAAGGGGTGTCATTCAGGACATGGATTAGTTCAAATTTAACAGGGAGGGAGGATAATGCATTTCCATGCACACAAACGCACGTTCTTTATCAGCATTGCCTGTGTGGTCACGTACTGTATCCATCAATATAGAAAAGTGACGTAAAATTATAATTTTCGTAATTCATAAAAATATTTGCATACTGACCACCGTGAAAACTCTAGATCATAGATATATGTATTTATGTTTACATATCTCTGGCTCTGGATGGCCAGTCCTACACAGCAGCTTGGTTCCACATTCATTTTAAAGAAGCGCTACCCTGTACTAAAATGGCTCTATTGACGCATTCCTTCCAATAGACAACAGCTTAGGCGATATCAAATGTAAATATCTATGCCATGGCTGAAGCACTCTCTATGATATTTGTAAAATGAGCCTATATCCAGAAAAAAGTGTTTCTTTCATATTAGGTGTAAACAGGGGCTTGGTGTTTTGTCTTTTTCTAAAAGACACTAGTCTAATTAGACAATGAGGCAGCAGACCAAGTTTTGGAACGGAGCCATTTTTTAAGTGTTTCAGTCTTTCTTTTCTGTGTGGTGGAGACGAGAAAATTACAATCTGTTTTTTTTTTAACACACCGCACACACTTACACACGCCTCCCAAAACAATTCCTCACGCTGACATTTTGACAATATCCTCGAACATCTCTCATGAGCCAAAGGATAGACCTTCTCCTTAAAAACACAGTGCTGAAATCCCCAGTCCATCAAGTTTTGGAGCTTACAGGGGCTAAAGGCTATCCGCCAATCTCATTCCACAAGTGTACAACAACAAATCACAGGGTCTAAACACAGATTTCAAATCGCGCTTTAGCTGCTCAACAATCCTGTGACGTGACATCAGCGTCTGAAAAGACTCAAAAGTCATTTCGAGACGTTTCCAGATTTGGAGTAGCATTTGAGCGTAGCGTTACATAACAGCCGGAGACCGGTTGGTTCATCCAGCTGTCAGGTATGGCTTTTATTAAAGACAGCAGGGGTCGAGGCCTGACCTGAATCAATGAGTCTACTTCACATTACTCAAGAGAGAGGGAGGAGCGAAAGGACATAATAACAAGAACAGACAGAGAGAGAGAGAGAGAGAGAGAGAGAGAGAGAGAGAGAGAGGAAGATAGAGAAAGAGCACTAATGAAGGAGGTAAAAATAAGAATGAGGCTGAGTCCTCGGTGGGTGAGGTCCCTTCAGTCCGCTCCTGCTCTAGACGTCATTTTTTACCTCTTGCCAACAGGGACTTCAGTTGATCTCAGCTGGCTGCCCATCAGAGAGATGGAAGTGCGCTGGCTGGGTGTGGATGGAGAGATGCTTGGCCTTTTTACCGTTTTTATTGATGGGACAGTGAAGAGAGGACAGGAAATGATGAGAAGTAAAGGGGAGAATGGTATCGGGAAATGACGCAAATCTCTGTTGAATCAAGTCCAAGTGTCTGTTGTAACCTCAGCCTGGAAAGATTCAAGGAAAATTTCATGGGAAGAATATCTTTGGGTATTGAAAAAACACTTTAATTGAAGGGAGCACTCGTAAGACAGTATCATGAGACAGTATCTTTAGAATCATAACCTGACGTGCTTATGATAACTGACATTAAGCGGTATTCGCTCAGGTATGTCATTTTAAATGCAAAGGTGACATTGTTTGAGATGTCTTTGTTAGGACCAAGGTTACGTGTAACAGGTTCCACAGTAACTAAATTTTGGGGAGTGCAGTAATGTAACGAATTACATTTTAAATGTGTGTAATTTGATTACAGTTACTAAAGTCAGTGTAATTGCGTTACATACAAATATTGTTTTTAATAGAACAAAAGCTTCTTTTAAATAATGTTTTCCACTGCAACATCAGTTAATAAGCATCCACCTTTAAATAGCTGGAGAACAAGCTGAAATGGTTGCTAGCGAGAGGGGTTGCTTCTTCAAGTGGAAATACAGACATTATTTTGATTTCATTGAGCGTAAAAACTAAAATATTGCTGTGAAATGCAGTCCATGTCCAGTCTATAAAAAACTCGACCAGCATCTTTTTCAAGCACTTGTACAGAATCATCACCAAGGAGGACTCCGGCGCCCAAAAACATGGCGGTCCAACTCAGCCTAAACAGGCAAAATTAAATTATTGTGCAGGATCGGGAGTGAAGGTATCTTTTAGAAAAGCAAAGCTACTTATGGGGCCATTCACATATCGCTTCTTTTGCGCACGCAAGTTCTGTATTTCCAATTGTGGCGCATAGCCTGCGATCAAATTTTCCAGGTGCACCAGTTGAAAACCGCAAGTCATGTGACAATAACTGAGCGATCAGCTTCATGCTTTTTATGGATTATACATAAAACACTGCAGTGCTTTTGCATACTATGGATGTCAATGGTTACAGGTATCCAGTTTTCTTCATGTTTTCTTTTGTGTTAAAAAAAAGACAAACAGATTTGGAACAAGTGAGTAATGAGAGAATTTTAAGTTTTAAAACGAACTCTTTATGTTGAGCTGCTGTGATCAACCCATTGTAATGTTTTTCACTGAATATGAAATTACTGAAAGAGCTGCTGTTTATTTTGTATTTTATAGGTATATTTTATATGTTTTAAAAGTAACTTCAAAGTAAAGTAAGTAGTAATCTGATTACTTTTTACATGAAGTAATTAGTAATGTAATCAGAATACAAATTTCCAGTAGTAGTCAGTAATTTGTAATCTATTACTCTTTTAAAGTAACTTACCCAACACTTGTTATGACAACTTGACATAAACAAATACATCACAACCTGTTTTTTGTCATGATAACTTGACATTGCAAGGACAACATAACTTGTCATAAATCTCTCATAAACATGATTGTCATGAGGCCATTATATTTGTGTCATTCATTTTATAACAGCATCTTTAATAATTTTCTTTACCTTAACTACAAGAGAACAAATTGAATTTGTGATTAAATGTCATTTAATCAATGACACTATTTTACAATTATTTGACAGTGTTGGCAATTTATTGAGATATTTCAACGCAATTTTACGGCAATTCGTAACTTTTTGATTTAGTGGCTAATTAAAAATTTTTTTTGAGTGTTTAGGCTCCAAAATATTTCAAATGTTTTCAAAATAAAATATAAATGTGTTCAAAGGGGAAAAAAGTTTTTGTAGTTTTTTTACCCAGACATTTAAAAAGAATATATTATAGAGGAGTAAACACAATACCGTGAAACTGATATTTTTATCCAAGGTTATCATACCGTCAGAATCATATACCGGCCAATGCCTAGTCTTGAAGGCATTACAGTTCAATATCATTACACCACAAGATTTCGCACACAAACAACTGTAAAGCAACACACTAAAAGATACTTTAAATGCATATTGGCAAAAGCATAGCAGCATCCTGACAACCATTCAATACACTATAGCAACTGTATAGTTGTAGCACACCTGGGCAAAATAACAACAATATCCTGCATTGTAAACCCACTGTTGTCATTATTAAAGATATTAAGTCAATATAACTTGACATTAAAATACCAAGTTTTGGCTTCAAATCTTAAACAGATGTGTTTAACTTACGCATTAGGCAGCAAAAAACATTTCATTAATATTTTAAGTTCTAAACGTAACAGTTTCATTTCTTTAAACCACATTGTAAAAAATTCCTGGTTGCCTTAGATTTTTAAGCTAAAACAAATTAACCCTATGAGTCCATTGAACTTATATTATGTTAAACTGGCTTAAAACAGCTTACGTAACTTATAAGTTAAAGTTAGAATATGATTAACTTAGATTAATAAGTTACAATGGCCTAAAAACATATGCTGTCAGGACTAATTGATCATATAATTTGTTTACAGTGCATGTCTCTGTTTAAAATGATTGCTTGTACTTGAAATTCTGCCTTGACAGCCGCACTGATTGGTCAATATATGTTATATGACACAAGGTGGTCATTTTGCTTGTGATGCTGAATTTTGCTGAAGCGCAGCAGGACAGAGGCACTACCTGAATCTGACGAAAAGTTAAATTAGTAAGTAGAGATTTAAATGCTTATATACATTATTCTTATTTGATATACACACAATTCTAATGTTATTTTTTTTGTTTCACTTCATTAGCAGCTGGCGCCTGGCAGTAAAGCAGGTGGGAAGAGAGTTGTGAAAGGTTCACGGTAAAATATAAGTGTAAGCTTCACTTGGTTGCCCTTTCATTTTACTTTTAGCAACAGTATAGCAAAACCTTGGCAACACCTTCAGAGTGTGCCGAGTCTAACAAGTAGTTTCGAATTGTTGGACACCGACATTTTCATCAAACAATGCAAAATTAGAATTAAATGATACATACAGTAACAGCATAAAACTGACTCTCTGCACAATCAAGTTAAACAAACTCTGTGTTTCGGTTAGATCATTGTTTGCGAGCTAACCAAAAGACAAACGGCTCTGACACTAGCTCTGTTTTTAATCACAACAGTTAATGGGGGTCACGCAGGAATCCCACTTATCTCCCAGTCTGATTACAGTAGGGTCATATGATGAACATTAGAGATATTACCGAGAGATAGACAGAGACAACGAGAGAGATTATATGCAAAAAAAATATGGCATGAGCAAACAGATGGACACACACGCTTTGAGCATCTCCCTCAGCGTCTGACCTACACCTCCATTAACAAGCTTTCTGACACATCTGCGCTATTACACTATCCCTCCTCAACACTGACAGGAGGCGCATTAAGAAAGCGTCATCATCCACGCACACACAAGTATACTGTAAAACATGATGAAAAGTCAAAATGTGTGCATTCAAAACATTTAAGTACACTAACCATTTTTAAGTTAAAAGAACTTATTTTTATGTTGATTGATTCTAGTTTTATTAAAATATCAAATAAACAAATAAAAGCCACATAAACTCCTATTTTTCCCAGAGATGGGTTGCAGCTGGAAGGGCATCCGCTGCTTAAAACATGTGATGGATAAGTTGGCGGTTCATTCCGCTGTGGCGACCCCAGAATAATAAAAAGACTAAGCCAAAAATGAATGAATGAATGAATGAATAAACTCCTATTTTTACGCTGAAAAAAATAAATCATTGGATTTACAGATTTTTTTTAAGGTAAGTGGTTGCAAACAATTTATACAAGCTGAATTTAAACAAACAAATGAAGTTGAACATTAATACATTTATTTGTTTGTTTAAATTCAGCCCATACAGTATACATTTTTACAACTATTTACCTTAAAAAGATATTAGTAAATCCAATGAATCTTTTTGTCAGTGTATGATTAAGCCTGTGTCAGTTGGCGTTTCTGTGTGGAGTTTGCATGTTCTCCTCGTGTTGGCGTGGGTTTCCTCCGGGTGCTCCGGTTTCCCCCACAGTCCAAAGACATGCGGTATAAGAGAATAGGGTAAGCTAAATTGTCCGTAGTGTGTGTGTGAATGAGTGTGTATGGATGTTTCCCAGTGATGGATTGCAGCTGGAAGGGCATCCGTTGCATAAAACATATGCTGGATAAGTTGGTGGTTCATTCCGCTGTGGCGACCCCTGATTAATAAAGGGACTAAGCCGAAAAGAAAATAAATAAATGCAGTCCAAACCACAGGCTCTAATCTAAACTACAGTAGCTATGTTTTCAGAGGTCACCACAGCAGAATGAACTGCCAACTATTCTTGCATATGTTTTACGCAGTGGATGTCCTTCCAGCCGCAACCCAGTACTGGAAAACACCCATACACACTCATTTGCACACACTCATAGACTATGGCTTGTTTTTGGATCGTGGGGGAAAACGGAAACCCACGCCAACATGGAGAGAATATGCAAACTCCACACAGAAATGCCAACTGGACCAGCCAGGACTCGAACCAGCGACCTTTTTGCTGTTTTAAAATTGATGAGCATCTTGGTGTTTCCATTTTTAATGTGATATTATAAAATGTGCATTAAAAAAAGATGATGGAAACATAGTTAATGGCAACCCTACAAGCTACAACATATTACAACATAAGAGAAACCGTTATATATCCTAACATAGCACAACATTCAAGACTGAGTGATATCTTCTTGTATATGTTAATCTTGTACAATAAACACACTGAATAACACTTAATGATGTCACAGCACTCAGTTTAAGTTTACCCTTAAAGGGCACCAATTTGACCTCTTTTACAAGATAAACCTTTGGTGTCTCCAAAATGTGTCTGTAAAGTTTCAGCTCAAAATACCCATCAGATCATTTATTATAGCCTCCAGAATCTGCCCATTTTGCTGTCTAAATACAGTGTAGCTGTTTTTGTAGCCTGTGGCTTTAAATCCATATGAGCTGGTTCCCATGTGTGTATCTGCTTCTCATCATGCGTTACATCAGATAAACAGCCGTCAGTGATTGAGACAGACACGGATGAAGCTGAAATACAGCTCATTATTCAAAAATACCAAGTTTGTTTTATGTATTTGTGATGGAGTTTATTCAAGCCTTTCTGAAATAATAAGTCTCAATGAAGTTGAAGTTGAAGTTGAAGTCAGAATTATTAGCCCCCCTTTGAATTTTTTTTCTTTTTTTAATATTTCCCAAATGATGTTTAACAGAGCAATGAATCTTTCACAGTATGTCTGATAATATTTTTTCTTCTGGAGAAAGTCTTGTTTCATTTTGGCTAGAATAAAAGCAGTTTTTAATTTTTTAAGAACCATTTTAAGGTCAATATTATTAGCCCCTTTAAGCAAATGTTTTTTTCCGATTGTCTACAGAACAAACCATCATTATACAATAATTTGCCTAATTACCCTAGCCTGTCTAGTTAACCTAATTAACCTAGTTAAGCCTTTAAATGTCACTTTAAGCTGTATAGAAGTGTCTTGAAAAATATCTAGTCAAATATTATTTACTGTCATCATGTCAAAGATAAAATAAATCAATTATTAGAGATGAGTTATTAAAACTATTTTGTTTAGAAATGTGTTGGAAAAAATCTTCTCTCCGTTAAACAGAAATTGGGGAAAAAAATAAACAGGGGAGCTAATAATTCAGGGGGGCTAATAATTCTGACTTCAACTGTATATGTGCATTAATTGACATCATGCGGCCGTGGTGATTTTAGCAGTTATGAATTACATGGCGATTTTACTGTCTTTATTACAAAGAAGCTCTGTTTAAAAATTTTTAAACTTATAAAACTTTTAAAAAGTCACAGAGAGTTGTAACAAATATTTGAATCCCAGTTTATTTGCAAAAAAATGTTCTGTGTTATTATAGAAACATGACGCCTGTCAATCAATTCAGTGGGAGGGGAAACCCGCACTCACGTCACGTTGCGATGGGCCTCAAAATCATTGGGATTTGGGTCCTATTTTAACATCAGAAAATTTTTAAAAAGAGACTTGTTGTGTTTATATCGCTCCTATATGACAGTGGACACATTGTACTAGGCATGGGACGAGAACTGTTTTCAACGTATACCGACGGTTTGGAAAAAGTCAAGGTTTTAAAATCACCAAAATTTTCTGTAATACCGTTCCTAAGGTATGTTTAAGATTTTTTATTTAGATTTTTGTTGTTTTTTAGGACAACGGTATCTCCAGCAGAAAAAATATCCAAAAATGCTGTTTTAAATTGTAAAGAAATCTGTGTTTTTGAAAACAAATGAAGACAGCAGAAGTCAATGATTCATTTGAATTATATGGCCTGACGTGTTTCCTACACCAAATACATCACCAAATAAATCTTTCAAAAAATACAATATACTATTTTCAAAGGAGAAAATGTTTTTTGTTTTTTACCCGACATTTAAAAATAATATATTTTAGAGCAGTGATCACAATACCGTGATACCATGAAACTGTGATATTTTTATCCAAGGTTATCATACCGTCAGAATCTTATACCGGCCCATGCCTACACTATACCTACATACAGTTCTGTCCAAAACAGCTAGCAAAAGATGATTTTCATCATAGGTGCCCTTTAATATTATTTTGAGTTCACTGAACTTTATTTTATTAAGTACAACAATCTTTTTGAGAAATTTGAGTGAAAGAAACTCAAATAATTTAGTTTCTTTCTCTGTACAGTTTTACAATGCAGATCACTGGATCATAATAAACAAAAAAGACTTGGAGCTACTCTTAGTATGTAAGCCTGATAATCACAACAGACTGTATGACCTCTGTGACCTGTATGTGTCCATGTATATATATATATGTGTGTGTGTGTGTGTGTGTGTGTGTGTGTGTGTGTGTGTGTGTGTGTGTGTGTGTGTGTGTGTGTGTGTGTGTGTGTGTGTGTGTGTGTGTGTGTGTGTGTGTGTGTGTGTGTGTGTGTGTGTGTGTGTGTGTGTGTGTGTGTGTGTGTGTGTGTGTGTGTGTGTGTGTGTGTGTGTGT
>CAIGQZ010004625.1:10450572-10475511 GCA_903798205.1 Danio tinwini | reverse complement strand
TATTATTATTATTATTATTATTATTATTATTATTATTATTATTATTATTTACTTATAGTTTAGTGCTTAGTTGACTTAACCAACTTAACCAATGTTTGGTTTGTCCATATTTGACCTTACTTTGGGTTATGACAACTGAGCATTTTTAGAGTGTACACTACCTGACAAGTATTGTCGCCTATCCAAATTTTAGTTGAGTTTTCCAGTTTTAGTTTTAGACTTCTAGTTGATCATTTGGTATCAGAAGTGGCTTATATGAAAGGCAAAGGCTTCTAGATTACACTTATTTTACCAAAATAAAATACTATGCTTAAACAAAAGTCTTGTCACTTAACAGAAATAATGTACAGTATAGAATATAAAGTCATGGTGCAGTGGAAAAAGAATGAATATTGTGTATGACTCCCATTGGAGCTTGGAGGAATGCATCCATTAATCTCTGCAATGATTCAAATAACTTATTAATAAAGTCATCTGGAATGGCAAAGTAAGTGTTCTTGCAGGACTTCCAGAGTTCATCAAGATTCTTTGGATTCATCTTCAATGCCTCCTCCATCTTACCCCAGACATGCTCAATAATGTTCATGTCTGGTGACTGGGCTGGCCAATCCTGGAGCACCTTGACCTTCTTTGCTTTCAGGAACTTTGATGTGGAGGCTGAGGTATGAGAAATAGTGCTATCCTGCTGAAGAAATTGCCCTCTCCTGTGGTTTGTTATGTAACGGGCAGCACAAATGTCTTCATACCTCAGGCTGTTGATGTTGCCATTCACTCTGCAGATCTCTCGTATCACCCTATACTGAATGTAACCCCAAGCCATGATTTCTCCTTCACCAAACTTGACTGATTTCAGTGAGAATCTTGGGTCCATGCGGGTTCCAATAGGTCTTTTGCAGTATTTGTGATGGTTGGGATGCAGTTCAACAGATGATTCATCAGAAAAATCTAACTTCTGCCACTTTTCCAAATGATCAACTGGAAGTCAAGTTATTACTTGTTGCTCTTACAACTGGGATCGACGACAAGACTTTTGTCAGGTAGTGTATAGTACCCTGACTTTTTGTATTACCATTATTTAAACTATTCACTTATCGTGATTAGCTTATGTTTTTAAAACCTTAGTTTATTTAATTAAAATTGTGACATTTTAAAATTTCTATTGCCATCCTGTATAAAAAAATCAATGCATTTATATTACACAAATGTACCACCACTTTAACGACTTGCTAATGCAAATATATTACCATCCAGTCACGTAGCAGCAAACAAAGATTAACTGTATCTAAGATAGTACACCATGGTGTTAGCAATGCTAAAAATGTGGTTTGACACCTAATAAAATATGTACTTTCAGTTGCAACATAGACTCATTCTGAAAACGTACACCTATAAACATTTCTGTAGAACGCAAATTATGTAGATAGAGGTATGTATGACTGCATTTCGTCTTTAACACGAACGATATGGTGTGGTATAACGCCATTTCTTTTCATGGTAAAAAGCCATAAAATAAAATAACAGGGTGAGAATGTGGTAAAATCTGAAAACAGGGTAAAAATCAGGCTGCTATGAAGGCTTTTCTTTTTCTTGATTGCTTTTGAAAACACTGTCGAGTTGGTTTAGTGAAGTGGGTGGATGGGTCAATCGGTGCGTTTGAAAACACTATTGGTTGAGTTTAGGAAAGCTGGAGGGTGGGTTAGTCAATCAGTCAGTCGGTCAGTCAGTCAGTCAGTCAGTCAGTTGACAGCGGCCTCTGGTGGATTTACGCGAGAACAGCAGATGCGAATGGCAATCGTGAGAGAAATTTGAGATCTCAAAAATCATACACAACGGCCCCTAGTGGATTCGCGAAAACAAAAACTACAAAAAAATATACCTCCTAGGACTTATTTGGCGCTCTTCAGAAATGTTTATAGGTGTACATTTTCAGAATGAGCCTGGTTGTTCAGTTCAATGTAAGTTGCTTTGGATAAAGCATCTGACTATAAACTGCAGTTTTTGCAGCTAAAATGATCATAAGCATAGATAAAAAGGACATATATAAAAAGTTTAAAAGATATCATGAAAATATGCATCAGCCACACTTTCTATATCAAAACATCAATGAGAATACAACATTTCCCAAAACAAACCTAGACCTTTTTGAATTCTTTTAAACGTCTTTCATGCCATGAGCAAAAGCCCAGATGGGTAAGCAGTGTTTAAAGGCAGCATAATGCATTCCATTTCAAAGGATTCAAGAGCATGGAGATGTCCGCATTCATGAAAAATTCATTCTCGGGGACTAATCAAGCTTCGCCTCTTTAGAGTCGCTCGTTATAGATGTGGAATTCAATAGATAACAATGGGATCTCTTAAGAGCTTGTTAACCCGAGTCTGTAACTTTACTACCTGTCACCTTATTGATGTGCATTTGGCAGAAGCTTTTACATCACAGTATACAGCTTTATATAGTGCCAACCACATCTACTGTTCATCTGCCTCATACTTCAACTAACTTTTCATCGTAGTCTGTAAAGATATCAAATGCGCACACACAAAAACGCAGAGCCGCTCATAAAAGTAAGCTGATCTACTTGCACAAATCCTGCTGAAATACTTCGCAAATGAACAGCCCCTCAACTTGAAGTCTCTTTAAACGCATTTTAAAATTCAGATAAGATGGGAATTTGCTCTCAGCTGAAGGCTAAACATTAAACCATGTTTCACTGGAAATTGAGCAGCACAATATTTTGACATTGTAATGAGCGCATCTGCCATAGGAACATTGCAGGATTATAGTTGACCAGGCAATCATTTGTGAAGAGTCATTGCAAAGTTGAACCATTATAGAGTGAAAGTTTATCATTTGCATTAGTTTTTAACACAAGAACTACTGTGTCAGTCTTTTTGATACAGTTTTTAAATTAGTTACAAATAAAACTCATATAACTGCGTTTGAAAAATGTTGGTCTGTCATAACCTAGCATTGGGTCAAATATGCACAAACCCAGCCAACGTGTAATTTAAATTTAGTTGAAACAATTAACATTAATTGTTGGGTTTGTCCATATTTGACCCCCTTTTGGGTTATTACAACCAAGTATTTTCAGAGTGTATAGTACCCTGACTTCCTAAATGTGTGTGTTTCATTCTAACATTGATATTTTATTGAAAATACACAACACAAAAGAGTTCTCAGTATTTCTACAATGAATGACCATAGCAGTCAAATTGATTGCAAGCTTTTTATCATCCACTACTTTCTCCCATGCCTTTAAATATGCATGCATCTGTTGCCTAGTAACTTTCTGCTAACAAAAACAAAAATTTCTGATGCCAAAAACATAACTTTAGAGATGTTCAAAAATAACATTTTTACTATAATAAAAACTGGAAAAAGTGAGGTTCACACTTCTGGTGTTGGTCCAGTACATGGGTGGGCAATTAATTTTTCCAAGAGGCCACATTAGACTCTGGGGTGGTTTTAGTGAGCCAGACCAATACAGTTAATTTGTTTTAAAAAAAAAACATTCTGTTAAACTATTTAATAAACATTCATAAAAACACATGACTCGTGGTTCGTTTGCGGCACTCTGAAATTTTTAGATTTTTTCAACTCACTGCACCTGAAAAACGTGAGTGTGACATACTGCATGTGTATCTCTTCCTATTTGCATGCTGAACCTGCGCGACCCCATTTGAAATAACGAAACTGAGCACTCGCAATATCAGACCTGCGCATTGCAACGTCTTTTGCGGTTGAATTTAAATTAAAAAAAAACTTCACGCAGGCTGATCAAAAAAGTCAAGCAGGCCACATGTTTTAGGATAATGTTAATGGGTAATGTTTTTTTAGGTTTATCAATGACTTCATAAAATTTGAAGGCAGATATTTTCTCAATAGAAGCTTCGGGTGTTAATATGATGTGATAAAAAATTTATTCGATACAGAACAGAATTACAGTACAGAATTTTGTAAAAAAAAAAAAAAATCTGCATATTTATGTAGATTGATTTTGGAATTATCGTAACAAAACAGTTTATGTATGAAATAAAAAGTAATATCTTTTTAACTTATCTTTAATGTTTACAATGCAAATCCAATTAGATCCACACATTTGGTAAACAAAGCAAGTCTCTCATATAGTATATCTACTAAAAGGCAAAATTACTTTAAAAGAAATTACTATAAAAGAAAATACTACTTTACAAACTGTACTGTAAATAAATCAAATAAACATTTTCATATTTGTCAATAATATTATGGAAATTAATTTAACTAAATAAATTTACTAAATTAAATTTATAATTTATACATAAATAAATTAACTAAATATAATTTACACACACTTACACAAATAAATAAATCGACTCAGTGAGGGGCTAAAAATCTGCTAAACAAATCTGTGAATTTCAGCATGCGCAGATTCCGTGTGAGCCTAGCGATGAGCAATTTATACTAACATGTACAAAAGAGATTAGTTATAGTTTAATACTAATTATTACAAATTAATACTAATTATTAGCTACTAAAGCAAAAAGTTACAAATTGCCACAAGTATGTGTTGAGATTTCGGGTAGTTCCAGTTTTAAGGCTTGTCGTTGTGTAAGAATTGAAAGCAATTTTGAAGAATTTTGCCACAATAAATTAAAAATATTTAGCTTTAACAAATAAAAATTGTATTTGATAGCTTTATTCATATTTTACTAATTCAATTTCTGTACCTGAATAAATACTGTTACAAATTTCATTAGTATTTTTGCTCTATTGTAATTATCAATGCTTGTTATTTGTTAGGTAAAAAAATAAATAAATAAATAAAAACATTATTATTTATGCAGATGCACTGCCCTACAATATCTAATATAATCAATCTAAAATTATTTCTTCTTTCCAAATAGATCTATTAATTTCATCTGGTGAGACTTTATTCATATCGCATTACTGTAATATAGCAGAAAAACTAAATATTGTAATGTCAGTTTTTTCCAATATCATGCAGCCTTAACTGGAAGAAATGCTCTTGCACAGAAGCCACTGAAGCAGCCGGACCATGACCACAATTTGACTTCAATTGCCTTGGGATTTGATGTGTAAGAGAGTGGGAAACAACAAAGAACTTTAGCCGGGTTTGTCTAATGACCCCTCAGGCTCTTGCTTAAATAGAATGAGCAAGTATTAGATTTCATGCCATTGTTTTCCCAAAGGGTACGGAGTGGTGATATCTCTTACAAAGAGCCCAAAAGCAACAAATGAATGATGGCTGAATTACCAACACAGGCACTGGAAGTAACCGGAGGACTTCTTTAAGCTATAGAGACGTATAGAAGACAGTGAGTGTAGAAGGAAGAAATATAGCCACAATAAAAACCCTTTAAAGCTTTTATTACTGCATTTTTTATTAGCGTTTGCTATGAAAGGTGCTAACCTAAAGGTTGCCATATATGAACAGCCAGTTATGATACAGATCTATATGTAAAACCTGATTAGTTTCAAGCTGGACACAATTTATGAATCAGTGAATCAGTAAAAGATTCATTCAGTTTGGTTGATTCATTAAAAGAAATGGCTCACAAGAAGCAATGTTTGGTTTTGTGTGTAAAGCATGCACAGAAATGCATTTCTTGCCATTGTTTTGCAGTATTTTCACAGGTTGAAGTAAAGTTTAGATTCTCTGCCTGAGCCCGAGCCCAGACTTGACCCAGTTGCAGGCTGGGTCAGGCCAATATTTCTATCTGTTAAGCCGGGCTAGACCATGATCAAACATTTGTTTGTTTGTTTTTTAGTCATTAATTAATTATCCTAATTAAGTGGAAAGCTATGCCATAGTTAAAAATGTTACACAAATATTTTAGCAAAGTCTGCAGAAGCAACGTGTGGGTCTACAAAGTTGCACAATTTGAAACAGTGTGTTATGCGCAGCAACGCTCTAGCTCCCGCAACGACGTGTCCTCCACATGGCATGCGGAAGCAGAGGTAAAGCAACGTGTATGTAAAGCACGTATGTATAACAGCGCATAAAAATCAGTGGATCTTATCGATGCATGTACTGGGTAAAATTGCTAATTTTTAATGTCAGTTAACGTGTTTTTGGTCATTATCAATGAACTGTCAACTTTAAATTGAGCGTGAGCAGTGATGTGTTGCTTCTGCGTGCGGTATGAAAGCTCTAATCTGTTAACATGAACGGCAAAAAAAGCTGCTCACGCTCTGCTCGCACGTGCAGTGTAAAAGAGGTGATAGCAAAAAAACGGGAACTTCCACAATGAACAGACACATAGAGCAGGCCTGTCATGGCAGAAAGGATGATAGTCAGCCTTCAATGTCCTCTTTTGTTATGATCTATTCTAAATAAACAAACAATACAGTTTTGTATACATGAACAATACATAAACTGAATTGAACATGCTTCGTCCTTGCTACATTATTCATTAAGACCAATCTAACTTCATTTCTGTGGTTCAAACAACTCAGAATTGTAGTTGAGAACGTCTGTTAGAAAAAAACGTCTGTATTACAAAATTTGTCAGGTTTAAATCAGGTTTGGGCTCATAATTAAAATTAAAGGGGTGCGCCAGATGCACACCATGCATTTTAGAATTCTAAACATACATATCTGTCAGTGTATGCAAAACGGCGGCTGTCCGAAGCCTAGCTGCGACTCAGGAAACTGTTCATATTTCTGCAATGCCACAGAGTGCCATCTGAATAGTTTCATTTGAAATAACATGCGAATGTGCGCGTCTGGTGTGCGATACTTCCAACTGTCATGTGTCTGACCAGGTCAGGCTTGGACACGAGGTTCTCAGGCTTGAGTAGGGTTGGGTTTCATTTTTTGGGCCCGATCTAAGCTCTAGTTTGAAGAAGATACACTAAAGAAGATATTTTGAAAAATGCTGACACCCATTGACTTCCATAGTAATTTTTTTCCTACTTTGGAAGTTAATGGGTGCCAGCAACCAGCATTCTTCAAAATTTCTTCTTTTGAGTTTGAAAGTAGAATGAAACTAATAAAGCTTTAAAACCACATGAGGGACAATAAATAATGAAGTAATTTCATTTTTGAGAGAACTATCTTTAAATGAGACCATAATTTCATTACTAAACTTATGAGATACTGGTGTGACTGATATACAGTAGATTAAGCCATCTTAAAGTTTAGCCAATGGATATTTAAATCAACACAATAATACTGTAAATTAAATCAAGGCCATGGCAGTTCAGCCGGTGAAGGCCCGGCAACAATTTGTTTTTTATATTTTACAATCCCATCAAATCCCAGTATATTAAATCAACTCTCACTCTTCATTTTATATATCCCATTTCACTTAGAAAGGTCAGATTACATAAGTAAAACGGCTTGCGAATGTCATTTCATGTTGACTTTCAAAAGTAATACTTCAGCGTTACCAGCTGCACTGTGCAATTTAATAACTTTCAGCCATCTGAAATGTCACTTTACTCTTATCAACTCGTATTAATACGAAACTCCGGGGAATTTGGACAAGATTAAAGAGACATAAGAGCACTGGGAGAAAATGTACAGCACAGTTACCCTAGTTTAACCTCCAATGTGCCTTTTATACACATAATATCAACACAGAGATATGTCATCGGGATTTAATCTCCCAGCTGTACAAGCACAGATTAATTCAGATAACACCTTACTCTCTCTCGCTGAAAATATGCTACTCTTATTGTGGATGGATTAACAATATATGGTGAAATATTCCAATTAGCATGCGTTTGATTCACCTCATTGTGCTACTTCTGCAAAACCACTGATGTTTAACAAATCTATTGATTCTAGCCTCAATCGTCCACCTGCTTGAAGTTTCTGAGGGATTGTTTTTGGAGCTCCTGTTGCCAGATCTGGTGGCTCTCTCCTGCCAACCGGTCTAGCACTGGCTGACTGTTCAACTGAGAGAAGAAACAAACTCATAAATCACCTCACAGGGCTGTGGAGCTGCCTGCTGCTGCCCTGTCCCGAGATCTACGGTATCTCCTCAAACTGAGACTGAAGGTCATTAGTCACGATCAGGGCAGAGAAACAAACAGGGTACAGTTTCCAAACCCTGACTCATTTTTGATAGTATTTTGAAAAGGTTGTTGTTGTCTTTGTATGTTGGGCATGTTTGAAAAGTTAACTAAGTGTTCTAGAAAGGTTAGCACAATTGGCACGCTGCCACTATTGCTCTGAAAAACTTGACCAAGATGGTCTTCATTAGGTCAAACAAGTAATTAAAAATTCACCACATCACACCTGAAACCAATAGCTATTCTAACAAGCCAATTATCCGATAGAGTCCCCCACAGTCCAAAGACCCGCTATAGGTGAATTGAATAAACTAAACTGGCCATAGTGTATGAGTGTGAATGAGTGTGTATGGGTGTTTCCCAGTACTGGGTTGCAGCTGGAAGGGCATCTGCTTTGTAAAACATATGCTGGACAAGTTGACGGTTCATTCCACTGTGGCGACCCCTGATGAATAAAGGGACTAAGTCGAAGGAAAATAAATGAATGAATGAATGAATATTGCAATATAAATACACCAATTTCACCAAAGATTTTGTACAGCAATATTTTATAAAAAAATCATTCTTTTAGATTGACTGGGGTGATTTTGAATGGGTGTGAATCATGAAAAAAAAAATATATATAATTATTTTGAATTTAATAAAATTATTTTAGTATAATAAAAATTATTACAATAGAACGTTCAGTAAAAGACAAATAAACAGTAAAACGTCAAACCGTATTCATTATTTATATATTCTTCCTCAAGTATTCATATTGTATTTATCATTAAATAAATGTATTCTTCAATAAAGTTATAAATGTACTTTTTGTGTGCCTTGATGCCTTAAACTCTCTTGGAATGCCTTTAAAGCACATGCAAATCATAAAGTTTGACTCTCTTATGGTTATACTTTGCAATGACTCCACAAATCTCATGCATTCTGTTGTGCTGATTAACTATAATCCAGTCTTAACATTGCATCTCCTGTGATGTGACTATTGCGGACATACACATTGCGATCAGACGCTGATTTAGTGATTTGGGGGCCCTAAGCAACTCCAGCCATGGGGCCCAAGTCCTGAAATGCACTCTTTCTACTTTTATTTAATTTTTATTTATTGTGCTGTTTTTTATGTCACTCAATCTTCTTTTCCACGTTTTAACTTAAAACAATTTTTTAAATGATTAGTTTTTTTAAAATGAATTTACAACAAAAAATTATATATATATATATATATATATATATATATATATATATATATATATATATATATTTACACACACACATCATATATCTATATATATATGTATGTATGTATGTATGTATGTATGTATGGATGTATGTATGTATGTATGTATGTATGTATGTATGTATGGATGTATGGATGTATGGATGGATGGATGGATGGATGGATGGATGGATGGATGGATGGATGGATGGATGGATGGATGGATGGATGGATAGATAGATAGATAGATAGATAGATAGATAGATAGATAGATAGATAATTATAGATATATATATAAAAAAAAACAATTTATTATAATTTTTTTTTGGACTGCTGGACTGCTCCATAATTGGGGTGGATATTTTACAATATTATAATTACATAACATTACATTATTATAATAATATTATATTTTATTATATATTAAATAATATTTAATTATGTAAAAAAATGTATTTGTTTGACTCTCACTATACAACATGTGATAGAAAACAATGTTATATATAGTTTATAAGTATAATTTACACTTCTAAATATTTATTGGTGGTCCTAAGCGGCCGCTTACTTTGCTTATTGTTTAAATCCGCCCCTGATTATGATATTCATGTGGAAATGATATATTGTGCAGCCCTACTGTACACATACACACAATTAACAAATAAAAATAAAACATAAATGTTTTACTGAAAAATCTTTTTTGAGGGCAATAGAGGCAGTGTGCCAATTTTTGCTTGTTTAATATTTTGTTTCATTTGATTCAGCACGTTTCTTTGGGATGCGTGCACACTGACTTCTTCTCATATAAAAATATTTATTAATTTTCCTTCAGATTAGTCTTTATTTCGGAGGTCGCCACAATGAAATAAACCAGCTGCAACCCAGTACCGGGAAACACCCACATACACTCATTCAGACACACAGTCAAACACTACGGCCAATTTAGTTTATTCAATTTACCTATAATGCATGTCTTTAGACTGTGAAACTGGAGCGCCCGGAGGAAACCCACACGAAAACCGGTGGCGACAGTGCTAACCATTAAGCCACTGTGCCGCCCCATATTAAAATAGTTGGTTTAATTTTTTTTAAATACGTTGTTTTTGTTATACTGTTTATTGTTGCAGGACCTCTATTTCCAGCCGGCCTGAAATCTTCTTAAAACAACATCTAAACTATTATACTGTGATGCACTGTTTATGAAATTAACTATACAATTAAAATAAAGGATACAAAATGGCCAAAAGCAGTAAACAGTAAACAGTAAACAGTTCTTAAAGGAACATTTTAAGAATCAAAAGGACATTTTTACACTATAAAGTATCTTTGTGCAAAGAAAATATTCTACCACTGATG
Organism: Danio tinwini; assembly: GCA_903798205.1. Lineage (NCBI taxonomy): Eukaryota > Metazoa > Chordata > Actinopteri > Cypriniformes > Danionidae > Danio > Danio tinwini. Next base: position 10,464,925 of record CAIGQZ010004625.1, on the reverse strand, counting down.
CCAATAAACAACCTTTAATTTTGCTGAAATAGTGTAGCAAGAGAGCTGTGAAGTGATAACATCTGCTAATTAAATTGTTTAAGATCAAAATAATGTCCTCTATTTTAGATCTCCATTATTTTGCTTTTATGTGGATTCTCTTAGTCACTCTGTGGTTTTGGAATGGTATGTGAGCAACTAAGCACACTCTTCTTAAACTTATAGAGCTTCTTAAACTATAGCTCCTATAGAGTAGAGAAACTATGATGTCAATTGTATGTAAAAACCTGGGAGCGAGTTAGCATTTTATGACTTGGTTTTCATCTTCTTCAGTAGGTAAGTGGGTTTTTTAAATGGAATTTTGCTTAAATACCTTAACTGAAGTTTGTTGTAAACTCAAACTCAAGATACTTTCACATTTTCTTTTACAGTATAAAACACACCAGCTACTGCTGCTCCTGATTTTTTTAAGCTGTTGGTTTTCATTAAAAAGTTGCTAACAAGTTGCTAAATTGGACTTAAACGTGCAGTATGTAAGTTTGAATTTTAGAAACGGCTTCTATTTCTTGCAGCTGAATAACAGGATAAACTGACAGTGATCATATCAGGTACACATCATGTGCTTTATTTAAATTACTTTAGTTAAATGCTAATAATGTGAGTTTGAATGCCATTTTACATGACATTTATTGCCATACTACTGAAAGCAGCAGCAGATAGTTCACCTCAGATCTTGAAATAAAAAAAACATTTGAAATTGAACTTTAGAACTGACTTAGTGCACGCCAACATATTTCAGTGATTCAGCATGTACATTTAATAATGTTAAAGAGGTTTAATATGTATTAATTTGATTATAAACCTTATCATTTTGTTGAAGTGCAGTGAGTGCACTATTCTGTGCTTCTGAATGGCTGTATTTAAATTTCTGTCATGTTGCGTCTGGTGCAAACAGCCAAATTGCTTATCACTGCAAATCTTGTCACGTAGTGTGTTGTTAGGACACGGGGTTACAATGTAACCTGCTCACCTAATGTTTATGTTTGTAATATTTATTTTATTTGGTAATTAATAATCACCTCGTGTGGAACTCTGAATCTGCATCTCATTTCGGAGTCTGCTACTGTCCACAGGGGGTTGCATTTTGGTCGCAGACACACACTTTGAGAGCCTTCATACCTGAATGAATGAAATACACTATTTTTCACAATTATAGTATAATGAATTATGCTTGAACACAGAGCTCATTATTTACAATAACTGAAAAGCCTATGGGAAAATTCTATGGGGATTTAACCAGTGTAATGCTAACAGCCAATTGGCCTACAAAGTGATGCTATAGCTCCTCCACTCTATTTGTATAACTAAATAAAGGATGCTAGGCCATATTTACAAAGCTGGCCAGATAAGCATGAGAAAACAATGCCACAAAAACTAAAACGGCAGTGGAAAATTTTAATGATAAATTGCACAAATTAAAAAACTTTTTTGATGCTCAAAGCAGTACAAGAACCAGTGCCAATTAGGTCTGAAATAAATCCATGATTATAGGTGGATTTTACTAACAACACAGGTGCTAAAATAGGTTAATACATGCCTTTTCTGAGTGTTAAAAACTAGGCAAATACCTTTAAACTGACTACTGCAAGCCTTTGTAATCACACTGCAATATCCATTTCAATACTGTCCTCTCATAAAATTGGCATCTAAATAGAAGACTACTACAAATACATATGCAATAAGGTCAGTTGCAGAAATCCTTTTCAGAGTTAATGTTTACAGCATGTCTTTAGTAAACCCTGAAAGTAGTTTTTTAATGCCAGGATTTGCACTTACAAAAGCTGTTAGTAAATCTGACCCATGGTATGAAATATGCAATGTAAGATATAGATTCTACTGTATGTTGGCTTGCTTGTTTTCCTAAGTGGGTGATCTATTTAAGCCCATATCTTACTGTCATAAGAAAATATAATAATAAATATGCTTCTAACCATAAATTGAAAGCTCTAGTTCCAATCACACAAGTTTGTAATGCTCTTTCTGAATATGTTAGTTGTGAAACAGGAAACACAAAATATTTGAAATATGTGGTAGGGACAGAAACTGCCACCATTATTGACTAATGATGCATTTGGGAAATGTTCAAGTTTCTACAAAGCCCACATTCTGAATAGCCCAGAGTGCTTTGATTGGCCAGCTGACCCAATGCACTGGGTTTGTGGACACCAAAAACATGAATAAACACTAGAGCTGTGGTGAAAAATCCTTAAAAAAATAGATTCTGAGACTTTCAAAATGCTTTACTGAATCGATTCTGAGTGTAGATTTTAACAGCATATGTCGCTTTATGCTTTACAAACAGCCTAATCTGATTGCATCCAATTACATACAAATACCATACAAACCTAAAATAATCGTTAATAAAGTTACGAAAGGTTTAAACAAATTACAAGAGCTGTGTGTACATTAATCTCTGGACATAAAAGGCAATCTAATGACTTTAGGCTGATTTATACTTCTGTGCCAAGCGCACGCGTATGGTCCACCACAACCTTAGCGACGCTAACCTCTCAAAAATGTAACTACACGTCGCAACAAAGCGTAGTGCAAGCTCTGTGATTGGTTGGCTTGGTATCACTGACGAGCATGGGTGGTGCTGAGAGCCGTGAGCCCGATAGAGCGATTGTTTATGAATCCCTCTAGATGGAGCTCTAGATGGAAACTGTTGTTTTGTATTTACATTATGATTAACATTGCTGCATGTTTGCCGGTTCCCGCCTCTGACTGAGCAAGTTTTAGCTACTTGTACATTAATGGCTCGTTTCCACTGAGTGGTACAGTACTGTACGGTTCGGGTCGGTACGGGTCACCTTTATCAAGCTTGCGTTTCCATTACAAAGGGTACCCTTTTGGTGGGCGTGGTGTACTACAGAGATTTTCAGTCGACGTCATTCTCACTCGAATAAATGTCTACAGTAAAGCTGTACAGTTCGTTTACATTATATGAGAAGCTCTTCTAACAAAACAGATGCTTTAAACATAATAATACTTGTTTATAAATGTTTATTACTAACATTTCTATGAACATGATTTGATTATAACTGCAGATCAATGACAGTGTGACAGCCTACTGTAACGTCTGCAATTATATAAAATAAATAAATAAATGCAACATATATGAACACATACAGACCCTTACAGTCTCCGATATGTTACTAATTACAGATAAACGACACACAGCATACATTAAGTCCTTATTTGAGTTCGGGAATCCTTGTAATCCTGTCGGGCTTCTCCTTTTTTTCCACGCTTCACTCTCGCGTTTGTCCTTTTCTTTCTGAATTGATCAGATGTCGAAGACTCTTCATTAATCACACACGCACGTTATTATTATCAGCTCAAGAAGTTTGTTATATCAAATCTAGACGCGAACGCGGGCTCCCTGGAGAAAGCGAAAAACCGCTCGCACTTTTAGACGGCCTCATAAAACAACAACAGGACACGGCAGATTCTTGGCTTTGTGGTTGTTCATCAAGACAACGACAAGGTTTGTTTTGAGCCCGGGTCATCCATGTATCGTTATTATATGCATATAGTTGTCTCGGCTGTGCATTTAAAAACATGGCGGCTCCATTGTTTTGATTCTGGCTAGCTCCACGAGATCGTGACGTATCTCTGTAAACCAATCAGCGTTCAGCTGCGCGTGTAGCTCCACCTTTGGGTACCCTTTCTTGTCTTTGGTACCCTTTCGAAAGGGTGCCAAAAAAGTGGTACGGTACGGATCGGTTCGGTACGCTTTTGACAGTGGAAATGGCCATAAAAGCGTACCGACCCGTACCGACCCGTACCGTACCACTCAGTGGAAACGGGCCTTAAGGTAGTGTTCAGAAAACACAAAACACCTGTGAAGAAACTCGATACAAAGGAACATAACCTATTGCCAGCTAGCGTTTCGGAAGTGTTATTGCAGAGCAACACAAACAGCACGCAGAAGTTTAAATACACAACTATGTGCAAGGCATGCACAGTGGGTCAAGGCATTTGAGTGTATTGTTAAAATCTAACTAATTTAATTCTCGGTCCCAGTAGGAATTAAAGATGGGGAGGAGTGAATAAACTGCACTCTTTCCATCTTCGATACTCAGCTGAGGTGCTCTGAAAGCAGTTGAAAGTAGCACCTAACTCCTATTGCTCCCCGGGCACTGGAAGCAATAGCTGCCCACTGCTCCAGGTGTATGTTCAAAGTATATATATGTGTTCATTTATATATATGTCCATTTGAATGGATTTAAAGCAGAGACCAATTTCGAGTATGAAGTGTACAAGTATACATGAGTATGAGTATACAAAGCTTATTTCATTTCACTTTACACAAACAGTTAATAATAATATTGGCATCTGTTTTATGAGCCTCAGGTCCTGTCCACACAAACACAGGTATTTTCAAAACCACAACCTTTTCTATGCAGTTTGGTTATTCAGCCAAATGCAGTATCGGGTCACTAAAAGCAAAACTTTTTGAAAACTTCCAAAAGGTTGAAGATTTTCAAGATCTGTGCAATGGCTGAAGGCAAACCTGAGAAAAATAACCACCCTTTTTTGAGGCTTCTGATTGGCTAACATGACTTTACGGTTAGGAATATATCCCCACTTGTTGCTTTGGCATGCTCTTGACAGCGTTGGGTATTTTTGCATTTTCATGTGGATGAAGATGTGATTGGATGTGGAAAAACTAAAGCACCCAAAACAGCCACTACTGTATTAATGACGATTAATTAGATAACACATGTATTTATGTATTTACTCACTCACTTTTTTTTACAGGGTTCTTTCTTACTTTCGTTACAAGAAGAAAACATTTCTATATTGTTGCTGCTTGCAGAAACAGGCTGCAGTATTCATTTGAACCCTTGCATTGTGCTTGTTATGAACAGATGCATGTGCCATTCTGTGTTGGCAAGCACAGTCGCTACCAAGCAACATGGGTAAACAGCTGCCACTCTGATGATGCAAATGTGCTATGGTTCAAACCCAAAAACCACCATGCGAACACAATACCGTGCAAGGCAGGGGGGACAGGGGGCAATGGTCAAACTCTGGTTTGAATCAGGCAACCAAATCAAGTGTTCAAATCCTCCAGAGCATCCACAAATAGCACAAACAGATGCATTACACACAATAAAGCACATTACAAAGCATCTAATGGTCCCTATAAGGATTTGGGTTATGGTATTATTCTGCTTATCTCTGGACTCCACGTTAGCTCATGAGATGCCGTAATTAGAATGTAACTTCTGCTTCAGATTCCCTTATTTTTCCTCTGGGACTGCAATGCAATGGAGTGAAGCGAAGGCAGCATATCATTCATCCCTGTGGAGTTACCTGTTGCGTGAGTCCTTATGCGGCTGTAAATCCCACTGACTGGGATTTGGGCATCAGCTCTCGGTGTACTAGCTCGAGGAACACAAAGAGCTTTTCGCAGAGAGTCTGATCTTATTAGTGAAGGAGGTGATCAAGGTTGTGAGCAATTTAGTATTCAAAGATATCATCCTGTCAATAGAGGTAGACACGTGTGACGAGGGTATAAACAAACCTTAATTCAAACCTTGTGGAAATTGAATGTGATGTTTTTAGACACTGATGGCCAGATTTACAAATAGCTTGCGTCACTTTAAATTTAAACATTGAATATGCAGTGAGAAGCATACGTGATGAAAATGCATGCACACAGTAAATTTGCTGGCTGACATTGTTGCATATGCATTTGTAGCTTATGGCAGTATTAAAATCAGTCATGTATGGTGATTTACTTATGTTCATGGTAGTCACTTTAATGGTTTATGCACCATTATTTAAATCGCCTCCCAGATTAACATCTATGTTGATCCTGGAACAACATTCCAATCAGCCAATCAGAATTAAGGGATATGTTTGCCATTTATGTTAAGTTTTAGCTTATGGTTAGATTTATGCACTTCTTCATGATTGTTATCCATCTGATTTTGGGAATAATTTACAGTTATGGTTGGGTTTAGGGGTAGGGAATGGGTATGGATTACATTTTTTAATAAAAATGATGTTCCAGGATTAACATAGATGTTAATCCAAGATCGAATCGTACTTGGCAAGATCATGACGTGCTTATTTAATGCCGAATTTAATGCCGAAAAAGTATGTTTTAAAGGAATTTGTGTCTGGACCTTAATTATTTTTGGATCTGCTTGTTTATTACCTAATTTGCATTGAGTTAAACTTTATGAAGACAAGAAGCTGCGACTGTTCTTTAAATCAAGCATTGTCTATAAATTAAAAATGTCTACACTCATAAGGGATTTCATGGCATTGCATTGATTTGCCCCGTTTAGTAAATTTGGCCTGTAGTTTATTATCATTAACAAATTTATATTAAAAATTGACAAACACTTATTGGCCACTTTATTAGGTACACCTGTCCAACTCCTCGTTAATGCACATTTCTAATCAGCCAGTCACATGGCAGCAACTCAGTGCATTTAGGCATGTAGACATGGTCAAGACGATCTACTGCAGTTCAAACCGAGCATCAGAATGGAGAAGAGGGTTTAATTGACTTTGAACGTAGCATGGTTGTTGGTGTCAGACAGGCTGGTCTGAGTATTTCAGAAACTGTTTATCTACTGGGATTTTTACGCACAACCATCTCTAGGGTTTACAGAAAATGGTCCAAAAAAGAGAAAACATCCAGTGAGTGGTAGTTCTGTGGTCGCAAATGCCTTGTTGATGCCAGAGGTCAGAGGAGAATGGCCAGACTGGTTCCAGCTGATATAAAGGTAACAGTAAATCAAATAACCACTTGTTACAACCAAGGTATGCAGAAATGTATCTTTGAATGTACAACATGTCCAACCTTGAGGCGGATGGGCTACAGCAGCAGAAGACCACAACGGGTGCCACTCCTGTTAGCTAAGAACAGGAAACTGAGGCTACAACTTGCTCAAGTCTCACCAAAATTGGACAATAGAAGATTGGAAAAAGTTTGCCTGGTCTGATGAGTCTCAATTTCTGCTGTGACATTTGCATGGTAGGGTCAGAATTTGGCATCAACAACATGAAAGCATGGATCCATCCTGCCTTTATCAACTATTTAGGCTGGTAGTGGTGGTGTGATGGTGTGAGGGATATTTTCTTGGCACACTTTGGGCCCATTAGTACCAGTTGAGCATTGTGTCAACGCCACAGCCTACCTGAGTATTGTTGCTGACCATGTCCATCCCTTTATGACCACAGTGTACTCATCTTCTGATGGCTACTTCCAGCAGGATAACACACCATGTCATAAAGTGTGAATCATCTCAGACTGGTTTCTTGAACATGACAATGAGTTCACTGTACTCAAATGGCCTCCACAGTCACCAGTTCTAAATCCAACAGAGCACCATTAGGATGTGGTGGAATGGGAGATTCGCATCGTAGATGTGCAGCCGACAAAATCTGCAGCAACTGCATGATGCTATCATGTCAATATTGACCAAAATGTCTGAGGAATATTTCCAGTACCTTGTCGAATATATGCCATGAAGGGTTGAGGCAGTCAGAAGGACAAATGGGATCCAACCCAGTACTACTAAGGTGTACCTAATAAAGTGGCCAGTGAGTGTATAATATAAACAAAATTCATGTGTTTTAATATTAATCAACAATTCAACATTAGTATTTAAATAACTTTTATGACATAATTGACTTTTTTTTTTACTAAAATACAATGCAAAGTACTGCTTGTTAATATATTTTAATAAAATGTGAATAAGTACAAGCACATTCAGTGCAATTAAATACACTTTTTCTCGAGGAAAGACCAAAACAATTAAGCAAGTAATAAGGATGATCAGTAACCCATTTTGCTTCATTCTTGCATTGCTTCAGTAAGGTCAGAAGTTTCCCGAGGGCAAGCAGAGGAGGTTAAAAACTCTGTCTTCCTGCTGAAAATCACATAAAAGCAGCAAAACTGATTGGAACATCTCTACACTCGATGGCTCAGCCTGCAGTCACTTGTGTGAGCTTGTGAATTCAGCTAACCTGGTTTCTGGTGGTCTTCAGGCACTTAAAAACCACTAGACATACAAATCGCATCTGTTCCTACCGTCAGACGCTTGTTCCAATGGACATATTGTGCCAGAATACAGACATGTTCCCTATGCCTCCATTACCAACATTTCAGAATCCACTAATGAGGAATGAGAGAGGAATGAAAGCAGACAGAAGAGAGAGAATACCAGATGCAGTCTCTGTGGCTACAGCCAAATCATATCAGGGTTTTATGCCATATTTTCCATTCAATTCAAACTCATTTAAGGTGTATATATATATATAACCATTCTGACAATACAAATCATTTCAAAGCAACTATACATAAACAAGGATCAAGATTCCTCATTAGTTTTGCAGGTGCATGAACACAAAGCTTGTGGGTGATCTGTGTGGAGCTTTATTTAAAGGATTTTGTATTTGGACAGAATTTATAAAGGCCTTTGGTCCAATGTCAGACTGCATTAACTTCAACTTAAGATGTTAACAATGTAAACATGTTTTCTCTTTAGCTTTTCTCCTTCGTTATTTTTAGACAGCAGGTTTATTTTATGTTCCATTACAGTTAATACATATGTTAATGCTAAAAGTCATTTTGAACAAGAATAAAAATATTCTTAAAGCGATAGATCACCAAAAAAAATGCTATTAATTTAGTCATCCTCATGCCACCCAAGACGTACACTCTTACTTTTGCTGTAAGATCAAAGCACTTCTTTAAAATGAGTTGAAACACAATTCCTATTTCTGTTCAATCTGTAAAAACTATTAAGTTAACCTAATTGATCTGTGTTTTGATAAATTGATAACATGAAGGAATTGTGTGGAACCCAGCATTTTTTACAGTGTAACTGTCACAATCATCAGCGATCCAGCCTGTAATTATCTCTAGTCTTCTGTAATGTGAAGTAGACGCTGACAACAGAGAGTGAGGATCCAAACGCAGGTTTATTATGCAGAGATGGTCTGGAAAGCAATGGTCAACACAGGAGCAAAGAAATGTGCACAGGAAATCCAGAGTTGTGGTCAGTAAACAGGCAATAGGTCAAAAGGCAGGCAGCATACAGGAATAAACAAACAAAACAAAGCGATGGTCAAAACACGGCAAGGTAGGCCTTAGGTAAGAAAAAAATTGAATGGGAATGCTTGCAAAGATGTTGCTTCAAAACATTATCATTTTGTAACAAAAAAATTCTCTATCAAATCTATTGCATTCCACCAAGAAATGTTCTATAAATAAAAATAAAAAATCTCCTATTATTATGTCCAAAACAACCATTTTGTAAGGAAACACAACCTTTTCAGGCAACTGTTTTTTTGAGGGAATGCCACATGCAACAAAAGCTTTAAATTATGTTTTTGTTCTTTTAATTCCTTATTAAAAGAGTGTGTGTGATGAACAACCGTATAAGTCCCAAAAAAAAAAAAAGGGATAACCATGTGACATCAATTGTATGTGTGAACTTTGTAGCCTGAAACAGTTTGGTGATATTTTTACGCGACAAAGAGTCTGCATTTTAAACATTAAAATAGCGTCACGTTTATGTCCACTAAGAAGAATGGAGATGTCATTATTTACTTAGAATAGAAGCTTTTGTTGTCTATCTTCAAGTAAAATAAACATATATAATATAATGTTCAAAATCCAAATGAAAAATGTCAAAATATGGACTTAGGGTGTACTCTCACAAGAAAGGTTGCTTTTCACCGTGCTGAAGTGCGGTTGTCCCCTCTCCCCTGATGGCCTGCACTCACACTGCATCTTTACCTTCTGAGCCGGAGCACGCTTCCATCATTGATAATGCGACTGTTCAGTTTAGCATGAAGAGAAGCGCTCTTGCTCAGCACAGTGGACATTGTTTTAGTTATATTGTTTCAGTCGTTTGGGATGCAGTGATACGCAGTCAAATATTTTGCGGAGCAGATCCACCACTTTTGACGCTCATACAGTAAATGATCATAAAAGTCCTAGTGCTGCAGGTATTAGGAGGTTTGCTAAAGGTGACGTGCAGCGAGGGGTTTGTATATAATAATACTATATTTAATCAACTATGACAGTTTACGTTCATTGAAAAGTAAAAATGATTAATAAATCCATATGAAACAGTCCCTTAAAAATGATGTTGGGTCTTCAGTTTCCAGGGCTCAACCAAACCGCGCTCTGGCACACCTCTTTCAACTGAGCCAGGGCTGGCCAATTGAACCATGCTTGGGCCCAATTTGGAGCACTCACACTTGTCAAACGAACTGGGAAACGTGCCCGAACACAGTTTGACTAGCCTAGTGTGAGTACGCCCTTATATAGTTCTTCATCTCAAGGACTCATTTCATTTCCACGTTTCTCAAAATTATTTTTTAAAAATTATGAAAATTATTGTTTTTATTCTCTAAATTTAATCTTTATTAAAGAAGAATTAATTCCATCATTTCCCATCATTATTATTTAGATAGATTTATAATTCTAAATACATTGGCCAGGCTGATTTAAGATTGAAAAGGTGTCTCCTGAGATGCACCTTTTCCCCATATTTTCATCAGCTGAATTTAAATGAACAGCAGTCAAATAACATATTGGCTATCGTTTACTTCTATTAGTTATATTGATATCACTAAAAATTCAGGAAACCTCTCATACTTGAATTCCAGGTATCAGCCTTTAAATAACCCATATCAGAGAACAAGCAACAGAAAGTAAAGCCTCTTCATGTTCACAGAGATATCAGCTCTCAATTTATTCTGTGATTTTTTTTATTTTTTTTCACACCAGAGAGTACAGCAGATTTTGTGGAAGTTTCCATTAATGGAAACAGAATGTAGCTCAGCTCATTCCCATTTTTAACACTACACACTGAAATGTGCCAGACTCAGAGGACACCCTCCATCCCACATCGTAATTATTCTCACCACACCTTAATTGCCTAGGGCACCACAGTATTCAGGTCAAGGAGAACTGATCTCTCACTTCGCAGGTCTCTGACGATGAACAAAGCAGGCTTCAAAGTGGCAGGTTACAGCCCGATCTTCAAAGTGCTGACCCTTACGGATGTCCAGACATCAGTCCGGCATGCCAAACTCAGCAGCACGTCCCAAGACAATACAGCAAGACAAGTAACTCTTTCCCGTCACACTGTTCAAGCTTCGATTTTCAAACTGTGCAAACTCATGCTATGAAAAAATATATATTTATTGAATTTACTACATTTTTTAAGGTGAGTAGTGGTTGCAAACAATTTATATGAGCAAAATTTGAACAAACAAATTAAATGTATCAATATTCAATGTAATTTGTTTGTTTAAACTCAGCCCATTAAAAAAGTGACCTTAATTTACCTTTAAAAAAATTTAAATCATTTTTTTCAGTATAACCGAGAGGCAAAATACACTCAAATATCGATTTATTTGAATGTTGAATTTTTAAAGTGCCCTTTTTATGCTTGAATATTAGCTTGTATTGCACCTCAGGGGATCCCACACTTTTTAGCCCGCGACCCCTAAAATAACAATGCCAATGACTCATCATGACCCACAAATTCCTCGGAGGTGGTTATAAATATACAAACGTTTCGCACACACTAATAAGCCTATATAAACACGAGAATACTGACAACACAAAAAATTGCAACAGTCTAACAACCATATCATTTATTACCGTATTATTTAATTTATTATTATCCTCAGCTAAAGAGACTGGTGGACATCATGTTTTCAGCACAAGTCTATTCTTGGTTTAATTTTGGAGACTGCTAATTAGAGATCATTCTCAATGTTCAGTTGTGGCCTGTATTCATTTTTTATGTATTTGATTGCCATAAAGGTGTCAAAAAGTTTAACCTGGTGCTATAAAATCAATCTGCTACAGCTGACGCTATTGCTGTGTTGTTAAACTAATGCAAACACGACAACCCTATGAAAAAAATAATTGAAAGGCTAATGGCTTATTAGTTGCATGTTGTTGTTTTTACAATTAAAAACTACTATTTTTATCTTCTGTGAGTTATGGTTAAAATATGGTCATTCAAATTTATTTGACTTTTTTAAATCACCAAGCGACCCCCTGTAATTGTCCTGCTACCCCCCAGGGGTCCCGACCTCCACTTTGGGAACCACTGATGTAAAATCAATATAGCCACCAACTGACACAACCATGTTGACCTTATTCTTCATGTACGTGCAGGCGCAGCCATTGGAATCTATTTGGCTCAAGACTTCCGGCCTCATTCACTTCCATTGATTTTAAGATGTTAAAAACAGCTCGGTCTGCTACTTGATGTTGAAAACTCATATTTTATTATTTTATTATTGTACTTTTTATGTTTAGACATGAACACTTTTGTTTGTAAAGCAAGTCATTTGCAGCCATTTTTGAAGTTTATTATTCTTAGTCATTTCTCCCATTGGCAATTCAATCTGAAGTTCTAAAACAATCGCAAAAACTTCCGCATTGCAGAACAAGGTCAATAGTTTTATTAAAATTGGGCCCTTTCAACTATGTGGAAATTCAGGATTTATGTAGCTCGACTGGTAGAGTATTGCTTTACAATAGTGCAACATTTGTGGGTTTGATCCCAGGGAATGTTACAGTAAGTGTACCTTCAATAGACTGTAAGTCACTCTGCTAAATACATACAGTAAATGTGAATTTGGAAATAGGAAAAAATAGCAGGTAAGGGACAGTTTAAAAGTCCACACATTGTATTTCAATGATCCAGCACATTGATGTTTTCATTACGACAAACACAACCAAACACTATGAAAACATTATTTTTATGCCAGAAGGAGGCGCTTAACTTTAAAATGTAACCAAAGGTCGTTATTATAATACGCAGCTAATGCAAACAGCCCATTTGGTTGTTTTATTGAAGGAAACTATTGATCATTTATTGTCTCACCCCACAATGAGTCGTCATCAATTCCAGTTTCACTTCCGTAACTGATCTACGCAGATATATTTCCATAAAATGTCATACTGACATTCTTCATTGGCCGGCAGGGAACAGCATTTATTTAGTATAATACTTGTTTTAATTTATTAATGGTGTACACATTATGTTGATTCTAAATAAACAGTGATCTATATTTTTTTCTGGCCCGTCTAACAGTATTTAGGTATAGAAATGGAATAATCTATGTAAAATAACACTACATAGTCCTCTGGTCTGCTGTAACCCCTACTTGACATTGCGCATCCTGTGATATTGATGCAAAATATTTTGTAGTCCTTATATAAGAAAATTAAAGTGTAATGCAAGATAACAGTAGGGCAACCTTCAATAATACATCAGATTAGGATCACGATATATCTTACTTAGATTTATTCAGAAAACTTTAAATTAATAAATACACATAACCTAGTTTTGACTATATTGTGATGCACAAATCCATATGAGGCTTTTACCATACTGACATGACATTCCCAAATAAGGATGAACTATTCCACCTATTGTTTGGTGGGAGGGCTTGGGAAACTGTTAAGAGTTGGGAGGAACGAAACAGAAATGTCTCAAAAAAACAAAAAAAAGTATGTTATTTGAGACATTATGGAGCCCACTATCCCATTTCCTGTCGTGATGAGGCCAAGACTAAAAATACACATCCCCTGTTTCGTCAGAACGCAAATTGCCCCCTCAGCACGAATTTCTCCTTCAGCCGCTATCATGTAGCACAGTCTCCGAGCAGGAAACGAACCCCCACAATCCCCAGGCCTGGGATCAAATGTGCCACACGCTTGGCTTACTTTGATCATGTAATGGGTTGTGTCTGTGTAAACTGTGTTGACCTTATGAGTCCACTGTCTTGACATGACCAAGGGAGTCTGAAAAATAATTGTGTGTGCTGACCTTTAACGGTTGCTCTCGTTTTGAATATTACAGTATCCTCCTTTGAGATAATAAAAGTACAGTGTGAAAAAAAATCATGCGATATGAATTTATGAAAGTAGGAATGTCCAATACTTAAACGTCCTGCAGAGTTAAGCTCTGACACCTTGTGGTGTGGCTGTATTATAATGCAAAAAAATAAATGCTTTAAGATTAGCACAAACTTCAGTTTTGCCCAATGCAGTTATACATTATTAATTCATCCCTCCCAAAAACTGCTAAAATGTACATACTATATAGCATAAATGAAATTAATACTTGTTACTTTTGCCATGTTGCTATTCTCATATGAACCTACCAGTGTTTTCTTGGCCACTTACAAGATTGTTTATGATTGAATATAATTATATGCATGTTTGTCAAACAATAAAAAGTAGATTTATTTTTTATAATATAATATAATATAATATAATATAATATAATATAATATAATA
>CAIGQZ010004625.1:10347666-10430614 GCA_903798205.1 Danio tinwini | reverse complement strand
TCTCTCTCTCTCTCTCTCTCTCTCTCTCTCTCTCTCTCTCTCTCTCTATGTGAATAAGAAACTGATGTGATTGAATTTCTCCCGTGCTCCTCATGTGATTCCACCTCTCGGTTTAGTTAGCGGTGTCAATCATTATTCTGTTTCTTATACAAGCTCCAGAAAGTAAAGCAGTTCTTTCACTCCTAATGTTATGTGTATTTACCCGATTTCAATGTCCTTTCTTTTTCCAGGGCTTTTGAAATACACTGGACTCAAAGGGGCTAGAGAATTACAGAACACAAAAGGGGGAACTTCACTCAATATATGCCAAGAGCAAAGCCTGCAGACTTTTTCCACATATTCGAGCAAGACTTTTAAAGGGAATATTCTGTGACATAGATTGAAACATGCAATGCTTTCCAGCATCTCAAACAGTAAAGCGTGACACAGCAATACTAAGGTTCAGTGAGTCTGAGGGATGTTTTAACCAATAAAATCTATATCCTGAATCCAGCAAACAGCACAACAGCGCCGGATAAAATAAAAGGTTTTCTAGTCATTTAAATAAAATTATATATAAATATATATTATTATATATAAGAAGTGCATCTAGTATAGCTTGGTTACCAAAATAAATGATTCTAGCAATTTGGTTCTGTTAATGAAAGTTTAAAACAGATTAAAGATCTGAATCAGCTTGACAGAGATGTATAGTAACGAAGTAGAACTACTTCACTACTGTACTTAAGTACTAAAAGGTTGTATCTGTACTCTAGGAGTATTGTTTTTTTTCTCCTACTTCTACTTTTACTTCAGTACATATTTTCAATGAGCTTAATACTTTTACTCCAGTAGATTTTTTATGTGTTGCATAGTTACTCCTTACAATTATAAAATGTTACGAATCAATCATTCATTGATCAGAAGATCAAAGAAGACAGTGCTGCCTGCCTGCATTGAGAGCACTTTAGTTTGTTTTCGACATGGAAAACCCAGAAATTCCACCTTCAACTCCTTCACATTTAACTGTTTGTGGCGATGAGGAGAAAGACCACCCGTGACCCTATTTAGAACCAATGTTTGCATTTGTCGGAGTGAAAGACAGTTCATATAGAATGAAGTGCATACTCTACCGTCGGATTTGAAGAAACATGTCAAGTTAAAGATAATATAATACACAAAACTGCAGTTTGAGCTATCTATAAGACCTAGATAAGTTCACTTTTTTTGATAGAGCACTTGTACTTTTACTTAAGTCTGGGTCTCTAGTACTTTATACATCTCTGCAGCTTGAAACCCTGTAAAGAACACCTTCAGTAAAATGAACATTTGAACTGGAATATACTTGAAAATGAATTGAAAAGAGGTGCGGCATGGTGGCTCTGTGGTTAGCACTGTTGCCTCACAGCAAGAAGGTTGCTGGTTCGAGTCCCAGCTGGACCAGTTGGCATTTCTGTGTGGAGTTTACATGTTCCTTTGGGCGCTCTGGTTTGCCCCACAATCTAAAGACATGCTATAAGTGAATTGGGTAAGCTTGTATGAGTGTGTGAATGTGAGAATGTATGGGTGTTTCCCAGTACTGGGTTGCAGCTGGAAGGGCAAAACATATTTTTTACTTTGTAAAACATATGCTGGATAAGATGGCGATTCATTCCGCTGTGGCGACCTCTGAAATAGAGCTGAAGGAAAGTAAATGAACGAATTGGAATCAAATGCTATCAAAATACCGTGTAAATATATTTTAGTAAACAGCAGATGTCTTGTTACAATCTATATAATAAGACAATGACATACTTAGTTAAACACAGATGACCTCAATCCTTGATACAAGGTAACACTAATGTTTTTTTTATGAAAGTGTCAGAGAGATGTAGTTCAACTAGTGCTGGGTTTGTTCATATACGTCAAGCATACTCAAATCTCAGATATATGACGTGAGAGTGCAGTGTCTTTGATTCACAAACATTCATTCATTCATTTCCCTTCGGCTTAATCCCTTTATTCATCAAGGGTCACCAGAGTGGAATGAACCGCTAACTTATACAGCATATGTTTTACACAGTGAATGCCTTTGCAGCTGCAACCTAGTACTGGTAAACATCCATACACACGTATTCACACACATACACTACAGCCACTTTAGTTTATTCAATTCACCTATAGAGCATATCTTTGGCCTGTGGGGGAAAGCATCCGGAGGAAAACCATGGGAACACAGAGAGAACATGCAAACTCCACACAGTAATGCCAACTGACCCAGCTTGAACCAGCGACCTACTTGCTGTGAGGTGACAGTGCTAACCACTGAGTCGCCATGTCGCTCTGATTCTCAAACAACTTAACATAATAAGTAAATATAATAAGTATATAATGAGTATACTAATTAAAGTATATTAACTAAATAATAAGTAAATAAATCTGAATAAACTGACTTTGGTCCTTTCTTATATTCATTTGAGCTTCTGACTGGTCAATACAATCTATATGACAACATAACTACATGACAGATGAGGTACTTAGCCAGACACAGAAACCTTGCCCACAGAGAAAAAAAATATTCATTGGATTTACACATTTTTTTAAGGTAAGTGGTTGCAAACAATTTATATGTGCTGAATTTAAACAAATTACATTTATTAATGTTCAACTTAGTTTGTTAGTTTAAAATATAAAGTAATTTTTAACCAGTTACCAATTAATAATTTCAGTGTAAAAAGTAAAAACTCAGTGTTTTATTTTTTTTCAGTGGGTAGCGCTGTCACCTCACAGCAAAAAGGTTGCTGATTCGACTCCCGGCTGGGCCAGTTGGCATTTCTGTGTGGAGTTTGCATGTTCTCCCTGTGTTCACGTGGGTTTCCTCCGGGTGCTCCGGTTTCCCCCGCACAGTCCAAAGACATGCACTATAGGTGAATTGGATTAACTAAATTGGCTGTAGTGTGTGAGTGTTTGTAAATGTGAGTGTGTGTATGAGTGTTTCCCAGTATTGGTTTGCAGCTAGAAGGGCATCTGCTGTGTAAAACATATGCTGTAATGGTGACCCCTGATAAATAAGGGACTAAGTTGATGGATAATGAATAAATAAAACAGCAATTTACTGTACCAAACAGTGATAAACCAAATGGAAAACAGTAAAAAAATAGCTACAATACATGATGAGTCCATTATAATTGTCAGAAAGTAGATTTTACTTCATTTTATTACTTTGCTATTTTTTTTCAATTAAAGTACCAACATTAGAAATTTATTTATTAATTTATTTATAGTAATTTATTGTAGAAAGCTATTTGTTTATGTTTAAAAAGCATGCAAATGACTTGTTTGTTGTTGTTAGAGTATCCAAAACCCATGCTGTAAAGGCTCCGCCCTCATCTGGAACAAGGGGTGGAGAGTAGCAGCTAATTTGCATTTAAAGAGGCAAAACAGCATATTTTGGCTTCCACTAGAAAAGCATAGCATATTTACAACTTGGGGCAACACGACTCAGTGGTAGCACTGTTGTCTCACAGCAAGAAGGTCACTAGTTCGAGTCCCAACTGGGCCAGTCAGCGTTTCTGTTTGGAGTTTGCCTGTTCTCCCCGTGTTCGTGTGGGTTTTCTCCAGGTGCTCCGGTTTCCCCCACAGTCCAAAGACATGCGCTATAGGTTTGAATAAGCTAGATTGTCCATAGTGTATGTGTGGGAATGAGTGTGTATGGATGTTTTTCAGTACTGGGTTGCAGCTGGAAGTAAAACTGCGCTGCGTAAAACATATGCTGGATAAGTTGGCAGTTCTTTCTCTTGTGGCAACCCCTG
Source organism: Danio tinwini (assembly GCA_903798205.1). Taxonomy (NCBI): domain Eukaryota; kingdom Metazoa; phylum Chordata; class Actinopteri; order Cypriniformes; family Danionidae; genus Danio; species Danio tinwini. Next base: position 10,426,844 of record CAIGQZ010004625.1, on the reverse strand, counting down.
ATGAATAAAGGTACTAAGCCGAAGCAAATTGAAACTAAATTAAATTTACAACTTGGTGTATTAAATTTTTCATGGGACGTATTTTGAGTAGTGACTTTACAGAGAGAAAAAAGCTCAGCCCTACAACCACACTGAAACGAGCACACATACAGAAACACACTCCCTCTCTGACAGCAGCTCTGCAAGGTAACACAACCGATCAGAGGAAGCTGTGCATGGGGTTACTGGTGTTACATTTCTGCCTAACTCAGAGACCTGTAAAGCAGGAGACACTTTCACCTGGCCACCGTCTCACTCCGCGACAGCTAATCCTTACGCTGTTCATGTCACCTCTGCACTGTTCATGGATTATCAGGTTGAGCTATTTCTGGTCAAACAGGACGCGCTGCCCCATAATCTTAGCAGAAGCTTGACCAACCAAACAATAGTGGTCAATGAAGACAAGCACAGGTCTTAACTCGAAGCAAAAGCTGACGATTGATTTAATGTGCTTTTCCCTGCTGTAATGCTTTGACTAGGTGTTACAACACCTTTCAGTAATCACCTCTGAACTGGAATAAAGTGGAAACCAAAGAGTGCAAAGGATTATGAATGGATGCACAGAAGGATGAATGAAAAGAGCTTCTCGAGGCTTTCTTGCTGTACTCGGTGCCTTGCATCATTTAAAACGGATATATTTTCTGTGCATGCTAAAAGGTCAAATTAGACAAGAAATATAAAGGTCAAATAAGCTACTAATCTGCTTAAAGTTTTGTGTTCTTTGTCATTCACAATAACTGACCTCAACAGATGTTTAGTCTCATAAAGTCTTCTGTCACTGCCACCTGTGGCCCACGTGGTTTAACCGAAGCTTTAGTCTGAATAAATGCAGGGCAGAGTGGAGAAAAGTGCCTTTGACATGTGTTTTCTGTGATGTGGAAGTCATTTAGAGTCTGCAGCCTCCCTCCATATAGGATATTACTGTAATTACGATATTGGCAGGGCTGGGTAATGTCCAGAGGAGAACATCTCTTTCCACAGGGCAGGGCCGAGGGATGAACCTCAGCGTGTGGAGGCACATTAGTGAGAGTGCTCACAAAAAGCTGATTAATACACCTCAATTTTGAACCTTGCACACTTTCTCTCAGATTAATAGGGCTAGGAATTGTTAAATGGTTCTTATTCAGAAAAACAAAACTGTATGTGCATTTTACATCTGAAATGTAAGCAGAATACTAAAACACTAAATAGTTCGATAAAGAGAAAATATCTAGTGAGCAGCAGTTTTGTGGGTGCAAATGCCTTCTTGATGCCTGAGGTCAGAGGAGAATGGCCAGACTGGTTTGAGCTAATAAAAAGGCAAAAGTAACTCAAATATCCATTTGATACAACCGAGTTATGTAGAAGAGCATTTCTGAATGCACAACATGTCCAACCTTGGCACACTTTGGGCCCATTAGTACCAAATGAGCATTGTGTCAACACCACAGCCTACCTGAGTATTGTTGCTGACCATGTCTATCCCTTTATTACCACAGTGTACCCATCTTCTGATGGCTACTTCCAGCAGGATAACACGCCATGTCATAAAGCGGGAATCATCTCAGACTGGTTTCTTGAACATGACAATGAGTTCACTGTACTCAAATGGCCTTCACAGTCCCCAGATCTCAATCCAAAAGAGCACCTTTGGGATTTGGTGGAGCGGAATATATAAATCTGTGAGATGCTATCATGTCAATATGGACCAAAATCTTTGAGGAATGTTTACAGTAGCTTGTTGAATCTATGCCTTGAAGGATTAAGGCAGTTCTGAAGGCAAAAGGGGGTCCAACCCGGTACTAAGGTGTACCTAATAAAGTGGCCAGTGAATGTATATTGCATTTTATGATTTTTTTGGCAAAACATAAAAAAGCTCTATCAGGTAGATAGAAATTAGACATATGCTATATAATTTTGTAATTTATGGGTTGTCAGCATTTCATTAATTTACCATACTCTTTGTCTGATTCACTCATAAAAAGCATTACAACATTTACTATCAACTAAATGAAGAATCAACTGACAAAAAGAGATAATGGATAATGAATTAACATAATGGGTCATGATAATGCGCAACGAATTACCATAATGGGTGATGAATAATGTATAACCTGTAATTTGGTGCAACAAAACGTTTAGACGTAGCTCAGTCACTATCTGTTGAAAGCTAGTTTTTCTCAACGTCATTTGTCAGTCGGGGAATATACATATGGCAGGTTTATAATTCAACACGTGTTTCACAACAAGGACAATCTGCATGCTTGACATCCGGATCGATATCGAGTACCTGACGATTCTGTTTCCTCAATACACAAATGAGGTGATGACATTGGTGCATATTAATGGTCCATCAGTGACAGAATGAAAAAAGATGGTCAATTTCTATTGCAATGTCAATATCAAGGTGGCGCCATTTTTACGATTAGCATTAGACTATAAACAAAGGAGGCCCAACATTATAAATTACATTAGTCAGTATGTAAGAATGAATTTAGAGGTAAGTGTTAAAAGCACTTGCGGTTGAAAGGTTTAAATTATTATTGTGTTGGTCAATGTCACTACTGCTATCAGAAGAGGACTGCTTTAAAGGACAGACATTGATGTAATGTTGTGGGGAAACCCAAAATATTCCGCTACTGTATGTGGAGCCAAGAAACGCTGAGCATCTGCAATGCAGCCCCGGCTCTCATACCAGAGTCAGCTTAAAGTTTTGTATAACAGCAGCTGAACAGCAAGAGACTGAAAAATGAAAAAAAGAAAACAAAGCTAAATTAATAATGATGGTGGAGCCCACCAGCAGCAGGAGAGTGTTGCTGCAATATTGATGAGATCTGAATAGAAACAGAGTCTGACTTCTATGAGCGTTCGCGTTGAGGCTTATACACGTCATGAAAAGCTTGTTATCAGTGTAACATATAATGTTACTTGCTTATTAAGCCACATAAGGCCCCCTTTTGACAAGACGAAGGCAATTACACAATAAATAAGCTCACAAACTTGGTTCACTGGTTTTGATGTCAAAAGAGATTGAATAACTTGTCAGAATGCAGGTAAGGATGTTTACACAGTGGGCTAAAGCATGGTTTGTCAGGTTATGAAGCATTAGTAATCGCTCTAATGTTTTACATTTAAGTGCACTCAGAGTGCTTTTACATAAAAACTACATTTAGCAATTTTTCTGCAATGCAGTTCCTCTAAAAGTTGTGCTTGAATTATTTGTGCTCCTCAAGGATATGAAATAACTCACACTAGCACTGAATAGCAATTCATTTGCTTGGTTTGGCTTTCAGGAGTTTCAAATCGATATCTGCTCCTTCGTTGATCTGACTCATATGTTTTGCAAAGCATATCGCTGGTTTATATAACCCATGAAACTGGGGTGCTTACCTGAAAAACATGAGCTACAAGCTTAAGACTTTTTCACAGGTTTTGACATTAAAACATAAAAACAGATTGAATAGCATGATGGCTTATGCAACCCAGGCACATTCTGAAAATGTACCCATATTTACATTTCTGGAGAGCGCCAAATACATCCCAGGAGGTACGTTTATTTGCAGTTTTCACAAATCCGCCAGAGCCCGCTGTGTACGCTATTATCTCAAATTTCTATCACGAGTGCCATTCACGCCTGCTCCTATCTCCTAAATCCACCAGAGGCAGCTGTCCCTAAACCCAACCGATAGTGTTTTAAAAAGCAACGATTGACCAGTGCCACCCACTTCCCTAAACCAAACCGACAGTGTTTTCAAATGCAAGCCAGAAAAAGAAAAGCCCTTGCGGCAGCCTGATTTTTGCCAAGTTTTAGATTTTACAACATTTTCACCCTGTTATTTACTTGTTTATTTTATTTTTTGGCTTTTGTTTTTGTCTGCCCGCTTTCTGGAACTGTTCTTTGCCAGACTTGAATTCAACCATGGGTGTCAACTCCTCTCTGTGTATCAAGTCCACCGACATACCCTGCGAGCCACTGGACAAACTGGTAACAGCGGGAAAGCCATCCATGCGGAGATGAGCGGCCAGCTGCTAGTGTGAAAAGGAACAGCATCACACCGCCCCGTAGGGTTCATTTTAAAGATGAAATACGTACCTCTGGCTGCATAATTCACGATTTTCAGAAATGTAGGGCTACATTTTCAGAATGAGTCTATGTTGCGAATTACACTGTGAAAATTACTCCACACCTTATACCCTGCAAATAAAAAAATTAGTTGGCATCAAAGCCATTTACTTTTCTAAGTCTAAGATAAATTATTTACCATTAATGGAATAATAATTATAAAATGTGAAATTATTTTTTTGTGAGAACCGATTAATATATGCAGCTATAATTTGCTGACAGAAAGCAGGTTGATGCATTTACATGCAAAACAAATTCTGCGTAACTAAGGGGCAAAAATCTAGAAGTGACGATATGTTAATGCTTCGATTATATGCACTTTGAACTCTGACTGACAGACTAAGAGTGTCCAGCAGTTGCTGCTGCAAATGAAGACAAGAAAAAGGTTAGCATACAGTACACTACCTGACAAAAGTCTTGTCATCAATCCCAACTCTAAGAGCAACAAATAATAACTTGACTTCTAGTTGATCATTTGGAGTAGTGGCAAAAGGTAGATTTTTCAGATGAACCATCTGTTGAACTGCATCCCAATTATTACAAACACTGCAGAAGACCTATTGGAACCAGCATGGACCCAAGATTCTCACAGAAATCAGTCAAGGTTGGGGAAGGAAAAATCATGGTTTGAGGTTACATTCGTATGGGGTGTGAGAAAGAGCTGCAGAGTGGATGCAACATTAACAGCCTGAGGTATCATGACATTTGTGCTGACCATCACATTACAAACCACAGAAGAGGGCAAATTCTTCAGCAGGATAGTGCTCCTTCTCATACTTCGGCCTCTTCATCAAAGTTCCTGAAAGCAAAGAAGGTCAAAGTGCTCCTGTATTGGCCAGCCCAGTCACCAGACATGAACATTATCGAGCATGTCTAGGGTAAGATTGATACACAATATTAATTATTTTTCCATTGCACCATGACTTCTTCACCACTTCCGATACCAATTGATCAACTAGAATTCAAGTTATTATTTGTTGTTCCTAAAACTTGGATAGGCGATAAAACTTGTCAGGTAGTGAGGTAGTGTGTAAATTAATGACTGTAGAAGCAAAATAGTGCAATAAAAGTACCATTACAGCACTAAAAATTTACTCAAGTCAAAGTAAAAGTACACATTTTTTTAAACTACTTAGTAAAGTACAATTCCTGAGAAAAAAACTGCTCAGTTACTGTAATTTGAGTATTTGTAATCTGTTACTTTATACCACTGACTGCATGAAAGTGCATTCACAATGCTTTAACAAATATTGACACAAAACTTTATATTGCAATGTTTGCTGCAATCCAATCCATCTAAATGTTATGCTTGAATTATTTCCATTCCTCAAAGCTAAAAAAAAAAAAAAAAAAAAAAAACACGCACACTGAATATCAATTCATTTCCTTGTTTGGGCTTTCGCAAGTTACAAATCAATATCTGTGCCATCCTTAAAGTGACCCATCTGTTTTTGCAAAGTACATCACTGGTTTATTCAACCTATAAACTGCTGAATTATTTATACAGGGTAGACGGATGAAAATGTTGATGTAAGAACTGTGAGAAAAAGTACTGAGGCGAATAAGTAGTTTGTGAATAAATGCACAACGTGCTACTGCTAGGACAGATATATTTGATTAAGATGAATGATAGTGTTTTCGCTGTAGATTTACTCTCTTGTTGCTCTCCTGAGTGTTTTGCACAAACACAGAATGCACCTCATAAACTGTATTCCTCACCTATTACCTTTCAAGTATACAGTTTTGTTTGAGTGAGTCTATTGTTTCTCACAGGAGGGAAAAATGACCACTTATGACAATGATTATTGATGCTAATGAAGGCAATTTTGACATAGCCGTTTGTTTCCTCCGCTCTCTCATCAGTCTAAACAACAAACACACAAGCACATGCACACACATACACAATTCAGTTAACAATCACAGAAAATGAAAAGAAATTAATCAGGCTTATTGGAGCACAGAGGCCTATTGCTTGATGTTTAAAACAACAGAATAAAGGAAAATATCCACAATAACAAATTAACAATAACATATCTGCTAGAATCAGTCTGTTAGGGTTGGGATTTAACCAGCAAAGGGATTGCAGATAGATTTTTTTGACAAACTAAAAAACTACTTTAATTTAAAACAAAGGCCAAGGCATCCAAAAAAATAAAAAACCTAGAGACTGAGAAGTTAAATGGACCAGTAATGTGACATGTTCTCATCTAATCTACAAAATCATTAAACAGCACAATTTTGACTCACAAACCTGAGTCATAAAGCAAACCACTTACAATCAATAACAGTAAAAAGCTTTCCCCTGGAAGACAACATGCTCAGACCTCAAATCTGAAACCATTACATAACACATGCAGTGAAGATGAACATCCTCTCGCCATCAATGCTGCAAGATTGAGTGGCTGGGAATAAAAGTTTTAACAATATGCATTATTTTATGAGCATAACTCATTCCTTAAGTGTCCCCGCAATGAGAGTTAACTTGCTTAAGCATTTAGACACTGATCAATAAGAGATTTGGCCCTCTTATAAAATAAATTAAATATTCAGTGGCACTCCAGAGTATCTGAACATGGGTAATCCCATCCTGTCTTGTGTATCAGTTATGTATCATTATTTCAGAGGCCAGCTATCTTACCATGCCTGAGGGTTGAGTAGAACCAAATTGATGTCGTGACCTGGATAGAAGTTTGTTGGATGAGTGTAACAGAGGCCAACTAGTGATTGAGGGTAGATACTATGGTTTTGTCCAACCTTACATGCTAACAATGCAGACTTAAATTTTTCACAAAGTGTGGTGAGTAGAACCAGAAGGATTACATTGGTTCCATGATCCAGATGAAGCACTTGCAACTGATGTTAGTGGTAATAGTCTTTAAGGGCGTACTCACACTATGCTATCCGAACCGTGCCCAGGCCTGTTTTCTGGTTCGTTTGAGAAGTGTGAGTGCTCTGAGCCGGTTCACTCAGGTGCGGTACGCTTGCAGTGTGAGTGCAAGAGTGCCTGAGCCCGAAACTGAAAGCAAGACGTGACGGGACTGTTTGATATGGATTATTTAAACATTTATACTGTTCAATAAAACCAAAATGTCATAGTTTATTAAAGACACAAACCCCTCACTGCACGACAGCTGCACCTTCAGCAAACCTCCTAATTCCTGCAGCACGAGGACTTTATGATTGTTTATGAGCATCAAAAGTGGCTGATCTGTTCAGTGCAATATTTGACTGTGTGTCACTGCATCTCAAACAACTAAAACAATATAACTAAAGAAATCTCCACTGTGCTGAGCGAGAGCGCTTACTGAACAGCGCATCTTCGATGATGTAAGCATCCCCAGGCTCGAATGTAATGTGAGTGCGGGTCGTCAGGGGAGACAGGAGGGAGGACAAGCGTGCTTTGGCCCAGTTCACGGCATCTGTACATAGTGTGAGTACGCCCTAACACATTTGTTAACACACACACACATAACTTCCAATTTGTATCTTCATTAGTGGATAGCAAGTACAGTGTAACCAGAACATTTTCAAGATTGGTGCTATGACACAGATGGTGGACTAGTGACTGAGGCAGGGGTCCCCAAACTCAGTCCTATGCTGTGTCCGAAATTGCACACTTCCATAATATATAATACGCTAAAAACTGTATGCGAGCTGAGTAGTATGTGCGAATTCATAGAATTAAAAAAAATATATGTGAGAAGTACCCGGATAACCTACTACTTTCGATGAGATTTTGAAGTGCTAAAAAAAACAGCTTAAACCAGCCTAAGCTGATTGGCTAGTTTTAGCTGGTCAACCAGCCTGGTTTTAGAGGGGTTTTGGCCATTTCCAGGCTGGTTTCCAGTCATTTCCAACCTGGTCTTAGCTGGTCAGGCTGGAAAATGACCAGCTAAAACCAACTTGACCAGCCTGGTTTAAGCTGGACATAGCTGGTTTTGGCTGGGCTCCCAGCCTGTATAGGCTGGTCAAGATGATTTTAGCTAGTCATCTCCTAGCCTGACCAGTAAAGACCAGGTTGGAAATGGCTGGAAACCAGCCTGTAAATGGCCAAAACCTCTCTAAAATCAGGCTGGTCGACCAGCTAAAACCAGCCAACCATCCTAGGCTGGTTTAAGCTGGATTTTTCAGCAGGGACGCTATACTATTATAAGTTGTGAGAAAGTTCATGAATGGGAGTGAAGTGATGCAACTGACGTGGGTAGGTTAAGTGATGTAGTACATCAGAGTTCCATTCATACTACTGACATTCATACTGTAGAACATACTTCTCTAACGGTCGAGTAGTAAATTAAAATTCAAATGTACCTTCTGAGTACTAGGCAATTTGGGATGCAGCCCTAGAGGTTTAGTTCCAACCGCAATCCGAAACTAGCTAGCTAATTAAGCTCTTACTAGGCTTTGTCACAAAGATATACACAGGAGACCCAAATGCAAGTGAAAAAACAAGATGATTTATTAAACGAGTCACAACTGGTTTGATCTCACCAGATATAGTGTTGAGCAAGGGTGCTTACACCGGGAATGCAAACGCTCCACAGAGAATAAAGTTCATCTGAGAAATAGCACCAGATAGAAGTCTATCACTGATATTTCACCAGATAATCGAGGGAAGGGGGAGGTTATCACTAGGTAGCAACTCTCCAGAAAATCGACACGCTTACCAGCGGTAAAGTTTATTAGAGAAGCGGATTGGGATGAAGTCTCTCACAGATAATGTTTTCATCAGAGCAGGCAGAAGTAACAACATCAAAGAAACTGAGACGTGCATAAGGTCCACATGAAACAGGCTAAGTCGGAGAGCCTCCACCACCGCGAGCGAGAGTCTAACAGAAGCAGACACAGGAGTGAACAAACAATGGACTGATAATGCTAACTACAAAACACTGAGCATATATAGCGCACGGAACGCGCAGCAGCTGTGACTGATAACAAACACCCGTGCGTTGAGTAGTGACAAAACACGTGACCACCCAGCTGATGAATGTAAACACACATACACACACACACACCACGCGGTGAAGAACCCAAACAAGACACACCCACACACACACACAAACACACCCACACACACACATGCAAGAAAAACAGAAAGATTCACAAACATGACAGGCTTTCTATAAACATCCACTACCTACACCTACAGTATAAACATTGTTGAGGCAAGTTAGAGCTTAAATCTGCATGACACCGGCCCTCCAGAACTGAGTTTGGGCAACCCTGCACTTAAGTCTTTAAACTAAGGTCTAATTTGAATCATGAACAATGGAATTATGACCAAGGGTGCTAAATTGGTGGCATGACCCATAGATAGGTCAAGTTCAGGTTCTTCAAAGCTCAAATATCCAAATGCACTTCAGAATATCTGAACATTTTTTATCTTAAATTTTGAAAGTATCACGGTATCAGAAGCCAGCAAACTGACCATGCTAGAGACTGTGGTTCAAATCTTGCTTGGAGTGGGGTTGAGAAGGACCAGAGGGGGTTATATCGGTGATGCGGCCAGGTGTTAGTGCAACTGCCTCACATGTCAGCAACACATAAAAAAAAAACCTTGGAGCAAGTATAAACAAAAAGACTACATTAGTAGAGTGCACTAACAACTTTGGGCTTTGGTCTTTAAAAGTTCTTTTAACCATACAGCTTTCTATGCCGACAAAGAGGATTAGGATCCCCTATAGAGTAGGGCAAAGTAGAACCAGAAGAATTCTATTGGTGCAGTGACCCAATGGCGCACTATAGCAACTGACACAAGTGGCTAAGATCTTTAATGCCAATGCTAGAAATGCAGATTTGAACTCCATTCAGAGCTGAGTGATTAGAAACAGAGAGGTTAACCTGGTACTGTGATCCAGTGACTGGTGGGGGTTGCAAGGGGCTATAGGGAGCTTTATGTTCACCACAACCTCTAACGCCACTGTTGCACATCTTGAGATCAGCACAATGAGGTTTATCTGCACATCAGTGATAAGCTTGCATCTAATACATTCACCCCTAAACTACATTTCTACCCGGGTCACGGCACCAATTTAATACAGCTTACTCAAATCAGTGTTTTCAACATGGCAGGCTCACTAACAAGGATGCAAAAAAGCTCAGTGCCGGTTACTAGTGTGCCTCAAGGCCAGGGGAGTAAAGTTTACTCTTGTTAGCCGGCTTTCATTACATCATCACCAAATAAATCTGTGATTCCAAGCTGCTCAAAGCTTTAATCGAAGCATCTTTCCTTTCCAACAACTGTTGAATCCACAGAGACTGAAGTGATTATCAAGCACAAGTGGAGTGACATGCACAGAGCTGCCCGCTTGCTGTTGCAGATGGCAAGATGGCACAACATGTGACTCTTTTCTCCTGAAAAACACGTTGGGTTTTATTAGAGTAAAAATTATGCATAAATGTGGATTAGACAGCTCACTATGGAGTAAACACCTACAGTGCACAAGACTAGTTCATTTGTATACAACAGCAACGGCAAATCCTGTTAAAGTGATGCTGTAGTGGAGTAATTGGCTTGATGTCTTCCCACGGCTCTTGTGCCAAACTGTGACACTCGACTCATTCTGTACTGCTAGAGAAATTCACTGAGGTGGGTTAATGTGGTCAGACAGGAGTCTTTTTTATCTCGGGTCTTATGAGTCAACATTCTCTCAAAGCACCTGTGTGTTTGGATCAATATTCAATATCTTGTGCGGACGTCAGAATGTGCTTCAGGTGATCTTAGGAGGTTTGCTGGATAAAAACAGAGTGCATATCTCTTTACACATGCCTCTCAGCTGTTCAGCGACTGAAACACCAGCCATCAATTATGCATGAGAAGTAATGCACACTTTGTCTATACTGTAGAGCGCAACTGGCAAAAACTGAAAGCTCCATGTAAATGTTGTTAGGTAAATATTAATCAAACAGATAGTTTGCAATGTTTATCATCATGGTATTCCGTGTAGATTTGTCTGATTCATTAACAAATTACTTGAGTAATTTTTTAGGAGTCAGATTATTCAGTTTAGAAAACTAGTCTGGTTTGTTCACATATTGATCATCAATTTAGTGATACACATTTAACAGCTCGCTGGAAGGGAAGATTATTACTTAATCATGACTTTTCAGTCTATTTTTTTGAATGAATCACTTGTTTGATTTTCATTCATTCATTTTCCTTCGGTTTAGTCCCTTCCCAGCAAACAATTTTGTGTTTAATAGACGTCTAATAGACATCTAAATGTAGACAGCTTGGCTTAAACAAGGCTAAACTTGGGCTGTCAAATAGAGATATTTTATATGTGTAGTCATTTTGTGAGTCTAGTTTTGGCCTATGCTTAGACATCTATTAGATTTTCACTGACAGCCCAAATTCAGATGTCTATTAGACGTCTTTTAAAAACAAAAAGTGCTTATTTGCAGGAGTCGCCACAGCAGAATAAACCAACTTATCCAAAGTGAATGCCTTTCCAGCCGCAACCCAGTACTGGGAAACACCCATACACTCTTACGTCCAATTTTGCTTACCCAATTCACCTATAGCGCATGTCTTTGGACTGTGGGTAAAAACTGGAGCACCTGGAGGAAACCCACACAAACATGAGGAGAACATGCAAAGTCCACACAGAAATGCCTACTGGCCCAGCCGGGACTCGAACCAGCGACCTTCTTGCTGTGAGACGCCATGCTAATCACTGAGCCACTATGCCAACTAGTGTGATTTTCTTTCTTTATTTTGTTTTTCTTGCCATTTTCTGCAAATATTCATTCAATTTCAGCCAATAAACAATAAATGGTCAGTAAAATTCTACAATTTTTTTGTCTTAATTAGAATTTTTTTCAGTAAAGTGACAATTATTAAGAATCTGCAATTATGAGAAGAACACTTTGAATTATGAGATGTCAGATGTAAAGACTGTATGCAATTTTGAAATCTAAAGTGAAACTTAAATGCATTTAATTCCCAGAATAAAGTTGTAATTACAAGAAACAAAATCTCGAGTTGTTGTTAAGATGCATCTTGAAATTACAATAAAATAACTCACTATAACAAGCATTTTCTTTTTGACCTAGTCCCTTTATTAATCAGGGGTCGCCACAGCAGAATTAGCCGCTGCCAAATAAATTCTACAAATAAAAGTAAATAAATCATGTTATTAAAATTACAGTGTGAGTTATAAAACTGCCATTGTTGATATGCAATCATATGTACTATTATAACTAATAAGGCACACAATATATCATTTATCAAAGTCCTTTAAGGCAAGTAATTTCATTCGGCAGCCATCTTTGAAACACCTCTCACCAATAAACACCAATAAATGAAACAACAGCTGTCTCGTAAGTTTCATTTCTAAACATTTGAATCAAACAAAATCAGCATTTTTTCAGGTTGCCCAAGCTAATGCGCATGCACACTCGAAAAGAACGAGATCACGACACCAACTTCATTTATGGCCATTCTACACATTGTCATCCTCTAAATAATGATCTTTTGATTGCGCTGGTCCTCTGAAGTAATCCACAACTTGGTCTTGATGGTGAATCTCCTCCAGAAATGACAGCAACTCTTTGGTTTACAAGTTTGTGCATGTTTGAGTGATTGATTTCATGTGATGTGTGTTTGATAGGACAAACTTAACCTCGTGTTCATTTCATACAGATTACAAAACCAAAAAACTTTTGCTTTCAAGTGTAGTTGGTTAAATTAAAAGCACAAATTTCAAGTTGTATGTGTATATATTTCTTATGCCTATAAAGCAAGTATTCAATGAGATTCCAGTGCATTTGTTGACCACCAAACTGTCGTAAAAGCACACTTCTGATCTAAGCTTCTCCCACAGAGAATTGTCAATCTATACTGATTTATAATTGGCCCCTGTACTTGTAGGCGGAGTTTCATTTACCATATTGATGTTACACTTTTCCAAATTCAAAACTGTACAGGCCCTATTTTAACGATCTAAGCGCAAAGTCCAAAGCGCAGGGCGCAAATGCATTAAAAGCAGTTTTGAGAAAAAAACAATCATAGTCTCCCATTTCCTTTAAGAGTCAGTTGTGTCGTACCATAGCACATTTGTTTTTTACTTTGTAAGTGGAAAAACTGATTGCTTCACTAGCGAGAAAACAGTTAAACAGAGCATCTACAGCGCAAGAATGAGAAAATAAGCCTCCTCATTCTTTACTTTCACTCTCGTGGATAAGAAAACGTGTTGTACACACAGACATCCATTAGCCTATACATAATTATTTAGTTTGTTATGCGCAAAGATTTGTTTCAAAACTATTTTTAAATTCAGTTCTAATTTCCAGCAAACGAATAAATGAACAATAATAACGAAGTGTGAAAGAGTCATTTCCAAATACACATGCTTTGGCCCATATGGTCTAAAAGCTGACAGGTGAGCAAATCTAAGGTTGTTTTTAATAAACAAATATAAATATGCATATAATAAATAATACTGCTAATAATAATAACATTATACTAAAGCAATTTATCATGAATAAACTAAAAAAGCTTTAGACCTTTAGAAATGACAAAAAAATAAATAAATAAAAGAAAAGGAATCCCAATGATATCAGTATCGAAATCACTTCACCAAATACATTTCTCTGTTTGATGCTGTTTACTCAAAGTCTCTGTGAAATCTACTGTACAAGTGTCACTTACCCTTTCAATACCTGCACCATTGCGTTTGATTAGGAAAATGTCACCACTTCTTTTCAGTTGTACAGCAGAGTGTCTCTTTTTATTCCTAGCCCGACTGTCAGATCACAGCCTGGGCCAATTTCACATCCGGCGCACTCATTATAATGCTATGAACAATGCTTTTGACACAATTACGTTGAATTTCAATAAGTGCTAATCTCATTTCTGTATCTTTTCATGTCCAAATACTTTGTAACTTGCTCTGTTTACAAAGCCGTCAGACTCTGTGATAAATAATTAAAGGAAGAATGAAAGAGGATTTGAAATCAAACCACATACACTATTCCCTGTAGTGCTGAGCAATATGTGCTCCAAGACCCTCTGTTTAAGAAGCTCACGATCAAAGAACCAGAGCTCAGCCTTGGCTCTTATGTAAATATCCAGCACATTTGCAGCAGTCCTTCCATTTAAGCCCAATTTGAGACCAGCTTCACATGGGAGCGATTTTAATTAATGTGGATTGCCCTAATTAGCCTCTTTGTGACTGTCTTAATTACCAGGACAAAAACCGGGACACCCCAGTCTGAATTAGCGTCATGCTAGTGGATTCTGAACCTTATTTTTATGCAGCAAGGTCAAATGTTTCCGTTCTGCTCTCCCTGCATTAATGAGGCTGAATTTGCATGTGTATTGAATTATATTTGACAGATTATCATTCCTTAGCTATTCTCATAGTTCTTTTCAGAAGCACATTCTGAAAACATAGTCTTATTTACATTTCTGGAGATCGCGAATTATGTAGCCAGGAGTACGTATGGCTGCATTTCATTTTTTAAAACGAATGCTACGGGGCGGTATGACGCTGTTCCTTTTTGCGCTAACAGCTGACCGTTTACCTCCGTATGGATGACTTTCCTGCTGTTACCAGTTTGTCCAGTAGCTTGCCATGTTCATCGGCGGACTTGAGATGCAGAGAGGAGTTGACCATGTCAACAGGGTTCGAGTCAAGTAAAGAATGGTTCCAAAAGTAGGTAAGACAAAAACAAAAGACAAAAAAATAAAATAAACATTTAAATAAAAAAGTGAGAATGTGGTAAAAGCTGGAAACATGGTAAAAATCAGGCTTCTTTTTTTTCAATTCAATTCAATTTTTTTCTGGATTGCTTTTGAAAACCCTGTAAGTTGGGTTTAGGGAAGTGGGTGGGCGCTGCTCAATCTGTGTTAAAACACTATTGGTTGGGTTTAGGGAAGGTGGTTGGTGGGGAAATCGGTCGGTTGGTCTGTCAGTCAGTTGACAGCGACACGGTGGATTTAGGCGAGAACATCAGGCGTGAATGGCACTCAATGAGAGAAATGTGAGATCTCAAAAAGCATACACACAGCAGCCTCTGGCAAACAAAAACTGCAAAAAAGTAGGGACGTTCTGGAATGTATTTGGTGCACTAATGTATATAGAAGTACATAATCAGAATGAGCCTGGGTTGCACATGACACTTAAAATCTCATTAGCATTCATGACTTATGAACACCCCTTCAGGTAAAGTGTTACCAAAAAAAGTTGAGAAGAATCGAAGAGAGATTTGAGGCCTAAAAATGGGATTGTGTAAACGTAAATTGCAAATATAAACTAGAAACTTACAGTTATGAGATATAATGTCACACCGTGTGAGATACGAGATGGCTTCAATGCAAAAGTGAGAGATTGATTTATTGTCCTGAATAGAAAATGTCAACATTCATAAAAGTCTATTGAAAAGCAAAGGTTTTTCTATCTGCAATGTGGCTTCACATGCAATTTTTTATGAATTTCCATTGCATTTGAGAATATTCAAGAATATATTAAAAACCCTCAAAAGCTCAGAAATTCCCACCATTGCCAGCAGCCGAGGATTTATGATGTTCCATAAGTTTGCCGTCCACGAAGCAAGAGTCAAAACAAACATGATTTGACAGAGCTGATGTACGCAAAGTCGTATGCTGAACAGCCTTTGGCAGCTCAGGAGCCTTAATTAAATGGAGATTGAAGAATGAGAGGCTTCGCCAAAAGGATTGAGCTTCCATGGCAACAAAGTTGGGAAGGTTTCATTTGTGCGTGAGGATTTTCTCTTGCTTTTTCTCCCCTCATATTATGGGGACTCTCAATAAAACATCAGTGAATAGTGATGACATCGCTTCTATTGGAAAGCCTTGCCACCCAGGGCTACTCATTGGTCTGAAGATACAGCTCATCAGGCGCTGTAGATTTGGTTATTGGTCTGGCCTAAAAATAGCAGCAGGGCCGCTAACAGATGAGAGCAGACAACTGGTCCCTGGAGTGAAGGAGCATTTGCAGAGGCATTCAGGCAGTGGACATCTAGCAGACACTTAGACGCAACGTGGGGAAGTAAATTAGGGTTTGAATTTCATTTAAGAGCAATATCGCTGAAAGACTTTTAAATTTAATATAATGCCATCATTGATTAAAAGCGCATAAGAATGAATCTCAAACTGTGCTTCTTGGAGATGTGAGCTTATGTTCGACAAATGCTAAACACAAAGTAGGGCTGCATGATATTGGAAAAGTCTGACATTGTGATGTTTAGTTTTTCTGCAATAAATAGTGTGATATGAATAGAGGTTGATCAGATGCTTTGAATAACTCTATTTGGAAAGGTCTTCATTAATTCAGATTGATTGCAATAGGGATTGAATCATGCATAAAAATAATCAACAAAATTACATTGTTGCTTATATTGTTGCTTAGTGGTTTTGTCAAACAGTATTCAGGTAAAGAAATTGGAAAAAAAAAATCAAATGTAAAAGAACACTGCATCATCTTCATTGTATGAATAATACAATAAAATGTATCTTTACAATGTAAAACCCAAAAAGTGAAGGTAACTCAAACCGTTTGAGGAAACCGATTGCAACAAACCATTTAAGTTCAAAAACTAATCCTAATGAGTACTGTGAACTTAATCCATTTGAGTAAACGAAGCAATTGGAGTACAGAAAAACCCAATAAATGAAGAGAACCCTATCCATTTGAGGAAACTGATTGCTACAAACCAATGGAGTTAATAATAGTAATAATAATAATAATAATCATTTTTTACTTAAAGGTGTCTTTCTGGCAACTCAAGGACACCGAACAGTAAAACAAGAGCAATAAAACAAGAAAAATAATAATAAAAAACAAACACAACAATAGTGCAGATACAAATTAAGTAGCAAAAGCCATCTTAAATAGGTGGGTTTTGAGTTTTGATTTGAATAATGTGAGGGAGTCAATGTTTCTGATGGCAGGTGGTAGTGAGTTCCAAAGCCGTGGAGCAGAGCAGCTATATGCTCTATTGCCCATAGACGATAGACGAGCAGAGGGAACAGATAAGTGGAGGGAGGAAGAAGATCTCAGGGTGCGAGAGGAAGCAGCAATGTGGATGAGGGCAGACAAATATGGAGGGGCGAGATTGTGGATGGTTTTGAATGTTAACATCAAATTTTTTAAATCTATTCGAAATTAAACAGGTAACCAGTGAAGCTGCTGCAGGACAGGGGTGATGTGATGAGAAGAAGGGGTTCTGGTGATGATACGAGCAGCTGAATTCTGGACCAACTGAAGCTTACGGAGGGATTTATGAGTGAGACCAAAGAGAAGGGAGTTGCAGTAATATATACGAGATGTGACAAGGCTATGGACAAGAACAGCAGTGGCATGAGGGGTAAGAGAAGGGCGGAGACGGTTAACGTTGCGTATAGGTGGAAGTAAGCAGACCGGGTGATGTTATTGATGTGAGAATCAAAAGATAGGGAGCTATCGAGAATGACACCCAGACTCTTGACCTGTTTAGAGGGATAAATGGAAAAGCCATCAATAGAAGAAACTAATCTATACGAGTACTTTTAACTTACTCCATTTAAGTGTAAGTAATGAGGTATTTAATTAACTCATTACCTTCAACACTAAGTTCAAAACTCTTTTAAAATGAGTAGAATTAACTTTCAGTAAATTTTGAGTTAAGTACACTCATTTCATTTGATAAAGTTGACTGTTGGGTCAACAGATCATATTTCAGTCATGAACCCATGCTTTGAGTGCCTTCCTGGCTGAATGAATGAAATATGCAGTTTTCAACTAGACAACCCGGGGTGCTGAAATATAACTGGCTAAACTAGTATTGAGTAGGTTAAAAAACTTTTAACTTACTCCATTTAAGTGTAAGTAATGAGGTATTTAATTAACTCATTACCTTCAACACTAAGTTCAAAACTCTTTTAAAAAGAATAGAATTAACTTTCAGTAAATTTTTAGTTAAGTACACTCATTTCATTTGATAAAGTTGACTGTTGGGTTTTACAGTGTAAAGATACAAATGTGCTCTTGAAATGTTCATATAGTCACAGGCGTATAAAACTTCCACTTTAAAACAAGACAAAACTATGGCTTCTGGTAAACTATAAACCCAACTTAAGATTGCATATCCTGCGATGTGACTATTGCAGATGCACACATTGCTTTATTGATGCTAAAACAATATATTGTGCAGCCCTATCTAAAATTACTAAAAGTCTAAAAAATGCTTCTTTATTTATAGAAAAAATAAGAACATATTGTGATAAATTAAGATTTATACAATGTAACAATTTTTTTTGTAGTTAATCATAACACAAAGATTACAGAGCGCATAAGTTAGTTTATAGGGGTGAAAATCAGACAAATTTATTTCTTGAAAAAAACTGTTTGATCTGGAACAACGGGCAGTTGTTTATTACAAAATATGTTTAGTTATTTATTAAATAACTATTTAAAAATGTTAAATTATTGCAAAGATTTGGGTTAAACAAAGCAGATAAAATCAGTTAAAACTTTTTTCAGTAAAATTTTTTCATTTTAGTTTTTTTTTTTTTAAAAATATGTCTTTAAAAGCTTATCAGTTATTATTAAAAAAATAAATATTGGTAAAAAAGTAAAATGTAGACATTTTTACTTCATTGTGTAACTTGCTGTTTCTTTTTAAATAATTGTTTTTTAACTCAATGTTTGGTCTCTTTTTGAGTACATTTTACAAGTAAAATTTCAGTCAATCTACTTTTCAAAATCTACCACATTTCGAGTTTAAAGGTGCAGTATGTAAGTTTGACACCCAGTGGTTGAACTAGGTATTGCATTCCTGGATCAAAACAAACACAAGCGCAGGTTGCCAGATTGAGGAGCAATGTATTAATTCGATTATAAACCTTACCATTTCGGTTACAATGCAGCCTGCTCACCTAATGCTTACGCTCATAATATTTATATTATTTGCTAATTAATAACCTCATGTGGAACTCTGAATCTGCGTCTCATTTCAGCGTCTGCTACTGTCCACCGGAGATCATATTTCAGTCATGAACCCATGCTTTGAATGAATGAATGAATGAATGGCTGAATGAATGAAATATGCAGTTTTCCAACAAGACAACTCGGGGTGCTAAAATATAACTGGCTAAACTAGTATTGAGTAGGTTAAAAAAAAACAAAAAAAAGCAGCCGTTCCAGCACATGATGCACATTTTGAAAGCAGAATATCTGACTTCAGCATTGTTTTTCCGATAAACAAGAATTTTCACCTGTCATGTTTCTTAAATATCTGCAAACATATTATGGTATTTTTATGCTTTAGAAGAGTCAGAAACTTACATACAGCACCTTTAATCCATTGTGTGCATTGCTGTTTCTTTCTGTCGATGTCTTTCTATACAAATTTTTTTCAAAATATTAACCTATAACCTAGCAATTATACAGAATTTTAAATATTGTTAATTTTACTGTTCAGTAATCTTTTCAGTAAAAAAAAAAATTGGTTTCAACTTCTCATGCAACCTAGGCTCATTCTGAAAACGTACCACTACATACTATTCTGGAGAGCACCAAATACATCCTAGAAGATTCGTTTTTTGTTTGTTTGTTTTTTGCAGTTTTTCACATAAATCCACCAGAGGCCTCTGTTGACTGACTGACTCACCGATCAACTAACCCACCCTTCCCCTTCCTTAACCCCAACCAATAGTGTTTTAAAAAGCACAGATTGACCTACGTCCACCCACTTCCCTAAACCCAACCAACAGAGTTTTAAAAAGCAATCCAGAAAAAGAAAAGCCCTTGCTGCAGCCTGATTTTTACCACGTTTTCATATTTGACTACATTCTCACTCTGTTATTTAGCTGTTTATTTTATTTTTTGGCTTTTGTTTTTGTCTTACCCACTTTCTAGAACCATTTTTTGATGGATTCAAACCCCGTCATTACAGTCAACTTCACTCAGCATCTCAAATCCTTCAATGTATGCAACGAGCCACTTGAAAACCGGTAACAGCCAGCCGTCCATATGGAGGTAAGCGGTCAGCTGGTAAGCGCGAAAAGGATTGGTATTTTTCTGAGTGTTCTTTTAAAAAGCCGAAATTCGGCCATACATACTTCTGGCTACATAATTTGCGATCTCCAGAAATGTATATAGGGCTACGTTTTCAGAATGAACCTATGTCATTTTTCAGTCTGCACTTTTTTAGACCAGTCAAAGATGATTTTTTCCTTGTTCAAATATGGCAATATTTGTACAATATACTGTAACATACACACACACACACACACACATACTGTTTCAATCTTGAAATTCAGACTTATGAAACACTTTTTCAAGTATTGCCCCAAATTAAAGTCTCTATTTTTGACTCACCACAGGAACTGGTGCTGTTTGGGTTAGCGGGGAGGCTTCTGATGTAATGCTATTGACATATTTTATTGGAATCCCTCATGAGGAACAGACACAATATTATTTGCACTGAATGATGTACTGTTAACGCACACTTTTCCAGAAGGGCCATCTGAACAGATTCTGTCAATGTGCAACCATATGATCTGAAAGCAGCCCAGTGCACAAGCGGGTTGCCATGGTGAGCAGAGGAAAGGTTCTCCCCCATGGAGACTGACTGACTCTCAGACTAATTCCAATCGGGCAAAAATCTGTTCAGTTGCTGCTTGACGGATGTTTAGTCTGGGGGACCAATTAATTTACGACAATGCTTTATCTTGTGAAAAAGAGAAAATACCCTTTACCCTACCACGGGATCAATCTAAAAACGAAATGCTTGAGTCAGTATAGTAAACATTCCTGTGTAATGAAGTACAAATCAACAACTTGCCTTACACTGTCGGTGTAATCAAATTTTATGTGCAGTTTTTAATTTTCCAAAAAGTTATTTTATCAGATACGCACAACGTTCAGTGGTTTATTGTTATTAAATACGTTTTTATTTTTAAAAATTCTTTTTAAAGGTAATTAATTTAAATAAAATAATCTTTTTTTCTGCAAAAGTGACAATGAAGACATTTATAATGTTTCTATTTAAAGTAAACTTTGCATTCTTCAAAGAATCCTGACAAAATTGTATTCCACGAAAAATTGCAGGCAGAATGGTCGCTTTCAGCATTGTTGATAATCAGTAATATCACATATCAGCATATCAAAAATGCACAGAAAAAGGCTTTCAAGCAGTACTACTTTATCCAAATCCAATTAATAATTTGTCTTTCATTTCAGTTTACTACTTGTTTCATTTTTCATGTAATATTTTTTCATTTAAAACATCGTTAAATGAAAAATAGTTGCAACAGGCTCATTCTGAAAACGCAGCCTTATATACATTTGGAGACCGACAAATAAGGAAAGCAATCCAAAAAAAGAAAAGCCCTCGCTTAATTTTGACCACGTTTTCTGATTTTACCACATTCCCACTCTGTTATTTACTTGTTTATTTAATTTTTTGGCTTCTGTTTTTGTCTTACCCACTTTTTGCAACCGTTCTTCACCAGACTCGAATCCTGTTGTCGTGGTCAACTCTGCTTTGCATCTCAAGTCCACCTATGCTGCAAGCCACTGGACAAACTGATAACAGCAGGAAAGTTGCTAGCTCGAAAAGAAACGGCGTCATACTGCCCTGTAGCATTCATTTTAAAGAGAAAATGCATACTTCTGGCTACATAATTTGCGATCTCCAGAAATGTATATTGGGCTTTGTTTTTAAAATGAGCCTATGTTGCTACAGTATGTTCACCATACACCATACAAAATTCGGTTGCCATTTACTCTTCCTACATTTGGTTCAAACCTGTTTGTCTTTCTTTTTTCTGTTGAACACAAAAGAAGATATTTTGAAGAAAGCTAGAAGCCTGTGACCACTGACTTCCATATTATTTGTTTTTCCTACTATAGAAATATCTGGTTTTGTTTTCAACAGAATATAAACTCATAAATAATTCCGGAACCACTTGAGGGTAATAATTTTGCGGTAAACTATTAATTTAAATATATATAAATATAACAATTTTTTAAATTAAGAACTCAACTTCCAGCACATGTATATTAAACATGCATATTAAAATCTCGACCAACATCCAGCTCTTCAAATCAACAGTCTGTAGATTTCACATTTCTGAAGGTTATATATTCATTCATTCATTTTCCTTCAGCTTAGTCTGTTTATTCATCAGGATTTGCCATAGCGGAATAAACCGCCAACTAATCCAGCCTATGTTTAACACAGCGAATGCCCTTCCAGACGCAACCCAGTACTGGGAAACACCCATACACTCTCACATTTACACACTTCAGACAATTTAGCTTACCCAATTCACAGCGCAAGTCTTTGGACTGTGGAGAAAACCGGAGCACCCGGAGGAAACACACTCTAACACAGGGAGAACATGCAAACTCAAAAAAATGCTCCAATCATTAACCACTGAGCCACTGTGTCACCAAGGTTATATATTAAGTTGATAATTAATATATGCTTAGTGTTTTAACACTGCTATTAATTTAAAGATTTTAATGTTAGGCTGAGGCGAAAGTGTATCGCCTTGCCTGCAGTAGTAATGAGGCTGGGAATCCATTTATGCAGTCATGCTAACATTTAACTTGTGCATATATTAGAATAAGTTCCTGCTCCTTTTCCCCACTACACCTTAAGTGAGAAAAGGCAGAGTAATATTTCAGTATTCCCTACTCTTTTTATTAGTGTTATTTGTAAATAGCTGATATCAGGGATTTATCCGACCACATGTTCTGAAGCAAAGAATGAATAATTCTATTTGGGCTATATTATGCGTAGTACAAACTACTTATTTAAAATTAGGTGAAACAAAATAATCTGCAAATGGGGTAAGCAAAATAGTCTTATGTTGAAAGAAAAAACAAGATTATTTTGCTTACCCCATTGGCAGATTATTTTGCTCATTTTAAGGAGAAACTTACTTAACTTTGGTAAATTTTTCAAGACTGTGTTTTGCTTGTCTAGAAAATGCTTCTTGATTTAAGAATTTTTAGGTATTTGGACTAGAAACAAGAAAAAAAATCTAAGTAAGAAAAGCTTTTTTTGCAGTGTACATACAAATATGTCATGTTTTGTCTGGTCAGCCTTATTTAATTTGTGAATATACATTCTTTCCTGTTATTCAGACCTGCAACACATTCCAAAAAAGTTGGAACGGGAGCAATTTAGAGCTAGTAATCAGGTAATTTGGTTAAATAACGATGTGATTTGAAACAGGTGATGCAACAGGTGATCGTAATTATGATTTGGTACAAAGGCAGCAACCAAGAAAGGTCTAGTACTTTAGGAGCAAAGATGGGCAGAGAATCATGAGATTTTCAACAAATACGTGAGAAAATGTATTAAAATGTTTAAAAGCAATGTTCCTCAAATAAAGATAGGAAGACATTTGGATATTTCACCTTCAACAGTGCATAACAAACTTAAAAGACTCAAGGAAACTGGAGGAAGCCTAAACTAAACAACCATGATCTCCGATCCTTCAGGCGACACTGCATCAAAAATCTTCATTCATCTAGTGATTACACCACATGGGCTCAGGACTACTTTGGCAAACCTTTAAGTGCACAATATGTAATTACATCCACAAATGCCGGTTAAAGCTGTATTGTGCCAAAAGAAAGCCTTATGTTAACAGTGTCCAGGAGCACCATTAACTTCTCTGGGCTTTGAGGCATCAGGGATGAATCATCACACAGTGGAAACGTGTACTGTAGTCAAGATAAATCATTATTTCAGGTATTTTTGGGGAGAAATGGACGCCGTGGGCTCTGAACCATAGAAGAAAAGGATCATCCAGTCTGTTACCAACAGCAAGTCCAAAAGCCAGGGTCTGTCATGGGATAGGGTTGTGTCAATGCCCTTGGCAAATGTAACTTGCACCATCAATGCTAAAAAGTACATAGAGATTTTGGAGCACAATATGCTGCCTTCTTTTTCCAGGGATGCTCATGCAAATTTCAATAAGACAATGCAAAATCACATTCTGCACACATTACAAAGTCCTGGCTGTGGAACAAGAGGATACAGGTACTAGACTGGCCTGCCTTTAATCCCGACCTGTCTCTAATAGAGAATGTTTGGTGCATTTTGAAACATGTGAAAACGAAGACGGCATACTGTTGCCCACCCGAAGACTTGTTTGCAGGAAGAATGGGACAAAAATACACCTGAATCACTTCATCACTTGGTGTCTTCAGTCCCTAAACGTCTTTTAGGTGGTGCGAAAAGGAATGGCAACATTAGAGAGTGGTATTTATTTTTTTTTTATGTGTTGCAACAACCAAAATTAGAGTATGTGTTTATTAAAATAAAATCATAAGGAACACATTAAATACTGTTGTATTGTCTGCAATGAAATACAAGTCAAAGTACATTTAGAAATCACTACTTTCTTTGGGGTTGCAGATATACAATTTTTGGTTTTGCTTTTACCATCAGAAGCACAAAACTGGCTGACTGAAAAACATGGAGTGTCATATCGGTGCCTAATGACTCAGTGATAAGATTCTAAATGATGCCTGGCTTAAGGTACATAATCTGCGTGACCTCAGAGGAGACGTGTCGTGTCTGTGCACCCTGGGTCCCTGTTATTACATTACTGTCTGATAAAGTCACAGAGAGAGACGAACGCAGCCATTTGAGGCTAGCGGTGCAGCCTGACAGGGAGTGGAGATCAACAACGTCAGGGGGGACGCCTGGTGTCCAGGATCAAACTGACAGAGACATCAAATAACCCTGATTTCCGGGAACAAGCATTTCACACATAGGGAGAAGTGTGACTCAACAGTTAAAATGTCACTGGGAGGTGAACAAGTGACCTTTACAGCACATTTCGGTTCTAATAAAAAGCCACTAAAATTAGGCCATCAATATAACTGTTAGGGGACAGGCGCACATCTGGAGGCAGTCAGAGTTTATCAGCTCCCTCCTTTATGAGGCTGAAGAGACGGGTTGGTTTTTTTTCGGGGGGGGTTTTTATTGTTTATTTAGAATTTTGAACACCCGGAGTCTCTTTCGAACAGTAATTCTACCCAGCAGGCATACAAAATAATAAGATGTTAATACTATGTTAGATTTAGGTACTGACGTAATTTTGATGTCAAATGTTGTTGATATTTTGTTGATTTTTAGGTTGTGTTGGAAAGTGACCAAACTTCAAGGTTGAGCTAACATCATAAACCAACATCATATTGACGTCAAATTCTGACATTTATTTGTCAGCTATGGCAGCCAAAATCCAATGTCTGATAGACATCATAGGGTAAACACTTTATTTTGATGGTCCATTAGAGTATTAGTAGACTGTCTGCTTAATATCTGTTGATACTGCTCCTTCAAGAGAAATTTAACTGACTATAGGAAACTTTGCAAGTACATGTCAACTTACACTAACCTTAACCCCAACCTGTAACAGTCTACTTATAATCTAATGAAAATTAGTTGGCATGTATAAAATGTAAAATGTAGCAATGTAAAAAACAGACCATCAAAATAAATTGTGACCCATCATAGTGCTAATGTCCACACGGCGTCAAGCTGTAACATCATTAGACGCTGATATTTGGTTGTTTTTAGGTTGCATTGTAAGTGACCAAAATCCAACATCTGTCCAGTGTTTGACACTGACATCAGTCTGATGTTGGGTTCTGACATCGACCCGATTTTCATTTCCACCCAAAATGCAATGCCTCCATGACATTGGGTAGTACATCAATCTGACGTCATGTTGACGTCCTGTGCTTGCTGGGTACACTGTAAAAATTTCCATATATTGTGTTTCACTGATGTTTTACATTTATTTATGCTTACTTTGACTTTCTTTGACTTTGACTTTCTTTATTGTCCACAAGTGGAAATTTATCTCAGCTTCTCCACATTATTACATCAGCATTCACACATAAAGACAAGTAACAAAAATACATTCAATATCATCTCATAAATCACATTAAAAACTCAATTAACCCTAATCAAACTTGGCACCCAGTTTTTAAATTCTAATGACAGTTTGCACAAATCACATTTGATACACATTTTTCTTTACTTGAGGTTACCTAAACATCTTTTTGATGGCAAAAGCTGAAATTTTATATTTAGGCGATGGGAACTATTTTCAGTAATAATATGCCTTTTTGGTTTAATTCTCATTAGATACATTTCATTTAGTTGTCTTTGTGGTTTACCTACAATTGCACTGGCAATTTTACTACTTTACACAGTTTATGCTGTTTTTTAACAGGCAACAGTCAGTTCTCTACTCACAACCTTTTTTAAAGAGTTCACACTTAGCTGATGATTGATTATAAAGCGTGCTTGGCATGCTGTCCAAGAGAGAGCAGATTATGTAGGTCTCGAGGACTCCCCCTTTATTTACAGCTGATGACAGGTTATGAATTGCTATATAAAGATATACTACTGTTTAAGAGCTCGACTATAGTGTTAATTTAGATTGATCAATTCACTTATGACAAAAGTTTTTGGACTGTGGGAGGAAACCGAAGAACCCGGGGAAACCCACGCGAGCACAGGGAGAACACGTTAACTCCGCACAGAAACATCAATTGGCCTGTTAAGGATTTGAACCAGTGACGTTCTTGCTGTGAGGCAACAGTGCCTCCGTGCCACCTTGTAAAGAAAAAGGTGGAGGAGTAGGGGTGGAAGGGGGGATTCTTTAAGGAGAAAATAACTAAAGTAAAAAACTCTGGTTATATATAATGAGTTAAGAATCATCTGATTGGTGAATTATGCGTTCTAGTCATGGTCAATCATAAGCAAATTATCCTCTTGAAATTAGTTTATAAATAAACTTTACTTTGATCAATTTCTTATATACTGTCTCCAAAATATATTGACTCACACCAAATTGTTGTAACCTCTAAATAAGATATAATCTCTGCATTGGTTTTTTTTTTAAATAGATTCTACATTTCAAACAAAAGTCAATTATAAGTTGATTTCCACTCTACTTCTGACTTTTATAAAGTAATGAGTCACAAAATATGAAAAACTGTTAATTTGCAGCTGTTTTTTACAGAGTTATCAGTAATTGCCAGAATGACCTTTTCTGTAAATAAACAAATGTGCTGTTGACACGAGCAATGGCATCCGGGGCCAAAATACCAGTAAATGACATTTGATTTCTAAATATTTATCATCAATACAGATTCAACATCCATTCCATGTGACTTGTTTTCTCAATGACAAGCCAAAAACTCTTGAAAGTTCAGAGCTTTCCGACTCATTATTATGACTTTATGGCAGTATTCACATGAATTCAACTCATTAATCCACTTTTTCCAACATGAGACATTTTACTAGCATTTTTTTATCTCAATATATTTGATAGGTCATACTGCTCCGGAAACACAAACATTCTTAAGCATATTTCTAATTTATTTTTAAGGGCCTTGAAAACTACGTACTGTAAAACTCCATTTACAAACAGCGCAATAATAAATGCAGAACCTACAGCAGAGATGTGGCAAAACAACAAACCAGGGTCACATGCATGAACGTTCAACTTGTTTTTTATAACAAGCTAGTCAATTAGTCTAACATAAAACTAGACAGTCAAAAAGCAGTGTAAATAATCCATTTAAATAGCATGCAAATTAATCTATTAATCAAACATAATAGCCACCTTTAAATTAAAATTTCATGGCTTTGAACAAATGTATCCAGATAAGGGAGCAGTGTTGGGGAAACTATAAATTTGCCTTAAGTATATTTCAAGTCAATTTCATTACAGTTTTTGTAAAATGTAACACTGCATTCAAAGTGATGCTTTCTAAACAAATTTCGGGAGGAGCACGATCAGTCTTTGACGAGGCTAATTCATCACAGTCAATCATTCTATTATCCAATCAGTTCAAGACCAAACCCCTATAAATAATCAAACACATCATACCTCCATTTTCTCTTGACTTCAGCATCCCTCCACCACCCCAACTCCACACTATTAAACCCGATACCTACTTAAATCTGAGGGGAGAGTGCTCTGGAGCCGGGCTAGACACTGCGCTTGGACCCTATCTCTCTCTCTCTACCCTGATAAGGGGAATAACATGAGTTAGGGTGTCTTTCTAAACTCAGAGCCTTCTCCCTGGAAAGCACGCCAAATACACATAATCTATTCAGTCAAATATCTGTGAGTGTGAACTTGTGAAATAAGCCATTAATACATGTTAGAATGTAGCATTAGCACCAAATGCCAAAGACACCTTAAATGTTTGCATATTCATTCATTCATTTATTTATTTATAATTCATTTTATGTTCAGTGAAATAATTCTATCGTGTGTTGGGCTGAACAAGTGCACAGAAATCAGGTTGAATGTGAGGGTGATATGTGATGTAATAATCATTATTGAGAGAGAATCTGAATCTTGATTTATTAATCTGAGGTAATTAGTCTACCTTTATTACTGTGTAATTCCATACAAAGTGTAAAGCTGCCCGTTTGGTTCCTGTCACATGACTTGTGGTTCGCTTGCGGCACTCTGAAATGTTTAGATTTTTTACTTGTTGCACCTGGAAAATGTGAGCGTGACATATCGTATGTGCATCCCTTCCTGTTTGTGCGATAACCCGTGCGTCTCCATTTGAAATAACAAAACTGAGCGCTCAAAAGACGCTATATGTGAAAGTCCCCGTTTGCTGACTCGCAATATCAGACCTGCACATTGCAAGGCCCTGTTTGCAGTTGAATTTAAGGGTGTGCTCACTCTATGTACAGTTGCCTTAGACCGGGCCAAAGCATGCTTGTCCCCCCTCCCGTCTTCCCCGACGTCCCGCACTCACATTACATTCGGGCCTGGACACGCTTACGTCGTTAATAATGTGCTGTTCAGTAAGCCCTCTTGCTCAGCAAAGTGGAGATTTCTTTATATCGTTTTAGTCGTTTAGGATGCACACAGTCAAATATTTCACCAAACAGATCAGCCACTTTTGACGCTCATAAACAATCATAAAGTCCCCGTGCTGCAGGAATTAGAAAGTTTGCTGAAGGTGCAGCTGTCGTGTAGTGAGGGATGTGCGTCTTTAATAATCTACGACAGTTTGCGTTCATTGAAGAATGATTGTAAGAATGATTAATAAACACTTATGAAACAGTCCCTTAAAAGTCACGTCTCGTCTTCAGTGTCGAGCTCAGGCGCTCTTTGCACTAACACTACAAGCGTACTGAGCGAAAGCCCAAGTGAACCGCATTGAACCGCGCCTATTCAGAGCACTCACACTACTCAAACGATCCGAGAAACGGGCCTGGGCACGGTTCGGATAGCATAGTCTGAGTACGCCCTAAGTTAAGTAAATACTTCATGCGGGTCGATCAAAGATGCGGAGATCGAATGTGGCCCGCAGGTCGTAAAATAACCAAGTCTGCTCTGTGTGATTTAGAAATGGTGAATATGGGAAGTAAGTACAAAACTACAAATTGTGAATGGGTGGTAAGTGTTTTCAACACAACAGCCCAATGAAAATGAATATCATCCAGAAGACTTTGACCTATTTATAGGCCTATTTTACAGTATAACAGTGATTGGTTAGTGATCAGTTAAACAATTAGTGTTTGCACATATGAGATAAGCAGGTGGTTTCTTGTAAGATTTTTGTGTTTTAGGTAAAGAATTGTGTGTAGTTTTTTTAAAAAAAAAGTGTTTTATGCAATTGATATGACATTTTATGTAATAGTTCAAGGCAAGGTTTTCTCCCTACAGTCCAAAACCATGCACTATAGGTGAATTAAATAAACTAAATTGGCTGAAGTGTATGAGTGTGTGAATGTGTGAGTGTATGGATGTTTCCCTGTACTGGGTTGCAGCTAGAAGGGCATCTGCTGCATAAAACATATGCTGGATAAGTTGGTGTTTCATTCCGCTGTGGCTAAAAAGAAGCTAAAAAGAAAATGAATGAATGAACGAATAAATGAATGAAAAGTTTGTGTGTAGGCAGTTGGAAAAAAACTGTAAAAAAAAAAACGTCAGCAATTAATTGCAGCAAGAAAATTTGATAGTGTCAGAAGCGTACTGCACAGTTGAAGGGAAACTGTGCAATTAACAACCCTGCTGAGCAATTATAGCCAACCTAAACTATAGTGTCATGCTTGCTGATATGTTGCCTGACTCGATTAGAAATCCCCAAACCCCCTCAAAAAGCTTAGCCAAGCTGGAAAACCAGCTAATTCCAACAAACAAGCTTTGGCCGGTTTTACACCAGATTTTACACCAGAGCAGGAATGTACACGATTAAGCCAAGCACATCTAGTTCTCTCTTTGTGCTCTCGCTTTGTGCAGTAACACAAGGATCTCCTCATCAGATCAATGTCTAGACTCCTACAGACCAAGAACAACAACCCAATTTGAGAGTGAATGAGTCCTGACGGATCCATCGAGCTCCACCAAAATACCTCTGATCAGCTTGAGCCATCAGGTCTGGATGACGGGCCTGAATAGATGACAGCAATGAAGAAGGAGCCAAATATCGGTAGAAAGCTCAGCTTCCTTAGCGACAGCTCTACTGAAATGTCTCTATAAGCAAGCATGCAGATCTAATCAATAAGCTCATACACTGCTGGGCATTGATTTCCGTTGTGACTAAAAGCAACAGTTAGACACATTCTTCTACCTGGGTCTAAAAAAAGAACAGCGGTTTCTTTCTTTATTTTTTTTCTTTGTCGCAGACCGTCCATGTTGAGTCTCATAAAGGCAGAGAAGAATTAGTTCAATTTGTTAATGCTGACATCTTGGCCACATGCTTAAACATCTGATGTTAGTTCAGAAAATGTTTTATAGCATGCAATTTATTAGCAATTTATTTTCCTGGTGTTGAACATGGCTTCAGTGGTCAAGAGGAGGAATCCATGGCAACAGGATGGAGTTGTCCCTTGGTGTGGGCAATCTATGGTCCATCTTTACAGTATTTATTAAATTAGAAACAGCTTACCACTGTCTCCATAGGAACCAGAGTCCAAGTCACACCATTAGAGAAATCATGCATGACTTCGCTGGAGCTCCACCACACTTGAACAGGGCCCTTTTTAATAATCAGCACCTTCATGTGAACTCACATTATTTCAAGTGGAAGAGAATGCTTTTTATTTTTAAACTATGAGAATTTACATTTTAGATGATTAGGTTTTATATGTTATGATTTTAAGTACAATCAAAAAAATTTTTTTTGTTGCTTGTTCAAACTATTTATTTAAAACGAGCTTAAATGACACAATTCTGGAGAATATTTTTGTGAAACGTAACTTTTTTGTGTGTTCAATCCACTTTGTGAAGTTTATTTATAAACTAATTTCGAGAGGATCACATGCTTATGATTGCTAGCGACTAGACACACATTGTCCAATTTACAATGCACCAATCAGACAATTCCTAAGCTATACCCTAGGTTACGTATCACAGCTATCTTCGTTTTGAAGAATCCCCCCTTCCACCCCTACTCCTCCTTCCTAGATGGGTGGCACGGTGGCCCAGTGCTTAGCACTGGTGTCTCACAGCAAGAATGTCTCTGGTTCCAGTCTTTACCAAACCAGCCACATTTCTCGGCAGAGTTTACACATTCTCCCCGTTCTCACTTGGATTTCCCGAGTCCTCTGGTTTCCTCCCGCCATCCAAAAACATGCAACCTAGGTTTACTGACTAATTCAAATCAACACCATAGACATGCTTCTACCAAGTACTAGTATCTTTAAAGAGCAACTACTACAGTATCTGTTCTTCAGCCACCATGACAGGGGAGTTCTTGAGATCTACCTGAGCTCAAACTCCCCTCTCGCCTTGCAACGGGAGGGAGCCCCAGGCTCGAGGATCTTATGAGCTCAGGGTTCTCTCCTGGGACAGCATGCCAAACTAGCTGTATAATCAATCATCACCTAAGTGTAAACTCTTGAAATGATGTTATGTTAACTTAATCAATTTGTGTTGGCACAACATTAATGAACTGTGCGAATTTGCATTTTTTACAGTGTAGATTATGATTAATAATAAGACGTATTTTAGCATTGAGCCAAAATAAAATGAACCAAATTGAGCCAAAATAAAATTAAATAAATACACAGCGCATCTACCCCAGGGGTGTCCAAACTCAGTCCTGGAAGGCCGGTGTCCTGGAGAGTTTAGCTACAACCTTAATTAAACACACCTAAACCAGCTAATCAAGCTCTTACTAGATATACTAAAAACATCCTGGCAAGTGTGTTGAAGCAAGTTGGAGCTAAACTCAGCAGGACAGCGGCCCTCCGGACAGAGTTTGGAAATCCCTGATCTACACAGATGATACTACATCTGTCTGTCTCTCCATTACATACATTTAAAAAAAGTGTATACAGATTGGGCAGCACAGTGGCTCAGTGGTTGGCATTTCTGTGTGGAGTTTGCATATTTTCCTTGTGTTCACGTGGGTTTTCTCCGGGTGTTCTGGTTTCCCCCACAGTCCAAAGATATCCCAGTAGACACACAAATTCATAAGACATTAATATTAGGTTAGATTTAGGTCACCTGCATCTAAGGACATTATTTTAATGTACAATAAGGACGTGAAATGACTTTGATATTTTGTTGGTGTTAGGTTGTGTTAGAGTGATCAAAATCCAACATCGAGCCAACATCCTAAACCAACATCATATTGACGTCAAATACTGACATTTATTCATCACATACGGCAACCAAAATCCATCGTCTGATAGACGTCATAGTGGTAACGTCCACACAACGTCAAGCTGTAACATCATTAGACATTGATATTTTGTTGTTTTTAGGTTGCGTTGGAAAGTACCCAAAATGTAAAGTTTGTTAACCCGATCAACCTGATTTTCATTTCCAATAAAAATGCAATGTCCCACGATGTTGGGGTACAATGTCTGACATCATTGTTGCATCTTGTGCCTGCTGGAATGCGCTATAGGGGAATTGAATAAACTGAATTGGCCGTACTGTATGAGTGTGTGTGTGAATGAGCGTGTATGGGTGTGTAATGAAGTTTACAGCCACCTGGCCGCCGGGAAGAAGGAGGCGGAGAACCGACGCTGGTTTAAATAAATATTTATTAATAAAAGGGGACGGCAGCTCCTCACGGAGACTGCCGTCTAAATCAAAACAAACGGACGGCAGCTCCTCACAATAGTATGATCCTGCACAACTGGAGTAGCTGCACGTTCAGGACCGCATGTATAGGACCCTAGTTTTTTGCAGCAGCGCCACCTTCCGGATTGGATGAGATAGTGAAACTGCATTTCTAGGACCATTGTTTTGTACCAGCGCCACCTGTCGAATTGGATGAATTAGCGAAAACTTCAGTTTCAGGACTGCCTTTCCAGCGCCACCTACCTGATTAGATGATATAGTGAAACTGCATTTCTGGGACCGTAGTTTTGTAACAGCATGGATTATGAAACACCTGCTTTGAGTAACCATTTACATTAAAACAAATACATTTATACCTAAAATATAAAAAGAAAAAATGTTGTTTAAGCTTTACACAAAAAAAGCTGAGTCCCTAAAAAATCTTATATTTCTTAAATACTGTACATTTAAAAACCCCCCTTAGATTAAACTAATTAGCTCAGTATTAGGGAAAATAAATTGAAATCAAGTTGGATCAGCATTTGCAGTCACTAATTTAAAGAATGTAGAGAGTCAAGACACAAGAATGTAGAATATAGAATATGTATAATCATGTACATAAACTCAAAAGGTTAACCATTTGTTGTGCAATTGTTCATTTATTTTCTTTTCGGCTTAGTCCCTTTATTAATCTGGGGTCGCCACAGTGGAATGAACCACCAACTTATCCAGCACATGTTCTATGCAGCGGATGCATATGCATACACACCCATACACTATAGTGTAGTGTACACCTCTACCACACTCTCAGAAATAAAAGGTATGCAATATGTCACTGGGGTGGTACCTTTTCAAAAGGTAAAAATCTGTAGCTACAAGGTCCATATTAATACCTTAAGTGTACATATTACATAAGTACAAATCTTTTTAGCAAAGCATACACTCAGTGCATTACATAGCGGTATGACGCATGATGTGCCCCACACACGATTTTGCTTCTCGTTTATATACACTATGAACAGCAGCTACGCTAATTATTCTCCTTATTCTGTATTTCCACCTGGGGGTACTCATCTCGAGACCCTCAGACTATGCAGTGCCACTGATGCGATCCAAGACAAGCGACGAGACGATCCCAAGGTTCCCGGACCAGGCTGTATCCTGAGCTGCTGCTGTGGTGGTAATGATGGAGAGCATAAGACTGATTCCTGTGATGCTCCAAGGACAGACGTGTCTTCGCGGAGGTCCAGCTACTGCGCCTAGACTGCAGCTCTGCACAAGACATTTGGCCATAGGAGAAATGGTCGTGCCCAACTGAGCCTGGTTTCTCGAGGTTTTTTAAATTCTTCACTTTCGCCAATTGGTGAAGTTTTTTCCTCGCCGCTGTCGCCACTGGCTTGCATGGTTCGGGATCTGTGGAGCTACGCATCGATGGAATTGCTCCTCAGTGTTTGGACTCTCAGTAGTGATTATTAAACCACACTGAACTGAGCTAAACTAAACTGAACTTAAACACTGAAAACTGAACTGACACTTTTCAATTCACTATAAACTTCTATGTGAAACTGCTTTGACACAATCTACATTGTATAAGCGCTATACAAATAAAGATGAATTGAATTGAACAAATATGTCCCTTTTAAAATTTTTAGGTACTAATATATACTTTTGAGGTACCAATATGGATCTTTTGAAAAGGTACCACCCCAGTGACAGCTCACATACCTTTATTTCAGAGTGCATGTCTTTGGACTTGTGGGGGAAACTGGAGTACCTGGAGGAAACCCACGCCAACACGGGGAGAACATGCAAACTCTACACAGAAATGCCAACTAACCCAGCTGAGGCTCCAACCAGCAACCTTCTTGCTGTGAGGTGATCGTGCTACCCACTGCGAGGCCGTTGTGCAAATATTAAATTAATAAATTGCTTTACCGTGTTTAACTAATATATATTTCTGGTTTAAACTTATGCACTGTTGAAAGAATCAAAGTATATAAGTATTTTTAAGTATAAAGGAACAATACCCACCAATTGAATGGTCTCCCTTCTTTCCTCAATTGGTTGTCTGTTAAATTCTTCTACTTCACTGAAACAGAGAACAAACAATGTTGGGTGAACATAAATATCAGTAATAAAAAGGTTCTCTTAGCATTGTACAAAATTTACAATTTAAATCATATTCTAACCTGTAGCAACCTGCTCTGCATCATCCAAATACAAACTTATCAATGTCTGCTTATCTGCTTATCAATGTCTATTAATGTAGAGTAAATGCTAAACAAATAATAAAATTATAAATTAACTATTTGTTAATGCTTAATTTATTTATAGTATGCAGTTATTATAAAGTGTTACCCAATAGTTTGAGATCATCTCAATGAAAATATCCCTATAGTTTGTTTTCTTTTCTACAATAAGCCTAAGCAAATCCAATCATATTGGCCATCACTTCATAGTGGCCAGGTAAAATAGGCCTACCTGATAGACACTTATATACAGTGATAAACAGTGAGAATCTATTTGTTCAAGGCCTGTAGAATAAGCCTAACTATAAAAACAGTAAAACATCTCAATTATCACTAAACGATGACAAAAACAGACTAATAACACATATTGTGGGGCAAACAGGCAGTCAGTCACAGTTTTTAATGTGCTAATGTGATGAAACAATGAGTGGAGAAAGTTTTCACACTAATAAAATATAGGTAAATCTGAAACATTTCGAACATCAACGTGCTTTTATCATTGTTTAATTAATGTGCACGTTTAGTCAACATTAAACCATGAATGAAGAACATCGTAATATTTAATTAAACTAGAACGAATTCTAGAACATTAATTCAAAATTAGCAGCTTTCACTTTAGCTGTGTAAACCTCCTCATACTTATTATTATTACGGCAGACCCTTAAATGTTGGATAATCGTGCAGGGTAATCGGGCATTTCTGCATAAACGTTTCACAGTATAAAACAGTAACAGTACAAAATAAACACATGCTTTAACAGTTTATAATAAAACGTAATAGAAAATCAGTACTCACACTTTCATGCCATCCATGTCGTCCATCTTATTAAAGCGTCTATAATCCAATCCGTTAGGTGGCGTTGTCACAAAAAACTAGGGTCCTAAAGATGCGGTCCTAAAAATGTGGTCCTGAAAGTGCAGCCACTCCAGTTGTGCAGAAACACCCTTCTCGCTCCTCACGGAGACTGCCGTCAAACTGAAAGCAAAATTAAAACATGTCCGGGCCCGGTCCTCTCTCTCTGTCCTCTGCCATCGTTCCTCCTCTTATAGTCCAGAGCTCCTTCCGTGGGATTGAAGGCAGGTGCGCGCCACAGGTGCATCTCATCTGTGGCGGGCCTCGTTTCGCTCCCACGGCTCTCGGCCACGCCCCCTCGCCACATAGTGTTTCTCAGTAAAGGGTTGCGGCTGGAAGGGCATCCACTGCATATAACATATGCCGGAATAGCTGGCGGTTCATTCCGCTGTAGCAACCACTGAAATAGAGACTAAGCCGGAGGACAATGAATGAATGTATAGAGATCTGTGGCTGTCCAGTAACTACTACAGATGTCTATTAAGATTATATATTAGAATTTGTTTCAAGTCTCCTTGCACTTTAAAGCAAGACTGTACCATTAGACTCATAAATCTTATGTATTTATTTAAATTTTTGGCTGTTTTTAATGTGTGTATGTGTACATTTAAAATTATAGATGTTGTATATTAACATTAATGCACTAAAATCAACTGATAGTGATTAAGTAGTGTATTTATAAATTTATCAAACCACAAGATCAATAACTGCAGAAATGATTACTCATGACTCTTCTTGCACTCATATTTTTAACATTTGCAACCTTATTGTGAAATACAACTGAACTGTCTAAGTAAGCTTGACTGGGACACATCACTGACACCTTGACGTAACCTTGTGGTCAGGCTGTGGGTGGACGGAACAGCGGTGGGTGGCTGGATCAGTGTTTTCTGCTCCCCCGTGACCATCAGTACTGCAGTGATTCCCACTCAATCTTGATAAACATGCTGTGCAGACCTTCTGTTTGAATATTGTCCAAATCTTGCTTAACCCTATTTACATGGGCAACAATACTTCAATATTAGCACGATTAAGACTATACTCTCTGATTAATCATCCATTATGTAAATATTTTTTAATTAACTTATTTCCAGCTCGCGTAGTTATAATTGAAGTAAACACATACTGCATTTAATGGCTAAGGAAAAAAATGTTTTACTATTTAACTTAGTGTAGGCTTTTTAGCTTAAAGATACCCTCTCATATGGAGAATGAAGTCACAAGCATTGATCAGGTGTGATTTTTTTCACAGACTTCAACAGAGTGTAAAAATCCTGATGGTTCTGTGGGTCTCGTCTATTAAATCTTTATTTAGTATTTTCTATTGGATTGAAGTCAGCGGATTGGCTATGCCATTCTACAGCTTGATTTTCTTTTTCTTAAAGCATTTAAGAGTTTTCTTGGATCATGTTTTGGATCATTGTCTTCCTGAAATGTCCACCCTGGTTTCATCTTCATCATCCTGATAATGTAGATGTTGGACTGAAGCAGCTAAATTACAATGAGGAAGGGCAGAGGCTTGCTGAAGAACTACTGAGAGATTTCAGCTGCTGTCTGGGCTTTCACTGCCTTTCTACACCTCCCTTTCTCCATGTGTTTAATACTTTTTCCTGTGTCATTTCAGTTTATTACAAATAACTTAGTTTGTAAACTAATTAGTTTTGTTTCCTTTTCATATATGTATTTATTTGGTTATTATCAACATCTTGTGAAAATTTCAAGTCAACAGTACTGTTAGAAATATGTTTTCTGAGAAAAATGGTGACGTGTTGAATACTTATTTCCCCCACTCTATCATATTAAGATCCTATTTTACTTATAGGAAAAATACCTTTTTTATTGCACATTTTCAAACTGCACAATATAGAAATTACAGCTTAATCACACTTTTACCATTAGTTTTTTCATTGCATCTTTCACACATGGAGATGGTCAACAGTTTGATGGCAAACAAAAGAGCATTATGTCTTTGAGCAAGAATTTATATTTGCCCTTTTCTGTTTGCACAAATACCATGACAAAAAAATAACTGCAATTGTAGTTTTTATTAAATTTAATAAAATGAAAGACTGAAAATGTCACTGTTTATGGTAACATAATTAAGATTAACAAGTGAACATCAGATGTCATTGCATGGGGATGATGAACAGGAACATAAGAGTATATTCTAAAAGAAACTTATATGAACGCCTCAACTTATATGAACTCCACTGCAAATGGCCTCATTATACAACACTCCTAGAGTTAAACTGTTGAGTTTTACCATTTTAGTATCTATTCAGCTGATCTTTGGGTCTTGCAAGAGGCCTTTTAGCATAGCTTAGCATAGAGTAGGGCTGCCAACCACACCAGCACACTCCCACGTGGTAAAAGCTTGGTACTAAAATACTCATATACTTTTCTTATTGGTTTATTTACTTCACTTATGTTGCATGTCTTTGGACTGTAGGAGGAAAGCGGAGTACCCCGGGCAAATCTATGCAAGCACAGGGAGAATATGTAAACTCAGCCGAGACTCGAACGAGCAACCTTCTTGCTGTGAGGTAACAGTGCTAGCCACTGAGCCGCTGTGTCACCTAATCCTGGATTAATCTAGAAAAGAGGAGGAGGGAGATGTGGTGGATTGGGGGAGGGGGGGGGGGGGGGGTTAAAAAGCAAAGATAAGGGAGTAAAGTTAGACGGGATATTCATGTTGAGTTTGAAATGATCTGATTGATTTGCTAATGATTATGGATGGGGGACCAGCCACGATCAGTCATATCACGTGCTCCTCTCAAAATTAGTTTGTGAAACTTCACAAAGAGTTTTGATAATTTTCCTATTTAAAGCTTGACTACTTAGACTAACAAATAATTAAAAGTAGCTATGTTGTAGAACGGCTAAGAACTATACTCTCATTCTAGCGTAACAATCAATGAACTTTGCTGCCATACCATGACTGCAGCAGATGCAGTGATATTACCTGCTAAAATCATCTAAATTACGTTAATATAACCAATGACTACGTGTTTACTGGTTACTTGGAGATGATTCAGAACATATTTACTTTCACCCAGATCCTGAACCGCATCTATTTGAATCAGAATACACGAACGTTAACCAGTTTTCAGGTGCTGCCTAATATCACTGCACCTACTACAGACATGGTACAGTACACTGTAAAAAAATAAATAAAAAGTTGACTCAACTTAAAATTGTAAGGCAACTTGCTGCACAGAGTAAATTTTTCTGTATTAGTATGCAATGTAGTCTCTTGACTACAAGAGAGTCAAGCTTTAAATAGGAAAATTATCCAAACTCCTTAGCATCATTAGTTGGGGAGTTGTAAAATGAGCTTTTTTTTCAAAGAAAGGTGTGTCCCTTTAAATGTGCACTAAGCAAATTTTCCCTAATGATGTTGATATTTGAAAGCACTAAAGCAAACATGCCCCTATTATCCAACAAGAACTATATCCTTTTTTAAATATCTGTGATCATTACTAGACACACCCCTTACAAAAGCATTCAAAGTGCACCTTTAGTCATAATATTGTAAATAATTAAATTCCTGATCTCCATGTAAACATACTGATTGTCCTCAAATGTTAGTTTCTCTGTAGTGAGAGTGAAAAAAAATGTAACACACAATGAAATTATGTAATTGTAAAGAGCTCTCTTCGCCTGTTCATGTCTGATGAGGCAGAAGGAGTTAACTGAGCCCATCAGCAACATCTCCAGATGTTACACTCAGCGGCGGCTTGATTGAGTGCCCCGGGATTACGTGCATCCACATTGGCATTGAATCCCTTAATTTGCATCTGCCATGGACCATGGATGCTTAGAGATGAATTTCTTTGTCTTTAAAACAACAACAATGATAGTTATGAGGCACAATACAGGGCATTTTTATATTAATTCAAAACAGGGACATTGTGACTCAAACTATCACTTTAGTATTTTTATAATGAATACCTTTATATTATTGCCAGTATACTGTACATCTACAGTACTGTAGGTTTTGCTACGATTTTGCTGTCTGTACACATATTATATACATGTACTTTCATAGACAAAAAAGCAGTTGCCTTGAAGAACAGCAGTGTCTTTCTATGTGTTGACTCATATTTAAGGTATTGTTAATGTTCACCCAAAAATGAAAATTCTGCCATTGTTTAACCCTTGTGCACTGTTCAAATTAACTACCCTTTTGTTATGTTAAAGATGAAAACATTCACTGAATTTAACGGATGTTAAATGCATCAGATAATTTGTTTTTCAATTTGTTTTGCATAAATCTGTTAATCAACCTCAGTCCTGATCAATACTACTAAAATGTTTAGAAAATTACAGGATTTTAACTCTTTAATTGCCAAATTCATAAATCATGTCACTGATTTAGTGAAAATGCACAGAATGGCATATTTTCAATATAAAAACTAATTGTGGACTAGATTTTTTAACCTTTTATCACAGTCTTTGCTGTGATACATTGTTAGATTTTCAATTTTTCTCCCTATTTTACTGTTGGTGGCTGTTTTTGCTTCATTGACTTCCATTATAACCACATTTGATAATGCATAAATACACAGTCTTTGCGCAAAAGTGCGCAAAGGTCACTCTCACACACTCACAGACACACATACATACACTTTAATTTGCTGTTATACTCTATATTTAATCCAGAAACTCAGCGTTTTTTGCACATGTCTATTTAAAGGGTTAATGGTGCCAACTGATGATTAACAGTAAAATGAGTAATTTGACCTCTTCCCAACAGGGAAAACCCCCAACAATCAAAAAATGCATCATTATATGGCATCATGGTTTTGCAATCAAAAAATGTGGTTATAATGGACGTCAATAGGGCAAAACCAGCCACTAACATTAAATTAGGGAGAAAAAATGAAAATGAATAAAAAACAATGCATCAAAGGCAAAGTTGTTTCACATGACCAAGACTTTGATAAAAGGTAAAACAAAAATCCAGTCTTTTTTTTTTCAAACTTTTTGTATTGAAGATATGCCATTTTGTGTGCCTTTTTTCACCAAAAACAGTGACATCATTTATGAATTTGGTAATTAAAGAGTTAAAATACTGTAATTTTCTAAGCAATTTAGTAGTTTTGATCAGGACTGAGGTTGATCAACAGATTTACGCAAAGCAACAGTTTAATTTAGTAGATGTTTTCATCCCGAACATACCAAAAGGGTAGTGAATTTGCCCAGAATTGTTGAGTTTTTCTAAAAAGTCTAAGCATTTTCTCAAAACATTATTCAAATAATATTTGTCACCAAAAATCATACTGCTATGTGAAACACAGAAAAGGTTACGGCCAAATTAATAAATATTCAAAATTACCCCAGAGTGGATGAAAATATCCCCAACAGTACATATGGGTTAAATACTTGTTTTAAACCAGTCTGACTATTTTTCTTCTGTTAAACATAAAATAATATTTTTGGAAGAATTTTGGAAACCAACAACTGACACCCATAGTAGGAAATACAAATACTATGGAAGTCAGCAGTTACAGGTTTCCAACATTCCTCAAAATATCCTCTTTTTTTGTTCAACAGAACAAAAAAAACTCTAAAATGTTTGGGAAGTCAATGATTAGTAAATGTTGACAGATGTTTTTCTTTTGGAGTGAACTATTACTTTAATTTCTTATGTTTACAGAATTCTGTTTAT
This sequence comes from Danio tinwini, assembly GCA_903798205.1. NCBI lineage: Eukaryota > Metazoa > Chordata > Actinopteri > Cypriniformes > Danionidae > Danio > Danio tinwini. The sequence goes on along the minus strand of CAIGQZ010004625.1, from coordinate 10,384,890 downwards.
TGGTCCTACATTGTCCATGCATTAAATTCAGATTTTAATATTGGCTAACATTGAGAACACTGAACAACATTGCTTGTATATACTGTAACACTTTTTATCTGCACTGTAAAAAAAAATCCATAATTTTCTGGTTTATTTCCGGCAGCTACGGTGCCAAAAAAAAAACTTAAAATAACGGTCGTTAAATTACAGAAATTTACTGTAAAATAACAGAGGTTGAATTACAGAAATTTACCAGAAATTAAAATTTAAGGAAATTTCTGTAATTTAATGTCTGTTATTTTACAGTAAGTTTCTGTATTTTAACGGCCGTTATTTAAAAAAAAATTTCCGGCACCCCAGTTGCTGGAAATAAACCGTAAAATTACAGATTTTTTTTACAGTGTGGCATATGTCCACGTTGAGAAAACCATAAGGAATAAGGCAAAAAACAACAGCAAATTCCCTTTAAAGCTCAATTGTGGTCAGTAGATTATAATGATGATTAACTCCCCAGGTCCAGACCCCATCCAATCTCACACATTTTCCCTAATGAATTCCCACAGCTGCTGATAGAGACTAATTATTGTTATTAGTTCAAAGTCTGGCAATTACCTCACTATTACCTCATTGCCACAAAGGCCAATTCATTGGCTAGCATCAGAGGGCCATGAGGCTATCGATTTCAGGCCGGATATTAAACATTAGGTGCATGCAGAACCTATCTGATGAGAAGATGTTTTTCCTCCTGAGGAATATATTTGCTAAAGAGCTGGACTGAATACATATAGACACATCAGCAGTGGAGACCACAAGATTAGCTGAAGCAAGGGAGAGGACGACCTTGCATTGTGGCAGCAGATCATACGAGTTTGCAGCACTTCTCTCCATCTGTCAGCGCCAGCTTTAGATATGGCTTCAGCTCACCAGCTCGTAAAAAATCGGTCATAATCTTCCACCCATTATATCGCAGCTGGTTCAACGTAACACTACAGGATGTAATGATGCAAACACAGCACACACACTACCAAAACACACTAACATCTTGTTGTGACTAAAAAAGGCTATTATCCTTGCATTGTGCATTTTTAACAGCAGCTCTAATTAGCCAAGCCTGGCAAATGTCATAACAGAGCAGCTGTCTAAAGTATCCGTATTGTATTTGTTTGGATTTGTGTGCATGTTGACCCAAGGTTGTCCTAAAAAAAATCCGCACTCATTATTTGAACATAAAATGCAACTTTTATGTGGTTCTGACAAAACTGGCGTATCAAAAAACACAAATTTGCCTCTCGACTCATCATGTGAGACCTTATCAAGCCCATGCACAATGAACTGACTTTAGGAAGGAAGTCAAAGTGTTATGAATTTATCTTCCTCAGCGCATAACAAAACAGTTTTCCACAAGCAGCAAAACTAGTTTTAACACCACAATCAATTTACAGGCTGAATTCAATTTCTGTGAGCATGATCACACATAATTTGCTGGCAAAGTATTTATAATGTACTTTGTATTATATAATGTATAATGTATTTGAAAGTCCCACTATTATGCTTTACCTGACGTTTCCTTTCATATGTGTTTTTCGAATAAAGGATGGGCGCTATCTATTTTAAATAAATTATATGGTACGAGGCAATGCTGTTTTGTATTGGCATACAATAGTTTGCTATGAATTCATCTGAAAAATAACACAGAGTGTATGGAGGCAGATCAGTCTCAAAAATAATACATTTAAAAAATAATATACATACATTCACAGAACAATTCACATTTACAAAATCCAATTTGTACATCTGTAAATACACAATTCATGAATTAACAAGTGAAAATCATAAATATTTTTGACAAATGAATTGGATTTGTGTATTTTTTAATAATGTTTTGAATTTACGGATTGTATTTGCACATTTATTTTATTGTTTTTTGAATTTAAGTATTGTATTTGCATATTTTAATTGTGTTTTGAAATTACAAATTGGATTTGCATATTTTTGAATAGTTTTTTATTTACAAATTGGATATGCATATTTTTTTATTGTTTTTTTAATTTACAAGTTGGATTTGTATTTTTTTTTCTTTTTCTTTTTTTTACAAATTGGATTTGCATATTTTTTTTTATCTTTTTTTATTTAAATTTGAATTAGCATGTTTTGAACTTATGAATTGAATTTTGTAAATGTAAATTGTGTTGTGAATGGAGGAATTTTATTTTGTAAATATACAATATGCAAATATTATTTTTTGAGACTGATCTGGATCCATAAGAGTGAGCTGCTGCAAGGAAAATGCCTAATCCAATTTGTCCTAAAGCCATGCTTTATTTAAGGGCTTTATAACAACTGGTAAGATACGGTAAGATATCGTTACTCACATTATTTGAAGCAGCAGAAGAGACACGTGTGCTGCTGACAGTCTGTTACAGATATGGTGTTTTCCTCTGTGTGTAACTTACATTTCACAGATACAAAAGCCATCTGTATGTGTGAGGACCCTGCTGAAAAAATCCAGCTTAAACCAGCCTAAGCTGGTTGGCTGGTTTTAGCTGGTCGACCAGCCTGGTTTTAGAGGGGTTTTGGCCATTTCCAGCCTGGTTTCCAGCTATTTCCAGCCTGGTCTTAGCTGGTCAGGCTGGGAGTTAACCAGCTAAAACTAGCTTGACCAGCCAAAACCAGCTATGTCCAGCTTAACCCAGGCTGGTCAAGCTGGTTTTAGCTGATTTAAGCTGGTCATTTTCCAGCCTGAACAGCTAAGGCCATGCTGGAAATGTCTGGAAACCAGCCTGGAAATGGCCAAAACCCCTCTAAAACCAGGCTGGTCAACCAGCTAAAACCAGCCAATCAGCTTAGGCTGGTTTAAGCTGGATTTTTCAGAAGGGGAGGTCATGGAAATATTTTCCATTTCACTGGTGACACTTTGTCATGCCGGTTCCCGCTGCCATGCCCATGCGCACCAAACTAATGAATGTAATTAATTATTTTTTTTCACACAACAGAGCGGCCTCCAGTTTCATTCATGTATTGTCATAAACACAGATTTTTATCACAAGCAGTTTTACCATTTACTCCCATTTATTAGGTCTATTCTAGTCATTTATATCAAATGAATCAGAGAAAATTAGCAGAAAATAACATACTTCCTCATTGCACAATGAAGTGAATAGCACAGTATTATTTCAATTAAATATCCATTTTGAACAACTATTTTTATTGGGCAATAAATCTGCCATATTTCGAATTTTAAACCAGCAATGGTTACTTTTATGACTATAGTTAAAAAAACATGTTTTATTATTTTAACGTCTAAAAGCATTAGACCTATTGTTTGTTGTTTTTAGGAGGTTGTTTTATATTGTATTGTTGTTGCTATTATAGGCTACAGTTACAATGTTAGAATGCCATGTTATAAAAAAATACTATTCATTCATTCATTGATAAATTTTTTTTTCAGCTTATTCCCTTTATTAATCTGGGGTCACCACAGCGAAATGAACCACCAACTTATCCAGCATATGTTTTACACAGCGGATGCCCTTGCAGCTACAACCCATCCCTGGGAAACACCCATACACTCTCATTCACACACATACACAATAGATAATTTAGCTTACCCAATTCACCTATATCGCATGTCTTTGGACTTGTTGGGGAAACCGGAGCACCCAGAGGAAATCCACACAAACACGGGAAGAACATGAAAACTCCACACAGAAATGCCAACTGACCCAGCCGAGGCTCGAACCAGCAAACTTCTTGCTGTGAGGTGGCAGTGCTACCCACTGCACCGCCCTAAAAATACCATAGTCTATAAACATTGATTCAGTGGACAATAATGGGCAACATGTAAACACAATAAAAGATTTTTCCTCCCCGATATATACCATAGCAATTTGGTCAAAAAAATACAGAGAAATTATTTTTTTGTCATCCATTTCATCCAGCCCTAATTATAAATCTACAAAGTCTGCAAAGATTCAAAGTTCAAAATGTACATTAAACTGTGGTATTGAACTGTCTGGCATTAATTGTATAATATCAGTCTATGGTTTTTATCAGTTACCGTTCATCAGTTTCTACTTTGTCCCTCAGACACTCTAATTGTAGCAGAGGGTTGAGCGGTATTCCCCAAAAGTAGAATTAAGAAAGCCAGGATAGCAGAATAAATGTGGTTTGACCTAGTCAACTCATGCTGGCTTCGCACGTTTGCTAATCCAGGATATGCTGCTATGTTAAGCCTGGTGAAGATAGCCGGGATAAGTACATGTCCAAGCATTCTTAACCAGACCATGGAAACGATCAAAAAATCAATAATGCAAATATGGACAAAACCTGATCTGAACCAGTCAGGGCCAAAGTTTAAAAGTGCCCCTCTTGTCCACCAATCCTATAACTCCCACTGATCTATTAACTCCCATTACTTTCCTCTAGAGACGTTGACTTAAATGTGTCCAGTTTATCATGAAAATAAATAGCAAACACTTACCCATTTATATTTTAATATATTTTATGTTAAAATTTATTTTTAGTTATCTAACATATTATCATATATGTACTAGCTTTGATCCCTTTCCTTTAAATTAGATTTTTTCTAATCTATATTATGGGGTATATAATAACCCATGTAGCAAAGAATTCTGGCCCAGATTTGGCATAAAGCTGGCACAGCAGGTGTTCATCCGGCACTGGTATATAGCATGTGGGCCAAACATGGACTGGGTTTGGCAAAGGTGGCAAAAGGTCTTTAACGCAGCAGACAAGAATTGTGCCAGATGTAAAATGTAGTATTTGGCCCAGATGTTAATGAGTGATATGTGGGCTATGTAAGTTTGGCCTATCTTGACCCACATTTAAAAAAATAAATAAAAGTTGTTTTTGAGTAAAGAAAAAAATCTACCAATCAGGTCGCTTCATGCCCATAGTGTGCTTAAAGCACAATGCTTCATGGGATTATCAATTTCATTGCAGCTGTGACACACCAACCTATCTGGCCCAGTTCAGCCCCAGTTATGGATTATTAAATTGGCTGAGACTTGACCCAGATATGGTCCATGTTTGGCCCATGTCTGGAAGCCAGACTTGGTCCAGTCATGTACCATAATTCACTGTAGCATGTGGGCCAAGCAAAATCTTATTGTGTGGGCCAGAGCTGGGCCAGAGAAATGTTGCTATGTGGGAAGGGTTTGGTCATAAAATCATTGTTTTTCCAGATAATTATTTAAATTCCATTTGATACAAGTAAACAACAGCATATAGGCTATTAAAATCACTAAATGTTTGCAAGTGCTAAGGACGGGTTGAAATTGTACTTTCTTTACCAATAATGCATGTAGGTAAGTCGACCACAGCAGACTAGGTCATTCCAATTAGAGCAGAGAAGATGCTCTGAAAGCCAGGGTAAAGAGAGATTGGATCCTTAAACAAACCATTTCAGACACAGGAAAGAGGTGGGAAGCAGTATAATATGTGAAAAATAAAGTATTTCCTTCATTAAAAAACAGCTTAAGGTTGGCTGGTTTTAGCTGATTGACCAGCCTGTTTTTTTGTTTGTTTGTTTTTTCATTTTCAGGCTGGTGCTAGCCATTTCCACCCTAGCTGGTCAGGCTGGGAGATGGCCAGCTAAAACCAGCTATGTCCAGCTTAAACCAGGTTTTACAGATTTTGCAGTGTTGACCTCAAAAAATCAATTAAGCCTTACATTTTTCTGAAGAATGTAGAATAATACAACAGCCATTAGTCTTTCATTAAAGTATTCAGGTTCATTTTGGCGTTAAAAAAAGGTGTTGTTTAAAATGCACCCTGTTTGGTTTTTCTAATCAGTAATCAAATGGCTATTTCATTAAAAGTCTACAGTATTTAGCTGAAGACTTTCATTTGCTTATTTAAAAAACTGTTTGAGATCAGTGTATTAATAAAGCGAGGCAGATGGCCGCAGTCCCTCCCCAGTACTTCTGCAAAGTAATAAAAGGGAAACCATCTCTGATCAATCACTAGACATGGGGTGGACAACGATGTCCTCATTACCACGATGGCGCCTCAGAGGCACAGTTGCTTGATAGCCCTCTAGTTTATCTGCGCCTGCAGTTTGGCGAGCCTTCTGGGTAATTGGCACCAGCAGCAACAATCAACAGAGAGAGCATTCATTTCCCCTTTTTTTAGTTTCAAAACCTCGCCGAGTTTCAAAAGGTGCTTGCATGCTAACAAATTTTGGACCTTTTTTAGATATTGAAATCTCCATAAAATATGATTCGTTATTTACAGAATGCCTTAAAATTGCTTTGTACACATTGATTTTTTTGTATTTTCTTAGGACTGTACCTGCATTAATGATGTTTTTAAAGCTTTTACATGGGGGTTTTAGAGCTTCTTCGATTAAGCATAACGCATTGCTGCCACCTAATGGAAGGCTGAAGACGTGCATGCCAGAATTACATATTAAGCTACGGTCTGAAATATTGTTTTATAGTTCCTTCTTTTCACTGAACCAGGAGCAGCTGAAGGACTGTTATGTAATTTGTGTTTTGTTTATACAGCGTTTGCAAGTGAAATATGCTGACGGCGAAACTAATAAGACTTTTTTGTGCCACGTTGCACATGCGAGAAAGTTCTGTGTCCTCATAAAATTCTGCATTCCTCAAAGTATGACCTTTTGTTGAAGGTAGATTTTCATTTAGGCTCTAAAATACAGACAAACTGGACGAATTCATTTAGACGGAACAGAATGTCCTGTATAAGTGAGTTCAAGAAAAAAATATGTACTTCACGTTTTCCATCACTGACAGTTAGCATTAGCACAATGAAAGCGAAATGATTTAGCTTGTTTACTTTTCATTATTGACTTGATTATCCTATTTTACGGTTTCGTAAGGAGAAGGATTATTCAATAGGCCTATTGGAAATGCTTTTCATGGGGTTATTTGCTAGCCATTATGTCTTTATCTCTATTAGCTGATAATTTAAATGTTATTAGGTAGTTTTCTTACCATTTTAAAATGGCGTCGACCTATAACTAGACTGTTTACATTATGGTGACTACAAATAGGATAAACTAAAGTAAAATGGGTCTTCTTTTGACAGTCATCTTAATGTCAAAATGTGACATTTTGTGCCAATAAACCTCAAATCACATATATAATCTATAAATGTATAATTATTACATTATGTATATTGTCCTTCATAATATTGACATTCTCAGATTATCCATGGACTGCAATATTGATCATTTATGATGATTTAGATGACTTCATTCATTCACTGTAATGACATATGATATATAAGCTATGAAAGTAAAACCAGCCCTGTATGTTTTTTATTTATGTATTTTTAAGATATGACAGATATTGTAAATAATGTTTTGTTGTTGAGTTCAATTGTTACAGATCACTAAATGAACAGAAGGTTATGGAGGATGCAGCGTTACTTTCACATTTCTGTAGATCTACTGAAGAGAGGTGGATTAATTTAAAGAGGCAGACTAAACACTTGTGTCAACACAATTAGTTTTGGTAATGTTTATATAAGGACAGACACTGCAAAACAGGACGGCAAGGAAGACAAAGCAAGACAAGGCACAAGAAACACACAAACTAGAAAATTATTACTTTACTATCCTGAAGAATAATGGTGATATCTTTTATTTGGATTGTGCAAAACAATAAGGGATTTTAGCTACATCGCAAATGTACCTGGCGAAAAAGAATGGCAAGTAATGTAGATCAGTATTGAGATATTAAATCGACTATAGCAATGGCACTTTATTGACATGTAGACATATTTGACCACTTCATTTTCATTTGCATTGGTTTTACTTGCATTAATTTCCTTAGAAATGCTGTATTATTCAAATAATGTGAAGTTTATATGAAATTATGTATTCATTTGTCTGTGGTGAAATTAAAATAAGTATATAAACATGTAGGCCTATAGTTTTATTCATAAAATAGATCAGACCTTGGTAACTTTTTCGACAAATTTTCTGCTTAATATAGAACAAAAAATAAATCATTTATAATTTATAATTTTTTTCATCTATTACAACTATTACTATTATTATTATCATTTTAATTAGCTGATTTGCTGAGCATTTTTATACTATCAGTTCACTAAAAAGAGATTAGTTGACTGCTTTAAAAAGTGAGTAAACCCATTGACTTGAAATAAAGCGATGTGCATAATAAAAAAAAAACTAAGTCAACTTAATAGTTACAAGTTACAGCATGTTTAGTCAGTTTTTAAAGTAAAGTTAACTTGCCACTTTTAGGGCAACATGTTTGCTCACTTTTTAACTAATTTTCAAATTAGTTAAATGCAAAACCACAAGTTAAGATGCTTAATATTTTTGAAAACGTGATGCAGTTTTACTAGGATTCTTTTAAAAGAAATGCAAAAGTCACAGCATTTATTTGAAATAGTGATTTTTTTTTCCTTTTTAATTGTCTTTGACCAATGAATTCCTTTCCGCCACAAAAATACTGACCCCATACTTTTGAAAGACATTCTATATTGATGAGGAAATCATAAAAGTAGAAGTAACACTTTAAAAATGAAAATATAGTTCAAGTTTCTAAATATATCTCTAGATTCTCAATACATTTCATCTTTTGACATGTAAAATAGTATGGCTTCCTTTAAGTATCGCACATTACATTACGGGCTCTATCCATCACACACAACCACATTACATAAAATAACTCTGTAGTTTTGCTCACACACCATCAATAAATGAAACACAGTCCACTTGCTGAATTAACAGTGCAGGTCCAAATACACACTGTGTAAACACCTCTATTTGTCCTGTCACTTGACACATTCGCTTTACATAAGAATAGCAGCACACATTCAGTTTTAACAGTAAGATGATGTACAACCCCAAATCAGAAAAAGTTGGGACAGTATGGAAAGCGTAAATAAAAAAGAAAGAAAAGATTTCTAAATTTACTTGTATTTGACTTGTATTTCATTGCCGAAAATACAACAAATGTTATTTAATGTGTTCCTCGTGATTTATTTATTTTTTTTAATAAACATGCATTCCAATTTTGGTTCTTGCAAAACATTTTAAAAAACAGTTGGGACAGTAAAGCATTTACCATTTGTAATGTTGCCATTCCTTTTCACAACACCTAAAAGAGGTTTAGTGACTGAAGATACCAAGTGATGAAGTGTTTCAGGGGTTATTTTGTCCCATTCTGCCTGCAAACAAGTCTTAAGGTTGGCAACAGTACAAGGTCTTCTTTGTTGGATTTTGCGCTTCAAAATCCACAACACATTCTCTATTTTAGACAGGTCAGAGCTGCAGGCAGGCCAGTCAGGTACCTGTATCCTCCTCTTCCACAGCCAGGACTTTGTAATGAGTGCAGAATGTGGTTCTGCATTGTCTTGTAGGATCATTTTCTTCTTTGGTCCGGTGCACACAGCATACATTTCTCCCCCCCAAAAAAACTGAAATACTGATTCATTTGACCACAGTACATGTTTCCACTGTGTGTTGGTCCATCCCATATGCCTCCAAGCCCAGAGAAGTTGATGATTTTGGACACTGTTAGCATAGGGCTTCCTTTTGGTACAGTATGATTTTCACTGGCATTTGTGGATGTAAACGTATTGTGTCATTTGACAAAGGTTTGCCAAAGTAGACCTGAGCCCATGTGGTGATATTGCTTATAGATGAAGAATGATTCTTGATGCAGTGCCGCCTGAGGGATCGGAGATCACGGTTGTTCAGCTTAGGCTTGCCCCCTTGTCCTTTACGCACTGAAATTCCTCCAGATTCCTTGAGTCTTTTAATAATGTTATGCACTGTTAAAAGTGAATATCCAAACGTCGTCCTATCTTTCTGTTAGGACCATTGCTTTCAAACATTTCAATAATTTTTTTCATGTATTTGTTGTCAAACTGGTGATCCTCGGCCCATCTTTGCTCCTAATGGACTAGACCTTTCTTGGTTGCTGCTTTTGCACCAAATTATAATTACAATCACCTGCTGACATCACCTGTTTCAAATCACATCGTTATTTAACAAAATTACCTGATTTCTAGCCCTAAATTGCTTCTGCCCCATCTTTATTTGGAATGTGTTGCAGGTCTGAATGACAGGAAAGGATGTATGTTTACAAATTACATGAAGACCTGAGAAAACATTAAATATTTTGTGTTCATATTGTCTGCAATGAAATACAAATTAAAAGTATTACAAAGTAATACAAAGTAAATTTAGAAATCACCACTTTTTTATTTATTTGCATTTTCCATACTTTCCATAATGTCCCAACTTTTTCTGATTAGGGGTTGTATTTCCATAAAATATCACAGAAAAGTGTATGCCTATTTGAAAATGACCAATTGTCGCAGTGCTTTACCAGAGGCACGTTGGTCATTCATAATGCTTATTTCAAGAGTCACATTGGGTTGACCCAAATTTAAAAATACTATAGTCATTTAGGTCTCACTTTATGTTAGGTGGCCTTAACTAATATACTTGCACTGAAATTAAACATTTGTTACAATGTACTTGTACCTACTTGTATGTGTAAACCCTTTTTTTACATTGTACTTATGGTTGATTAAATACATGCATGTAATTACATCTGTAAGTCATTTCTGTACACAGTGTTGACCATTCCTTACACCCTAACCCACCTTTAAACCTACCCATACCACTAAACCTGCCTCTAACCCTACCCATATCCCACCTCAACTGTTCTGAAATACATTATGAACACAGTAAGTACATTGTATTATTATTTTTTGATCCAAGTACATAGTAGGCCACCTAATACAGTATAGTGTGATCATAATTTATAGTAAATTCTATAGAGAGTTTTTGAGCCATACTATAGTACAGTATTTAAAAAAATCTGTTGTGGTAATTCTATAGTTGCTATAATTACACAAAATATAATAATATAAACAAATCACCTAATACTGTAGTTTTGTACAACTATAGGGTCCATTATAATACAATACACCACAGTGTACTGTAAAAAAAAAACAAATGCATACTACAGTATTTACTACAGTTTATCAGTTCACTATAGTTAATACTACATCATGCTGTAGCTTTCATTCACAAAGTGTTGTAAATACCATAATATATACAGTTTAAATAACGTTACTATAGTATGGTTCAAAAATGCTGTAGTATTTACAGTAAATTACCATAGTAGTCTTTAAGTAACATGATGTATGTGGCCTTGTTTAGGTCACATGGAAAAAAGGCGAAGAGACTGCGATCCTGATCCAAGTTTACAAAGTAAGAAAAAAAAAAGTCTGCAATTTGAATGTCTCTATTTGCTATTTTGCTGTACTGCTGCTTTTTTTATGCGGGTATTTCTGTGCAATCCCATAGGGCACGTGGGCAGCGATGGCACCCATTTCCACGGCTCCCTCCACATGGAACATCTGGTCATCAAAGTATATGTGGGGCCGGATTTTCTCCAGCATGGGACCTTTTGGGGCTCCAGCCAGGAAAAGAGCCTCGTCTGTTTCGAGTCCCCAGGCACGGAGAGTCTTTAAGGCGCGGATGCCTGAGCTGGCTGCGCTGCGGGCTGTCACGAGGTAGGTGCGGATGGGACAGTCCAAACGGTGGCCTTTAGCATAGAATTTCTTCTGAAGCTTCCCGAGCACTTCCAGAAAACCCTTTAGTGGCCCCTGTGAAGTGGACAGAGACCTTATTTAACATATATGAACTGTAGCTTATTCAATACAAAGTTCTGTCATGAAGCTCTAGATGGCGCAAACTAATGTGGTTCACCTAAAAATGTAAATTCTCATCTTTTTTTTAAGTTTTGTTGTTTCTGTTGAACACAAAAGATGTTTTGTAATGTTGAAAGCATCTAACTTCTATAGCATTGATTATTTATTTATTTTACTACTATGGATGTGAATGGTTACCACTTACCAGCATTCTTCAAAATAGCTTATTTTGTGTTTAGAACAAAAAGCAACACTTAAAAGTCTTAAACCACTTGAGAGTGAATAAATTGTAGGTACATTTTCTTTTTGGAGGGTGAACTATCCCTTTTACTTCATTGATAACTCAATCATGTTACATAGTGATGCTAATTGGTAGCTGTTTAACGTTTTTTTTTTTTTTGGGAGACCAAATTCTCCCAAAACAACTAAATATTTTCATTATCTATACCCATTACTATGTCAATCTTTCCACAGTTGTAATGATATAACAATTTTTTTTTTTTTTTTTGCAACAAAGCATTCTGAAAGGATTGATTTGATTGGTCAGTTGTGACAATCCGAGTTATTTGTTAAAGCGTTATAAGCCATGTATCAAACCATGAGCTTTCAGGCAGATCACAACAGTACAAACTATGTATATGAAAATCATAAAGACGAAGATATAAGTTGTACATCTCTGTTGTTCCTAATGCGTCCAGTAGGGGGTGGCAGATATACAGCCATATTGTAATTTGAATACAACGTGAAGTTAATACTGGAGTTGGAAAATCATGCTTTACAGTCTATTTAGACATCCAAAGTTTGACATGGTACCTGTGACGATTGGCTTTATGGGTAGGGGTGATGTAGGGCCATATAATAAGTGATTTTTGATCATGATTTTTATAATAATGTTCTAAAGGCTCTTAATAATACCGTACAGCCATAAAACTGCCTGGCTACAGGTCTGCAGCCTCCCCATATTGTTTAATGGGGGATACTATTGCTAATTATTATTATTATTATTATTATTATTATTATTATTAAGCACTGCCAATGTGACAATCAAATTCAAATCACAGAAAAATATAAATATATTTACTTAAAAAATGTGGTTGTGTCTGTGGAGTGAATATAGAGCATATAGGTAGATTTATTCGGTTGTGTCATTTACTACTTCATGGGAGAGAGCTGAACTAAAGATTATTTGGTGCTCATTTTTTGCTGCAGCTATCTGATTGGTGGATATGTTGTACAGTCTCATAGTTAATGTACTTTTTTGTAATTTACCAAACACGAGTGCATTTTTCAAAGCTTAATTGATTTTTCAAAGTTGAATTTTAAAGTAGAATTGGATGTTTAGGTTTAACAAAAGCATACAGAATCCATAAATAATCTCAAAGTTCACAACAGGTTTGTCTTTAAAGGTTAATATAACATAAAGGGCTCTATTTTAACGATCTCAGCGCAGTCAAAAGCACATGGCACAAAAGCATTAAGGATGTGTCTGAATTCACTTTTGCTATTTTAAGGACGGAAAAATATGCTCTGCATGCTGGTGCATGGTCCAATAGGGTTGTGCTTATTCTCTTAATGAGTTATGGGTATGTTTTCAGTATAACGTGCATCTCCATTCTGCATCTTTACTTTTTCTTTACTTTAACTTTACTCTTAATTTCATGTATAAGATAATGGTGTTGTACACACTCCACTGAAAACATCCATTAGCCTACATCTTTATTTTCATTTGTTAAGCGCAAAGATTTGTTTCAAAACTATTTTTAAATTCAGTTCCAATTTCTAGCAAATTAGTAAATGAATAATAATAACGAAGTGTGGTCAAAAAACTGAGTTATATCCAAACACATGTCCTATTCTTATGCCCCATATGGTAATGCGTACGTCTCAAATGGTGGACAAATCTAAACTTGATTTTATTAAAACAAATATAAATATGCATATAATAAATAATACTGCTAATAATAATTACATTATACAAATGCAAACTGTCATGAATAAACTGAAAAAAGCCCCTCGAGATGAAGAAGGCATGCAGGTAGTGGTTTTTATATTTATGTAGAAAATAATAATTTTTGGAACATTTTAATCCTTTTTTTCATATGTAAAGATATTTGTGTATTACTGTACACTCTGTGTGTATTAAGCAATGTTTGAACCTGCATAGGCGCATAACTAACACGCTCTGCGCTGGACTTTAGACCTGCTTTTAGTTGGTCAATGACGCAGTCTATTTCAGTTCCTCAAAATAGCAATACGCAGCAATGCGCCTTAACACACTTCCTTTCTAGACAGGCACACCTATGAGTCCACAAAAGCTATTTAAACAATATGGTGTATGATAGGACCAATAATGCTTTAAATGTGTCCCACTTTTGGGATCTGATAAAGTACTTTAAAAACTAATTCCAATTTTTTAAATATAAAAATGACACACATCACCTTTAAATATGCATTTTGCTTTTGCTCTTTAGCTTTCAGATACAAACAGCTCAAATGGGTTACAATAAAACCACATACATGATCTAACAATCTGTTTTCATTTTCCCTCTCGTGCTCAAAGAACTTGTCCAGGCCGTGGGCTTTAAAAATGCGCTCAGACTCATCAGAAAAGAGAACGGCATCGCCATCAAATGCCACTCTCAGCTGCGTCTCAGACACCTCAATCTGTTTTTCTGGCATAAACATGGTGGCTGCTGCAATTCCTATAAGAAGACACAAAAACAAAAGTAAATCTCACCATCCTAGAGGGAAAACACTGTGATTAATGACATTTAAAGTGTGCTCTTTAAAGAGATTGGGACCCATTAAGCCTCAGCAAAACAAATAGGTCATTGGATTGCTAAACATTCAGTCATTCTGGAGCTCAATGTTTTCCCACATTTCAATTACTTTTATATGGATTTTTGAAATTAACATTTATTTATGCCGTAATTAATATGATACATTTCCGCCTGTGATACCAATCAAAGCAACACACAGTGCGGTTCATTTAATGAAATGGAAAACCTCAAGAGCGATTCCTTTGACCACTGAGTCATTTTCATAATTCAAAATCAATGACAGGTCACCTCTCAAATGACCTCTCCAAACATACCACAAGCCTAATGTCTGCAAACCACCTGTTCAGACTGTTCAACGATATTTCAGTTAGTTAAAGGGATAGATCACTCAAAAATGTACATTTTATTTACCCTCAACTTGTTCAAAACCTTTTTGAGTTTCTTTCTTCTGTTGAACACAAAAGAAGATCTTTTGAAGAATGCTGGTAGCTGGCACCCATTGACCTCCATAGTAATGTTTTTTCCTACTATGGAATTTGATGGGTCCCAACAACCAGTATTTTTCGGAATATCTTGTTTTGTGTTCAACAGAAGAAAGAAACTCAAAGGATTAAACCCACATGAGAGAGAGTAATTGATAAGGTAATTTCCATTTTTGGATGAACTATCAATTTAATTCAATATGTTATTTCTTTTCTAAGTGTGTAGCATCATTGAGGCACATAATATAACTTTTATATATTATTTGTGAATCAAATTTGATTGAAACCTTAATATGTAAGTCTAAAATATCCTACAATCATTACATTTAGCATCAAAGGTCTCTTTTGAGCATGTTGTAAAAGTGAAACATGTACCACATGTTACACTAAAATGTCACATTTCTCTTGATTTGCTGAAATAAAATGTGCTACAAGATTAAGTACTAAACATCTGCTGTAGTTATCTTATGTTTACAGTGTCCTAACCTTCAGCGAGGGCCTCCTGAACCTTTTCAGCATCAGCAGACAAATACAAGTTTGTATGCCACGCTTTCAGGTACCCAATGGGGCTGCTGCCTCCCGTCATGCAGAACCGCTCGATGAATAGATCTGGGGAGAAGAGAAGAATATTAATCAGCAATTAACATGAGAGCCAGTTATTATTGAATTTACATATGTGCATTTGGCCGAAACTTTCATCCAAAGTGGGTACATTTAAGTTTATTATAATCTCTTGTTTGTTTATGTCTATTTTTTTAGAGTACTGTGCCAGGTCAAAAAAGGGAATATTTATCACTATAAACTGTAGTCTATGATTTAGTCTATGGTTTACAGTGACACCTAGTGGTGTCACTATATTTAGAAAAAAATGTTATGAATGGCACTGTAGAAATACAATTAGTAGTGAACCCTGAGAATAAAAGCCTAAATTAAAGCTGTTCATCATAAGAAGCAACTCTGTCTTTTCAGAAAGTTTGGATTAACAGTCTGGTTCATATGCATGTATTTTTTTAGCCTCTTTGTGTACTTTTAAAGGGGTGGTCCACTATGATATCATATTTTAAACTTTAGTTGATGTGTAATGTATCTCTGAATGTAATATGCTCAAAGTTCAATGCACAGACAGACATTGGCTTTTACAAAGTTAGCTTAGCAAAGCCTACAGCGAACAAAGTTTGGGGACAACAAAAAGTACATCTGGGTTAATGAGATCACATTTCAGCTGTGTCCTCTTGATTTTCTGTCTAAATCAGGCTTACACTGACACGGCTACACTGACTGACAGTATTTACACAGCAGAGGCACAGCATGTGCTAATAGATGATAAAGTCTAGATCGGATATGCGGCTGACCGTAAGTGCGATATGCACATCAATGTAGCAGCATTTTTTATGACCTTGTATGACAATAATTAATATTTTAACAGTACTGTGACGGTTGAGTTTAGGGTTGGGGTGGGGGTAGGTGTTAAAAAATAAAATGTTTGGGTGGTAATTTAATAGACAGCATAAATAATACTCAGTACAACTACCGTTTTTACATTACTGTGATGGTTGGGTTTACAGTTGGGGTGGGGGTAGACGTTAATAAAATACAATAAATGGGAAATTTTATAAATAATATAAAGAATTCTTATTAACTTCCAGCCGCAACCGTATGTGATCTAGCAACAACCCTATTAGACTGGACATGACACTTCCTGGTGACGTGGAGCCGATCCCCGAATTACAGCACATTATGTTAGCTGACCAATAAGGACCTCTTGAGGGCGGGCTTTCGAAGGAACTAGGAAATATGACAGTCGTTTTTATGTTAGCTGAGTAGCTGTATATAATTAAAGTAAGATATATGAAAATATAACGTGATTTTTGCAAATGAAGCATGAGCACACGTTGCTTTGAATCTTATAAACACAAATAAGCCTGAAAAATACACTCTGGACCACCCCTTTAAAGTACTTTTATGGAAAATAGACTTTCAGTGTTAGACCATATATTTGAGTGAAAATGTCTTCATTTGTGTTCTGAAGGTGGAGTCTTACGGATTTGGAACAAATTAAGGGTGAATAAACGATGACAAAATGTTAATTTTGGGGTTGACTGTGCCTTTAAATAATTATTAGAATGAGCTTCAGCCAAAACTGAAAATTCTGTTAACCCTTCAGACGCATTTAATTTTCTTTCTTCTCTAAAACACAAAAGATGTTAATCAATTTCCAACATTCGATTAGTTTGGAAAAAGTTCATTTTTATCTTAATATTGGAAAAACAAAAGAGCTATGACTGGGTAGTCAAACAAAAGCAGCAGATACTAGATTTTATAAACCAGTCATCATAAATAGAAAAATAGTGCACAATGCCAGTTGAGAAGTTTTAATGTTAGTACACAGACTTTAAACATGGCATAGCGATCATTAATAGAGAGTTTTCTCACGTAGTATTGTCTCATGGTTTGGTAACACAACACTTAAACAGAAGAATAAATTATCACAAATTATCAATCAGGCAAATAAGATAACTAGTTACAAACAACATTTGCTGCAGATTTTATTTGACTCTTTTATGGAGAAAAAAAACGGCAATTGTGATTTTTAAAGATAATACACATCCTCTTAACTCAGCTTTTGAAATGTTACCATCAGGACGCACGTTTAAATTTCCCTGAGCCCGAAGAAATGCTTATGAAATGTCATTTATCCAAATTACAGTTGTTGTATTAAGTCAGATCACTGTTTAATGTGAATACGGCAGTGTTAAGAATGATCTGCAGTAATATATATGGAGCTAATTTGCTTTTTTAGTTTTTAATGTTGGTTGTTGTCTAAATGATTGTTGCTATTATGTGATTGTTGCATAGTTGTATGTGTGTTACCAGTGTTAAAGACAAATTTCCTTTCTGTACCAAGCACAACGAACAATGAAGTTTAACTAAACTAAACAAAAATATAAGAAACCAGTAAACATTTGGAACAACTTGAGTCCAAGTAAATAGTGAATTCATTTTCATTTTTGGGTGAACTATCTCTTTAAGATAATTTGTTTGTTTGTGAGAAGATTTGACTATTTAGACAGCTCATGAACTGTTTAGCAGATGGAAAACTAACACTGATGGGAAATGTTAAGCTAATGTGCTCCTTTTAGCTTTTGACACATTGGTGCATGAGTGCCAGCTCAGTAAAACATCAGCAGGAGGTTTGATTTACATGACACGTCAGGGCCAAGTTTGCCCAGGGGTAGAGCTAGGGATAAGGTACAGTCAGATGATCATTATCGTAAAATGAACCCCAGTTCTGACGCAGAGTAGCTTGGTCTCACATAATCCTGAAGGGGTTTATTTTGCGATGCTTATGCTACTAATATACAGTTGAGGTCAGCTTCATTTTTTGGGGGAAATATTTGAAAAAGAAAAAACACAAAAGGGCTAACAATTTTAACTTTAGGTTTATAGAAGATGATAACTCTACATGATCATACTTATTAAATGGCTACTTTGTAAATATGTAAACACATTCATTTTATCCTGTCAGAAGAATGTAACTGCTGAATGCAACGAGAGAAATTTGTCGCAAAGGTTTGTCGCGGATGAGGACCGGGGAGGGGGGATTGGGGGACGCGTTTGCTACCCTTACTATTCTGCCACCCTAGGTGGCCGCCTAGGTCGCCTCTATGGATGCGCCAACTCTGGATGTCTCTTTTGCCCGTCACACCCGTTACAGGTCTTCCATTCTATGCTAATGAGCTGAGAATCAGAATCAGGTGTGTTTGGTGTGTGTGTTTGGTCCTCCAGATATGTGGTTGAGAAACACTGCTTTAGCTCATCCATAAATGTGATTTCTGTAGGAGTCCCATATGATGTCATAAAGACTGCAACTCGTATTATTCCATAAGCTATGATGTCATCAAACTATACATTTATTGCTGTGAATTTGCACCCTCTAGTGGCAAAAACTACATAATGTGCCTTTAAAAAATTTGCATAGAAAAATCATTAACAAGAAGCACAACAATATTTCATAAAAATAGGAATTGTCTATTTTGATTTTAATTAATTCATTTTCTTTCGGCTTAGCCACTTTATTTATCAGGGGTCGCCACAGCGGAATGAACCGCCAACTTATCCAGCATCTGTTTTACGCAGCGGATGCCCTTCTTGCCGCAACCCAGCACTGGGAAACATCCAAACACTCTCGCATTCGCACTCATACACTATGGCCAATTTAGATTATTCAATTTACCTATACCGCATGTCTTTGGACTGTGGGGGAAACTGGAGCACCCAGCCGGGGCTCAAACCAACGACCTTCTTGCTGTCCATTGACAGCCGTTGCTAACCATTGAGCCACCGTGCTGCCGATTTCAAATAATGCCTTTGGAAAGTCAATTTTATGTTTAGCTACTAAATAAATAGATAAAACATGCATCATTATAAAATATGAATATATTAGTGATGTGTAAGTAATATTTTGTATACATCTGGAAGCTAATGGGACTAACCTTCCCCACAAAAACATTCACTTGGTATTTTAGATCAAATAATATTTCATGCAATCCAACTGGCTCTGTTTATGAGCCCAAAAACAGCTGGAAAATAGGCTTTAGAAGAAAGAAATAATTCTAATAAAGACCCTTTCTTATTTTCTTTTATATGATTTTTGTTGTCGTCATTGCCGTCAAGGGTTTTGGAACTATAAGACTCGCTTTTATCTTCCAACTAACATCTAACATATTTTGTGGTTCAGAACATGGAGTTCTGACTTCAAATAGTTCTTGAAACGTCAGTCCATATCCTCATATTTGTTGTTTTGTCCAAAGAGAGGCCAAAAGATGGAGCGGTGTTTGTTTTCTCTGCAGTTCGCCACCGGAACGATCAAAACCAGTCCAGCTGTGGCGCTGCAGGGAGCTGAGGAGGAAGTGGCTGCTTTGTGATACAGAGGTTACGGGAGTCATGTGCGTCTCTGTGGGAAGATGTGATTGGCCAGCTGGAGATCTATCCACTATGAAAACATTTGCATTTACAGTTCTGTGTACTCAAAGTCATAAAGCTACTTAAAGGGATAGTTCACGCAAAAATGAAAACACTGTCATTTCTTCACCCTTAATTGGTTTGAGTTTCTCTCTTCTGATGAACACAAAGGAAGATATTTTGAAGAAAGCTAAAAACCTGTAACTATTGATGTCCATATTTGTTTTTCCTACGATGAACATCAATGGTTCCCAGTTTTCATGTTTCTTCAAAACGACTGTTTTCAACAGAAGAAAGAACCTCATAAAGGTTTGGAACAACTTCAGTCTGTGTAAATAGTGAGTAAATTTTCATTTTAACATTCAGGGTCCTATCAAACACCCGGTGCAATAAGGCACAAGACTTGTTTGGCGCAATTTGTTGCTATTTTCAGACTAACGCAACCCAAATTTTCACGTTTTGCACCCATTTTTTATATAGCAAATCCAATTGTGCCACTTCGTGGACTATATAACAAATAACAAATGCACCATGGCGTGATCCAACTGACTCTTAAAGGGAATGTGAGATGATTGGTTTATTGCATGTTATGCTCATAACACACCCATAACTCATTAAAAGAATAAGCACAATCCTGTTAGACCATGCGCCGGTTGTATTTTTCCGTCCTTAAAATAGCAAAAGTGGATACGGACACTCCCTTAACACTTTTGCGCCATGCGCTTTAGACTTTGTGCCTAGATCGTGAAAATAGTGCCCTCAATGTTTTCAATTACTGATACTCCAGCACTTTCTAACATGTGGTTTCTGATTTCTTCATAAACCACTTTAATTTACACATTTTACTGCATTTTACTACCAAAAACATCTACAGTAATTTCTGTATATATTATAAGAATAAATATAAAGCAAGCAGTTGCCTGCATAGCATATTGTCTTGACATTGGAAGTTTTTGCAACAGTTAATGTGTTTCATATCCAAACTTACCATACAGTGTTATATATACAGTGTTATGTACTTGCATTATGTACTTACATTATCCCAAATTTTAACTTTAAATTACATTTTTTACTTGTCTTCCTGTATCATCATGATAATGATATCACACACCCTCGATTTCTGGTTTATTTTTATAGAAATCAGTGAAACACAAAGATGCTGTAATATGTTGAGCGTTTTATAAGACTACACAGCAGCATTATAACAAAATCATATGATAATACAGAACTGCTTCTTCTCCTCATGATCATGACCAAGAGAAAATTAAGTGGTCGACTGTGGCATAATAAAAGCTCTGCTGTTTTTGTGTGGCGCTCGACATCAGTAGTTGCTTTATCGCTTTCATTTCGCTTTGACAGCTTTCAGTCTTAATCTGCAGCAAACTACCTTGTTTTTATGTTTTAAATACTTTAGCTCATTCATCAAAAGGAGTCCCGTAGGATGTAATGAAGCATTTGTTTGTTGTAAATACATGCCCTCTAGTGGCAAAAATGACATATTGTCCCATGAGATGTAATGAATTCCAACTCCTATAGTTTTACACCAAGACAAGGTGTCATCAAACTATGCATTTGTTTGTTGTAAAGACATGCCCTCTAGTGGCAAAAATGACATACTGTCCCTTTAATAGCTGTTTCATTAAATTATTTTTGATCATCCAATACTGATGTACATGTAAATGGCTAGTATGAATGCAGGTTATAAAAAGGTCAGCAATACACTTACTGTGGTAATTGATGGTGTTGATGAGTCTGACGCCAACATGGGCATGGTTGTAAGTTACCAGCACAATGTCAAAAAGCTCCTCGCTTTCTGGATAGAGCTCTCTCAGCTGGGTGTTTACTGTTTCCAGAGCCTGGGGAAAAAAACATGTAAAAGAAGTTTTATAATGAAATAAAGCTATCGCACATTAACATGTATAGGGTTGTTTATAATCTTATAATGCATTATGTTTTTAGAAAGCATGATCAGATATGTGCATTTTTACCTTGACGAATGGGAATGCTGGGCCAGGAGCAAAGGGCTCATTCTCATGCTCCACCTGATACCTGAGGTACTCCTCGATGCCTTTCTGCTCAAACACCTTCTGCTCTTTCTCTGTGCGGAACATAACTCGGGAAGACACGGCTATGGTCACTGCATTCTCTGGTTTGGGCTGAACAGAGATGAGGAAACGGCTGTGAGACATTCATCACAAACGTAAAGACATTTTGAGCAATTGGCAGGCAAATACCTGGGAATACGTTTATAAAAACATGCACGTTTTTATCAAATTGGACTGTCTGACTGACTGTTTAGAAGTCTTCAGAAATCATGCAGTCAAAAAATCAACACAGGCTCATTGTGGATATGTACCCCTGTCTACATTTTTGGAGAGCACACATTATGTAGCCAGAGGTACGTATGGCTGCATTTTGTCTTTAAAATGAACGCTCTGCCAGCGGCTTCTGTTCCTTATAGCGCTACTAGCCGACCGATTACGTCTGTGTGGATGGCGTTTCTAGTGTTACCAGTTTGCCCAGTAGCTCGCCACGTATGCCGATGGACTTGGGATGCAGAGTTGAGATGACTGCGACAACGGGGTTAGAGTCTTGTGAAGAACGGTTCCAGAAACCAGGTAAATGAAAAGCAAAATAATAAATAAATAAACAACAGGCTGATAACTTGAAATCTTGCGGCCGCAATGTCTTTTCTTTTTTTAGATTGCTTTTGAAAACACTATTTTGTAGTCAGTCAATCAGTCAGTCGACAGCAAGCTGGCCTAGTCGCCTAAGGTGTATATTGGTTGATTTTTTTGTGCAAGAAAAGGATGCGTGAGATAAATTTCAGATCATCAAAAAACGTATACAACCGCCTCTGGTGGATTTGCAAAAACAAAAACTGCAAGCAGACATACTTTCAGTTACGTATTTCGCTGTCTCCAGAAATGTAGACCTGGGTACATATCCGTAATGAGCCTGGGTTGCACAGATATATATTTTTTAAGTTCTATTCACTTTACCTAAACAATTCTTGTTGAATTAATGCTATCGCAGCTATTTTTCATTTTAACATGATTGCATTAGGTTAAACTGGCTTGAAATTGGCACTCTTTCACTTAACTTGAAGTTTGCGTTTTAAAAGTACATGTTTTAGTCAGGTAGCTCAGTCAAACTGTTATGACTGGATACAAATTTTAACTAAAAATACCTTAATAGAATAACAAATAATATTCATCCTTTATTTAAATGATTTTTGATTATCAATTTCTAGCTTGACCATTATTGTAGAAGTGAATGGGGAAATAGAGCTGATATTCATTATGGTATAATTTTTATACTGAAATAAAATGATTTGGTGTGGTAAAATCTACACTCAACAAATTATTTTTGCTGTTTGTTCAAGCTACTTATGTAAAATGAGCTGAATCAAATTTGTAATAACAGTCAAGTCGCCATCGATTTATGTTGGGACAGCATGAAGGATTTGTGTGGAAGCCAACTTTTTTTTGTCTAATATGTTTTTATTGTAAAATTTATTGTGAAATTAAAGTTCTCACAAATAAAAATATTGCATATCACAATAATTAGGACTGTAACTACTGTACTGATTAAGAATATAATAAAATGGCATAAAATAACTATGATAAAAGCACCATGTACATTACATAAAATAAGTGAAATTTAAGCACATGATGACAATAAGCAATGTATTTGTTTAATGATTGATAAATGATCATTTGTAACAGTTAACATTTATGCCAAACCAGAGTTTCTAAGTCTCACACTGTCACAATCTCCAGCAATCCAGGCTTGCAGATCACTGGTAAACATTCACTTTCACTCAGACTACAATCCTGTCACCATGAACTACAAACCCTGTCATGCACCTCACTCACACCTGTTCCTTTGATTAACCAGGTTCCTCAGGTTAACCTTTGATTACCAATAAACCAACAAGACTCAGCAATGTGCATGACAAAGTGAAAAGTCATATGGTGAAAGGATTGTAGTCAAGAGTGAAAGTAAATGTTTACAAGTGATCTGCAAGCCTGGATCGTTGGTGATCGTGACACATGCAAAATAAATTGAACAAGATAAAGCTTATTTTATTTTAGGCACAAGAAAATGGAAATAAAACACTGATTTCACAGTAAAAAACATTATGAGCTTATAACATATTATTTTTGTCATTTTATGTCTTTTTTATTTTTAATACATAATTAAGTAAAAAAAATGCTGACAAATGAGTTAAATTTAAATAATTTATTATAAAAAAGTTTATTTTAGCTTTAATTTATATTTATTTCAGTGGTAGAACTAACGTAATTTCAGTTAATTTCAATAGCAGCATTGTTATTTCGTTTTTTGTTACATTTTAACTTTTTTAAAGTAATAGTTTTTATTTAATAGTAATATTTAATTTAATCTCAGTCAACAAACAAATTTAAATGAATTTTAGGTTTGGTGATAAAAAAACTAGACATTTGTTTACCCAGAAATATAAATTTTGTCATCATTTAGTAATATGTGGAATAGTATTATTAAATATTATTATTAATTATTATTTATTATTATTATTAACACAGGTGTTGATATAATTACATAACAACACTAATATATTGCATGAATTAAAATATAACTCAGTTTAAATGCATTCCTTATTTTGTGCAGCACAGGCATTCTGCAAAACATATTCATGCTGAAAGAACAGCATCAGGCTGAATTGAATCAGAATAAGGCTCAGAGATTTATGACAGTATTGGTTTTTTTCCACAGCAGAAGTGAATTCTGTAAAGTGCATAAAGCAGTAGGAAGAACAATATGAAAAACAATCATCTCTCCAGAGCAGGCAACCATGCGTCATTCCAGATGATCTTGTTAAGCGAGGAGGCAAGAATAGCGTGATTAATGAAGAGCACATTAGGATCTCGGTGTTCAGAGCAGATCAGACTTGACCGGGACATTTAGGATTATCCAGATCATCACGACTGCTCTGTTCATCAATTTTGTATGCCCACATAATCACAGAGGTGTAATTATAGCACTCAAAAAAAATTAAAAAAAATTATTCAATGGATTTACTAAATGTTTTTAAGGTAAGTGGTTGCAAACTATTTATATGGGCTGAATTTAAACAAATAAATTAAATTGAGTAATGTTCAACTTCATTTGTTCATATTCAGCACATGTTTGTAACCACTTACCTTAACAACATTTTAGTAAATCCAGTGAATTTTCTTTTCAGTGTAAACGAGTAAAAGTACAGATACCAAGCAAACATTAAAGAGTAAAACAGTGTCTGTTTTAAATAAGTTCACCTAAAAAATTTATTCTGTCATCATTTATTCACTTCTGAGGTTTTTTTTTTTTAAGTTGAACACAAAAGAATATTTTATGAAGAATGTGGAAATCCAATAACCACTGTATAGAGCCGAAAACTGCAAAACAATAAATAAATACGCAAGTATATAAATAAATGAGTAATTAAATTCCTGCATAAATAAAACAATACATATGCAAATAAATAAATAACTATATATACAATTCACAAATTCCTGCATAAATAAATATATAAATAATTAATAGTGCAGGCAGGTAAACAAACATTCAAGAATGAATAAACATTTGAAAGGGGGAAAAAAATCTACATTCAGTTTAGCATTTTCTTATTCCGCCAACATTTGTGTAATTTTTTTTTTTTATTTACCTGCTCGCACTATGAAGTGTTTATATGTTTATTTATATATTTATTTTATATATACATGTATTAATTTATTTGGGTATTTATTGAATTATTGATTTTTTTTGCAGTAATTTATGGATTTATTTACTAATTTATTTATATATTTGCGTATTTATTTATTTGTTGTTTATGCAGGTTTTGTCCTCTATACCACTGACATCCATATAGGAAAAAACAATATGGAAGTGAATGGTTACAACATTATTCATTATATATTCTTTTGTGTTCAACTAAACAAAAAAACTCAAATCATGTAAATTGTAAATGATGACAGAATAATATTTTTTTGGATAAACTAACCTTTGACTATTAAAAAGTAATTATATTAAAACGAGACATTGCAACATCTTGTTTTTCTGCGATATGTATTGCGATATGAATGCGATTTCAGATGGTTTAATAGCACTATTTTGAAAAGAAATCTTGAATTTAGACTAATTATAGTGATTTTGTAGGGGAATGAATCGTGGATAAAAATAATAAACAAATTGCAAGTAAAAATAAATACAATTGAGCTGAGAAAAAACAAACAAACAGGGTTTTCTAGCATGTCAAACAGTATTTAGGTACAGAAATAGAATAATCAGATGTAATGTGTATTCATTGTATTGATAATTAAGTAGAATTATTGTTTATTTTACATTAAATGTTACAAATGTTTTGTGCCCGAATGCTTCAATCTTTCTTGAAATGCAAATTAAAACATTTAAAACCCTTTAAAACAAATGCAAATGACAAACTTTTGTTTATCTGTTTATCTTTGTTTTGGTTAATGTGATGTGACTATTGCATATGGACACATTGGGAAATCGATGCTGAAGCGATATATTGTGCACCCCTATACGGAATCATCCTCCAATGTGATGGATGTAAGATAAATGTCATAAAGTAACTTGTCAGACAGAACTACAAAGGTTTAATTAAAAGGAGAATAAAAACTGCAATGACAAAGGTCAAAAGCATCTATAGTAAATAAAAATCAATATATAATTAGTTTAAAATGAATATAATCAATATAAACTAATATTAAATAAATATATATAAAAAAATAACATCTATCCACTAGTAAGACCAATAAGCATTCCCTCCAGGATTTTGTAGGGACATTCATTTTTTATGTATTTATATATCAGCTTAAATGAAAATGTTGTGATGGCTTTTCTCAAAACTTTATTTGCTTCTATTTTTGTATTTTGCTGGGAAAATTCACAATAAATAGTGTAAAATATTAAATTTTTTGGATCTAAATAACCATTGGATTTGCAAAACCCTAAATGGATGGCAATTTACCATAGAATGTTCCTTTAAACAGTTTTTTGTTTTAGAAACTATGAAATATTAATTGCATATTTGGCACTAAAATATGAACTGCAAATCAAATTATCATCACTAAATATTATTCGCACTCAATCAGCTAATGGATAAGTCAGTGGACAGCTTATGCTTAATACAGATATGGGAAAAATCTAAAAGGCTGCTTGAAAATTGAACATTTCTCTGAATTTATTAGATATTGGTTTATGTAAAATGTTAATATTGATTTTATTCGATAACATTTCTTCTGAATTTCACATACAATTGTTGTCATTTAATGTAGATTTGTTTTTATTTACCAAAAAATTACAAATGGTCAATATAACAAATAATTTCATTTGTTGCAATTGAAAATATACAATAAATAAATAATTGCATTAATAAATAAATAAACACATGAATGAATAAATAAATAAATGCATGGATTAATAAATACATCAATGCATTAATAAAAAAATAAATGCATGAATAAATAAATAAATGCATGAATAAATAAAGAAATGAATTAATAAATAAATGCATGAATAAATTTATAAATGCATGAATAAATAAACAAATAAATGCGTGAATAAATAAATTAAATTAATGCATAAATAAATAAATAATCTTAATTTTAAAAAATACTCTAAATGATAACCCTTTTATTTAAAATTTGGACAAAATTAAAGTTTACATTTAAAAATATATATTTTATTGAAAAACATAAATCGTCATAAATTCAGAGAAACTGATCATTTTCAAGGGGTCTCTTCAGTGTTTCACTTTCACATCCCAAGTAATGTTTCCTACGCATTGCATTGTCCTGTAATTGATGTGCTGGGAATGTGATTCTACAGTGCTAATATGTACAAACATATGACAGTTCATATACATCAGCTGACCAATGGCTGCTCCATATATATTTCACACAAAGCACCAGAAAGATCAGGGTTAGTTAATTTTGGAAAGGGGCTACTGGATGACACAGCCGGAGCCTCTGTGCGTGCTGTTCAACATGCTGTCAACCGAGCAAACAGACACACACACTGCCTAGAGGGTTATGGGAAAAGGACAAGCCTGTGTAAATTGATCTGTCATGAGTTAAGGCTAGACACCGCAGGCAAAAATCAAACAAACTGATTTTTAATGCACCTGTTAATCTTAAGATTTTGGGCTTTAATGTGTTGGTTTTTATAGTCTAATGGAAAGAAAGCACACAAAATATAGTTTTGAGTATTTCTTTTGTCATGCTTTATGAATTTGCGTCTGTAGAATTCAATTGCAATATGTAAAGTTGAAGCCAGTATTAGCCCCCCTATATATTTTCCCCCAACTTCTGTTTAACGAAAAGAAGATTCTTTTCAACACATTTCTAAACATAAAAGTTTTAATAACTCATTTCTAATTACTGATTTCTTTTATCATTGCCATGATGACAGTACATAATATTCTAGTAGATATTTTCCTAGATACTAGTATTTAGCTTAAAGTGACTAACTAGGTTAATTAGGCAAGTTAGGGTAATTACGTAAATCATTGTATTATTGTTGTCATTTACTGTAGATTTGTTTTTATTTACCAAAAAAATGAATGGTTTGTTCTATAGACAATCAAAAATATATATAACTTGCATGTTTAAATATCAATTCTCACCATCAATAGTGGCTTATTACCTGCCTGCAAGATAGTGGTGGTTTATTTATATTTATACACATTATACTATTCTACATTCTTAATCCTAACCCAACTATTACATTACAGTAATAATTATTAATAAGTTATTGACATTTAATTTTTTTTTGCTAAATGTCATAGTTAATGGTTTGTTAATAGCAAGAATTGCATCTTCAAATAAAGCGTTACCAAATTTCCGAGAAGGGTCTGGCCCCAACCCTAGCCCTCAAAGTGATATCTATTGAGTGCATGTGTCTGAGACTGCATGTCTGAGACTGCATGTGCAAGTCTGCAGCTACTGGAATTTCCTACTCTGCCATAAATCTTTTCTATTTTTATTCATATAATTTTTTTTTGTCTGTTCACAGTATTTTTTGAAAAGAGATTCTGCAAAATCTTTGATCTGTTTTTGAACCCAACCTCAAATATTCAGTTTGTGTTGTGCTACACTCAAAACAAATATTTTTGCTGCTTGTTTAAACTACTTATTTAAAAGAGCTAAATCAACACAATTCCTCAGAGTCTATAGGACAACTTAATTATTTTATGTTCAATGCACTTAAATTTGTAAAAATTATTAAGTTAACTTAATCGATTTGTGTTGAGACAGCATGAAGGAATTGCATGGAAACTGTAAGCAAATTAGCACATATTTTATTAAATAATGCCATATTTGCATATTTAAACAATATTTTAGAAAGCTTGTAATACAAAACAATGTACTGCGAAATGTAATGTAAATGTAAAATAAAGTAATCAGTCAACTGGAGAAGAATTGAGATGATAATGACTTTTTTTAGCCTTTAACTGCTGTTTCTTGCCTTAAATGTCTCTTCCTCTAAAGATCAGTAGCTGAATTTGCTATAGTAGGTGAGCTGTGACGCTGCTTTCAGGAGATCCTAAGAGGTTTGAAGGAATGTTTTTGTTTTCGGGTGTTTCTGGGGGCTCTATCGCTTGTGGAAATGAGACATTCATTAATTTTTTGGCTTAGTCCCTTTGTTAATCCGGGGTCGCCACAGCGGAATGAACCGCCAACTTATCCAGCATGTTTTTACACAGCGGATGCCCTTCCAGCCGCAACCCATCTCTGGGAAACATCCACACACACTCATTCACACACATACACTACGGACAATTTAGCCTACCCAATTCACCTGTACTGCATGTCTTTGGACTGTGGGGGAAGCCGGAGCACCCGGAGGAAACCCACGTGAACGCAAGGAGAACATGCAAACTCCACAAAGAAATGCCAACTGACCCAGCCGAGGCTCGAACCAGCGACCTTCTTGCTATGATAATTGCATTTTCTGAATTATGAGAAAAATTATAATAATGTTAATCTAAGATAATGTAAACAGTCAACTGGAGAAGAATTGAGATGATAATGACTTTTTTTACCCTCTTCACCTGTGGTGTTTTGCCTTAAAAGTCTCTTTCCCTAAAGATAGGTAGCTAAACGCTGCTTTCAGTACATCCTAAGAGGTTTGAGCTGGTCTGGGGAATACTTTCATGATCGGGCTCTATCGCTTTTGGAAATGAGACATTATAGGAAAATGAAAGTGGATAGGTGGCTGGTGCATTATGGACTGCACAGGGGCAGTGAGACCTGAATTCAATTATTCAGCATAATGATAAAGGAAACATTTACTCTAAAAGCTCTTTACTGATCAGGAATAAAAGTGAACATTGACCTGCTGTTGAGAGTTTGACCTAATTGTCCATGGATTGCAACTGTAGTGCACATTTAAAGGGGTAGTTCACCAAAAATTGACAATTCTGTCTTTATTTAGTCACCAGATTATATTTCTGAAGAATGCTAGAAATTGGTAACTATTGCAACATTTGTCTTTTCTACTATGGATGTCAATCGTTAGTTTTCTTCAAAATATCTTCTTGTGTGTTGAATAAATTAGAGAAAGTCATTAAGGTTTGAAGCCTTGAGGGAGAGTAAATAGTGGTTACATTTTTATTTTTGGGTGAACTATCCCTTTAATAATTGTGTTTTCTAAACTAGATAGAAACATAAGGGCAAAAGACAAGTAAGGATCATAAACAAAAAGGATGCTTTAGGAAACCTGTTACAAAAAATAATTGGTAACACTTTACAATAAGGTTCATTAGTTAATGCAATTACTAACATGAACTAATCATGAACAACACTTGTACAGCATTTATTAATAGTAATTCAACATTCACTAATGCATTATTAACATCCAAGTTCATGCTTGTTAACATTAGTTAATGCACTGTGAATTAACATAAACTAACAATGAACAACTGTATTTTCATTAACTAACGTTAACTAACATAAACAAATGCTGTAGTAAATGTATTGTTCATTGTTTGTTCATGTTAGTAAATACATTAACTAATGAACCTTATGTAAAGTGTGACCAAATAATTAATTAAAAGGATTAGAGAAAGAAACAAACAAACTTTTTCTGATGAATGAAAATTGTTGATACATAAAAAAAATCTTCAGTTAAAAGAAAAAAACAATTAGAATTGACTAAAAAAGTTATGGTGGTGTTATTATAATAAATTATAATTACATTAAATGGGCGTTACGGTGGCTCAGTTATTAGCACTGTCGCCTCACAGCAAGAAGGTTGCTGGTTTGAGTCATGGCTGAGCCAGTTGACATTTCTGTGTGGAGTTTGCATGTTCTCCTCGTGTTGACTGGATTTCCTCCTGGTGCTCAGGTTTCCCCCATAATCCAAAGTCATGTGCTATAGCTAAATTGGGTAAGCTAAATTGGCCATAGTGTATGTGTGGGGATGAGTGTGTATGGATGATTCTCATTACTGGGTTGCAGCTGGAAGGGCATCCGCTGTGTAAAACATATGCTGGATAAGTTGGCGGTTCATTCCGCTTTGGCAACCCCTGATGAATAATGGGACTAAGCTGAAGAAAAATGAATGAATAAATTAAATAAATATTAAAATAAATTGCTTCTGCCAATGGAGTCAAAAAGACATAAGAGATTATACCACTGCTATAACCTATTGTCATTTAAAAATATTGTAATAAAATTGTCTTAAATATGAGAGTGACTCTCACATCCATACTGTGTTTAGCGGGATACGTACTGCATCATATTTAATATTTAAAATCTAAATTAAACCTTAAAATGAGAATGCTGCTATTTTGAAATGCTATTGCATATATTCACTTTCCTTTGGTTTAGGCTCTATTTCAGAAGTCACCACAGCGGAATGAACTGCAAAATATTCCAGCATATGTTTTACACAGCAGATGCCTTTCCAGCCACAACCCAGTATTGGGAAATACCCATACACACTCATACAGTACAGACAATTTAGTTTATTCAATTCACCTATACCCACATGTCTTTGGAATGTGGGGGAAACCGGAGCACTCAGAGAAAACCCACAACAAACACGGGGAGAACATGCAAACTCCACAGAGAAATGTCAACTGGACACAAACCAGCAACCTTCTAGCTGTGAGGCGACAGTGCTAACCAATGCAGCACCATACTGCCCTATTTCATTCATTCATTCATTTTCTTTTCGGCTTAGTCCCTTAATTACTCTGGGGTCGCCACAATGGAATGAACCGCCAACTTATCCAGCATATGTTTTACGCAGCAGATGCCCTTCCAGCTGCAACCCATCATTGGGAAACTCTCATACACTCACACACTACAGACAATTTTAGCTTACCCAATTCACTTAAACTGCATGTCTTTGGACTTGTGGGGGAAACCGGAGCCCCAGGAGGAAACCCACGCAATTGTGGGGAGAACATGCAAACTCCACACAGAAATGCCAACTGACCCAGCTGAGGCTCGAACCAGCAACCTTCTTGCTGTGAGGCGACAGCACTACCTACTGCGCCACCACTCCGCCTTTGTTTATTCTTCTTTGATTTTAAAAGTCTAAAAGATTTTAAAGTTATTAAATACATATCTAATATGATAATATTTCTAAGTAGTATGTATCTCAAATGATCATTTAATTTGTAATGAAAAGTCACTTTCTTTAAATGCCCTTAATTTTTTTGATTTTAATTGTGATGCAATGATGTGCACCTTTTGTAAAAATGCTAAAAGAACTATACAAATAAACTTGAATTTAATTAAAATAAATAGAATTTTCAGTTATAGACATAAGGGCTATAATAATGTGGTTATGCTACTTATGTTGTTCTCACATTCAACCATTTTTCTGTGTTTGTTTTTGTGTAATCATCAGTCATAAAAAATAAATAAATCTAATGCATACAACAAAAAATAGCCTCAGTTAACTACCTAAACAGACACACAAATACGTCTCCAATAACACAGATTTACATTGATTTCTAAATATATTTTCTGCACACCCAAAACATAATGTGACAAAAATAGCTGTCAAATGATCTGAAAGCACCATTGGGCAGAGCTCTCAGGAATGCATTACAATATTTGTTTGGATAAGTCCATACTGTGGGTCAAAAGGTCATGCGTTTAGTAGAGCCAAGCAGAACAGATGGTTAATGAGAGACGGCAGAGATGAAAATCTGCATGACCCTTTAGAAAATACTTACAAAGAATATGCCTCCCTCCACCTTCCTGGCCCGTCTCACAGGTCCCTTCATGAAATGACATTTCATATCAACCTCCATGTCACAGATTTTTGCATATCACAATACATGTATGTTCTGGTTGGGAAAGTTTGCCATGGTTGAAAAACACAGGTGAAAGAAAATGTGAATGCAGAATATGAACCTGGTTGAGGACAGAACCATCAAACCTGATATTAAGATGCAGATGAAGCTAAATACACTCAAATATTTATAAATATGAACACTATAATGTAAATTATATATATGAAGAGATGCAAAACCCTCTAAATCCATCAGACCTCTTTTCTTGTAATTGAGCATTTTCTATCAGGTTCCTCTGATTATGTTCAGAAGTTTCATTTTATAGATAATAAAAAGATTATTAGCTAGTGAATAAAATAACTTTTTTTCATAAATGTCAACTTTAGACAATTCTTTTAACAAAGTAAAATTTATTTTGCGTCAAAACCAGCTAAATCCACCTTTTAGGACAATACATTGTAATTAGTTGAAAACGAGGAAACGTAAGTATTTAACGTTTTGTCAGTTTAGTAACTAATTCGTACGAATTCGTACGAGTTCAGTCGTACGAAAATGTACGATTTTAAAAAGGAGGCGTGGCACCTAAGCCCACCCCTAACCCTAACCTCATTGGGTGATGAGCAAATCATACTAATTTGTACGAATTAGATCATCTGAATTCATACGAATTAGCCACTAAATTAAAAAGTTACGAATTGCCGCAAGATTGCGTTGGAAAAATCACTAAAAATGCTATTAGAAATTATTTTACTAAACATAAAACACATACACAAATTTAAGTTAAATTAGCAAATAAAACATAAGGTAGGCCTACTGGGCAAAAAGAGGATGTCTCTCTGTCATTTATTCATGCATTCATTCATTCTCACCATACTTAAGGTCTTGGTCTCTTGTTTATCCTCATAGCACCCATGTGGGATTAAAGAATGGCATCTTAACTCTGTCTTTTGTGAAATGGAGTTGGCGTTTAATGTTTAGTAAATCGGACTCATTCAAAGTAGCGTCAATGCGAGAGAAAAAAACTAAAACGTTATGAATGCATGCTACACTTCCGACTATACAGTACAGTGTGTTTTCTTTTTCTTATAATGCACAGAGTTTTGAGGTAACAAACGTTTTCATTTGCCATTCACTGACAGTCAGACAGGCTCATCTAGTTCATCAAACTCTGTCTTTTAAAATCGAAAGCGGAATAAAACAGTCTCCTCCTAAAAGTTGGCGTATCAGCACACTGCTACATTGAAAACATATGATTCAATTCACGCCTTCTGATTGGTTCTCAAGACATAGCGGCTTTTGCTGTCAAGGGAAATGGCGTTTAGCGGCTTTTGCCAACAAACTGTTATTTCTGAATGGGCTGATGCTGCAATTTAGATGATTTGAAGAAAATCTATTTGTTGGTGGTGTACTACGTGCCTAAAGAATTCACTCAATGTCATTATCTCATTTTTGATGGAAGTGGCGTTTAGCTGCTTTTGCATCTGAACTCTTCTTATACATTTATATATATATGAAAAAAAAATTTTTTTTACCAAAATAGCTATCTGTTGTACACTCAAAAAAGTCAACAAGCCACTTGCTCGATTTGCAAAATACAAATATGTCTTATGGAAAAGAATGGAACGAGTTTAGTTCTGTTAAATGATTCATTCTAGTTGTTTAAAACAAAATGAAGAAATATTCAAATGAATGGGCTGTATGCACAGCTAGTGTTTTTCAGCCAATAATGAACTTCTGGTGAAAGTTTTATTTGACTATTTTCAATTTCATAAAGTTTCTTTTACAGCATCGACGTTGTAATGTAATTGAAATATGTTCCGTTACATAGACTTAAGCATCCATTGGGTTGTTAAAGCGTAAAAAGAGACGAAAGACGGTTTAAATGCAGGTGTCGTCATTAGTGGCAGGCTAGTGCAGAAATTTCATTAAAAATACTGGGGTAAAATTAATTTCCATATTTAAAGACATGGCGCGGAAAAATATAATTAACGCAAAGCTTCTTGTTTGGTCTGATACCCACTTTATATCGTGTCTCAGGCACGATATTGCCTTGTTAATTCAAAAAGATTTAAGCTCTTCATTACTCTCTCTGGTAAGTTACTGTGCGTGTCCATCACAGTAGGTGGCGGTAAGCTGGTTCACATACCCACCAATAAAACCTCATAAGAAGTCATAAGAAGTCACTGCACATGCTTAATTTAACTTTAATTTAACTGAAATTTTGGGTTCCTGCAGTTGTGGTGTTTCACATACAGTTGAAGTCAGAATTATTAGCCCCCCTAAATTATTAGCCCCCTCTGTTTATTTTTCCCCCCAATTTCTGTTCAACACATTTCTGAACATATTAATAACTCATTTCTAATTAGTGATTTTTTAATCTTTGCCATGATGACTGTACATAATACTTTACTAGATATTTTTAAGACACTTCTATACAGCTTAAAGTGACATTTAAAGGCTTAACGAGGTTAATTAGGTTAACTAGGCAGGTTAGGGTAATTAGGCAAGTTATTGTATAAGGATGGATTGTTCTGTAGACTATCAAAATAAATATAGCTTAAAGGGGCTAATAATTTTGACCTTAAAATGGTTTAAAAAAACTAATAACTGCTTTTATTCTAGCCAAAATAAAAAAGAAATGGCAAATATTTAAAAAAAGAACAAAAAATTCAAAGGGGGTGAATAATTTCGACTTGAACTGTATATGGACAACTTATACTTGGCACAAGTAACTTGGAGACAAAAACAAAAATGCACTTGGAGTTCCTTTTGCATGTTGACGAATACATTTTTGCACTGTTCCCTTCAAACAAGCTGCTGGGGCATGAACACAGTGCATGAGCTTGAACAAGGCTGATGTAGTGATTGAATGAAGAAGATGCTCATTTGTAGCTGGACAGAAGCTTTCCTTGACAGTGGTTATGACTGTTCCTTTAAATGCGGGGCTAGAGCAAGTAAGCTTGAAGTGGAACAATCATTGATGCTCAGTACATCTTTTTTTGTAATTGGTATTTTATTTAATACCATTGTTTTCTTCTGTGTTATTATTTTGCAGCTTTAAAAAAAGATATTTCCAAATGCTCTTGTTATAATTTATTTATTTGTGTTAATGTATAAATGTTCATTTTTGTCTCACGCCATGATTTACCTTACAGTTTTTCTCCATTGGTTTGGCTCAGTTCTTGAAACAGGAATTACATTCTCAATACTCTAAGATCGTTTTGCAAAACAGTCTTACAGTTCAGCACAACACTATAGCTCACTCGCAAAAGCTCATATCTTTTCCAAAACTGTTCGTTCATATGTCAAAACTAAATTTCCTTCTCATTTACACAGTCAGTGCCCTCAAAATCCTTTGTCCCTTTGGTATTGCGTAAGCACTGCAAGTCAAAATGTTTAGATGTTTTGTCACTATGACAGAGGACCATTGAAATATCCCTCATGTCCACCTTTTAGTCTTAGCCCAGTTTTTGAAAATTGCTACTGAACTGTTTTTTGTCTTTTGACAGAATGCAATTGTGTAAAAAACTAAATAAAATAAATTGATAAGATAAAAAAAATATATAAGAAATAAGGATTTTCAGTCTAATCTACGAGGAAATGTAGCTATTTACGTTTTGTCAATTCAGTGGCTAATTCGTACGTGTTCAGTCGTATGAACATGTAAATATTTAAAAGGAGGCGTGGCACCCAATTACATCTCTAAACCCAACCATCATTGGGGGATAAGCAAATTATACTAAATTGTATGAATGAGATTATACAAATTCATTTGAATTAGCCACTAAATCAAAAAAGTATGAATTGTTGTGAGATAGTGTTGGGATTTTAGGTTAAGAGTAGCCTCCAAGGTTTGACATCATACTGTACATTGCACTCATACTGTCAATGAAATTGCTGTAACTATTATCAATCACACACATAAAGTAATTAACATACATCATAATAAAAATGTACAGCATAATATACTGTAATATAAACACACAAACAAAAAACAATGAAAATTATATACAGCCTACACTCTCAGAAA
>CAIGQZ010004625.1:10320784-10332666 GCA_903798205.1 Danio tinwini | reverse complement strand
CGTAAGATTGTATTCTGTTTGATTTTGTTATTTAACCTATTATTTTTATGCAACAGTCAAGTTGCATGTTAATTTGCTATGTGAACAAAAGGAAATCATTTATTTTTGATTTTGATTTATGTGAAATCGTAAATATATTTATATAATCACCTTGCAATTTTGAAATTATTGCTTTTTTTGCTTTGGGTAGGCTACTCAGTTCATAAGATCAGTTCAAACTATTTAAGAAGTTTTTATGAATAAAATCAATTGTTCACTTTATAAAAATATAACATTTTTGAAATCTTTAACCTTTATCGGTTAAAATATCGGTTTACGGCCTCCAGATCTTAAGAGTTATCGGTTATCGATATCGGCCAAAAAATCCAAATCAGTGCATCCCTAAATTTAACATTTATATAATATTATTTAACATGCATGGAAATGCATAAATTATGGTTTGGGGTTAAATTTAGTATTTTAGCTTCATTATAAAAACTTACATTTATTTATTTGTTTATTTAATTACAATTTAATAATAAAAAAACAAATTTCATGTGGGGGTCGGGATTCAAATGATATGAATGATAGATATCTTATTACTCAATGTAAATTTCTGACATGTTTTTGCACAAAAAATATTTAATAAAAAACTTAAATAATAGCTTGTTCAGAACATCCATTTAAATGTCATTTTACTTTTTTTTTACAAAAAAACTTATTACAATATATTTCATACAGAATTTATAAAAATGCATTTAGGCTCAATCTCAATTCCATTTTTGTACCCCTTCCCCTTGAAACAGAGTGTGAAGGGCAAGGGCTTCAAATTTACCCCTAAGAAATGGGACAGCACTACAACAACAATATGAGATTGACGACAGAAACTGCTGTAGTTATTCCAGTTGCATTTTTTTATATTTATCTTCAGGAAATCACAGAATGCATCGATATAATGTTATCATAATGGTATAATGTGGCAATAAGCTCGTAACTGGACAGTGCATTTACACCGTGGCCATATTCATTAACACACAAAAACAACATTAACATTATAGCAGACACTGTAAAAAGCTCATTCTCAGTCACTAGACTTTTCTGACAGGATATTGGAGTGTCATTGAGTGTCAGATGTGAAAGTATATTGTGGGACTAGTGTTACTATACAGGGTTATTATTAAGGATTATAGATAGCGAAATGTAGCAGTTTTTAATTTAAAGTTTTTTTATAAAGCATGACGGTAAAACACAAAAGCGGTTATGAATGTATTAAAACATATGTTTGTTTGTTGTAAAAATTCATAATAATGACAAAAAATACTAATTTGTGCATCTCCTGACTTCCGTGTGCAGCCATGCTGCCGTTGTATTCTGGGAAATTTTCTTACCCCTTGGTTTCGAGTGTGGTCCTGAAAAATCTCAGTTTAAGGGGTATCTAGCCCTTCCCCTTAGACCTACACCTTTAAGCTAAAGAGAAGGGCTAAGGAGTAGAATTAGGATTGGGCCTTAATCATAAACGTTCATAGGATGTTTTTCTTTTCTTTTATTGGATAAATTTAATTCAAAACTATTGAAATCATAAAACTTTCTCAAAGTTAAATTTTACTGTTCAATTTATAATATTTTTGATATGAATTATGTGAGTGTTTTTTTCTTTTCTTTCTCAAACTTTTTCAATTCCATCAATGTTTTTTTGTATCTCAGAAATCTCTGTATTCTGTATATCGGACCCTTACATGATGGAATTCAAAACGTATTTTCTCTCTGACAATTCAATGTCTCCAAACCAATCCTGTATATGTCTCATGAATCATTGTAATCATGTTTGTTTATATTAACCACACAAGGACACAATGGCCAAGAGGAACACCGTTATAGGAACACCCTTTTGGATGGCGCCTGAAGTAATTCAAGAAATTGGTTACAATTGCGTGGCAGATATCTGGTCTCTCGGCATCACATCCATAGAAATGGCTGAAGGAAAGCCTCCATATGCAGACATTCATCCAATGAGAGTGAGTGGAAGACACTAAGAGAAGTCTATGACTTGACATTTTGAGTTAGAAGCTGGATGATGGTGACTGTATCTGTTTTTTTCTGTCATCAGGCTATTTTTATGATTCCCACAAACCCTCCACCCACGTTCCGCAAGCCAGAACATTGGAGTGACGATTTTACAGACTTTGTGAAGAAATGTCTGGTGAAGAACCCAGAACAGAGAGCGACGGCAACTCAGCTGCTGCAGGTGTGAGAACGAAGAACCATATAGAGTGGGGAAAATAAGTATTGAACATGTAATGTTTTTTCCTGGGAATAATATTTCTAAAGGAGCTGTTGACATGGAATTGAACCAGATTTTGGTAAAAACCCAAACAATACAAACATAAAAATAAAACAAAATCTGAAAAATGAGTTGTGTAATAATGAAATGACACAAGAAGAAAGCTCTGAACTACTGAAACATATTTAATACTTTATATAAAAGGCTTTTATGGTGATGGCAGATTAAAGACGCCTCTCGTATGGAGAATGAAGTCACATGAATTGCTCAGGTGTGAGTTTTTCACACACTTGAACAGAGCGTAATACTCTTAATGGTTCTGTGGGTCTTGTCAATCAAATCAGAGCTTTAATTTGTATTTTCTATTAGATTCAAGTCAGGTGATAGGCTGGGCCTTTCTCTGAAAGCATTTTAGAATTTCATTGGCTGTGTTTTAGATCATTGTCTTGCTGAAATGTCCACTTTGGTTTCATCTTCATTTTCCTGATAATGGTTGGCAAAAGGTTGCTGAAGAACTACTAAGAGATTTCAGCTGCTGTCTGGACTTTCACTGCCTTCCTACACCTCCCTTTCTTCATGTGTTTAATGCTGTTTCCCTGCGTTCTTTCATTTTATTTCGCATAACTTAATTTGTGAACTAATTAGATTTGTTTTCTTTCATATATGGAGTTCTTTGGTTGATACCAACATTCAAAACTTCAAGTCAATGGCACCTTTAGAAATATGTTTTCTAAAAAAAAAAAAAAGGTTTTGTTCAATACATATTTTCCCGCAGTATTCCTAACCTGAAATAGTTCCTGTTTGTGACTCATACTGATACTCGTTTATTATTTGTGAGGATGCTTTCCATTAAACCACGACACTTGGATGTATGTTTTTAAAAAAATATCCCCAAGAATAAATTTGTTAATCATCATGTATTAAATTGAAAAATCATATACAAGGTTTTTATTATATAATAAAATTTTTATGTATGAGTTATGAAGGTGTTGTTAGATAATGTGTTTATCTCTATTAGAGCTGCACAATATATCATCTCAGCATCGATATCGCAATGTGCTTATTTGCAATAGTCATCTGCAATGTTGAGTCTAGATTATAATTGATCATTCGTGTGTGTTTTTGAGGCCTGAGACTGTATGAGGATATTAAACGCATTCAGGCTGAAGTAATTGCACTTTAATAACGATGAATTTTATTGGATATTTATAAAACAATGACTACGCAGTATATTATTGCATTTATCTATGCTTGTAGATTACTTACTGTAATTTATGCAGATGCACTGCATTACTGCCTCATCCCAATCAATCCAAAATGATAAATTCTTTCCAAAGAGATATTCAAGTCATCTGGTGTAATTGTATTCATATCCCAATCCATATCGCAGAATACAAAATATGGCAACGTTAAATTTTTCCAATATCATGCAGCCCTAATCTATATTTATCTTGCCAATAAATGGGGATAACTTGTTGATGTGGCAATAGATAAACGAACAAATCTAACCATGATTATATTAATTCCTACGCTTCACATTTTGTCTCCTGCAGCATCCATTTATAATCAATGCCAAGCCGGTGTCGATCCTGCGCGACCTTATCACAGAGGCGATGGATATGAAGGCCAAGAGACAGCAGGAGCAGCAGAGAGAGCTAGAGGAGGATGATGAGAACTCGGTGAGAGAATTCACTGATGCTTCATATTAGTTTGGTTTACGATGAGCAAAGCATTTGTGTTTTAACTAATATTGAATGTGACTGGCTTTTACAGGAGGAGGAAGTGGAAGTTGATTCCCACACCATGGTGAAGTCTGGTTCCGAGAGTGCTGGCACCATGAGAGCCACGGGCACCATGAGTGACGGGGCTCAGACCATGATTGAGCATGGCAGCACCATGCTGGAATCTAACCTGGGCACTATGGTCATCAACAGCGATGATGAGGAAGAAGAGGAAGATCTTGGATCAATGAGGAGTGAGCACTTATGCCTTTTTCTTTTTGATAACATTTTTAGCATAACGCTGAAGACAAAGTAGTGATAGTATCAGGGTTCCCACACTTCTTGAATGTACTTTAAAAAGGAGTTGAAAATTACATATGTGGTTCAAGTCCTGGAAAGTACGTAAAACCAAAGATAGGTCATTGAAAGTGCTCGAATTAATTTTTAAATAATATTAGCTTATAGTGTTATTTCAGCAATAGCACTGTGCTGCTGTCAAAAACGGAACTAAAAAATAATTAAATTTAATAAAAAAAAAAACTCAATTTGTACAAGAACTATGTCAATTAATGCACATTTTATCGATATTTCAAAAACCACACTTGAATATTACAGTATTAAATGTAAGATATTTTATTATGACTGTTTAAAACAGTATTTTTTATGACATTCAAAACATCATTACTGTGACATTTTAATGTAAATATTAAGTGTAAGTGAAATGTTAAGTACAGTAAGGAGCACTACATATGCTGGGGGAATTAAGAAATGTGCTTGATTTGAAATTAATGGTACTTTAAAGTCCTTGAAAATGCTGTTTGTAAAAGAGTGAGAACTAGAGTGAGTATTATTTGATGCATATAGGAGCGAAACTGTTCATTCAGTGCATTCCAAACGGGATACAGTGGTGCCTCGCTATTACGCGGTTCACTTTTTGTAGCCTTGCAGTTTCTGCTTTTTTTCTACAGCGCATTGTGTCCTGCGTCCTGATTAGCGCATTGTGTTCTGCATCCTGACTGACTGTAGACCATTGTCAATCAATCTCCTCTATGTCGTGTTTCCTGTACAGTGCAGAATGTGTTCAGCTTACCAAATTTACATAAATCTTCAATCGCTTGTAGTGTGATTCTGAAGTGCTGGACTGTATGTTTGCAAGTTTTCTCCCCACAATGTCGACAAAACGTTCTGTACGGTCAAAAGCACCTGCGGTAGCACCCAAAAGGCAGAGGAATATGCTAACAATCGCACTAAAAGTTGGACTTCTGGACATGCTAAAGGAAGGTAGACGTTACGCAGATGTAGGGCACCATTATGAGTAAATAAATGAAGATCAAATGGTTTTGATCTTTTGGTTTTATTCTATAATACTGGACTTATTTTTCTACTAAGTTTTGAACTTTGAGAGTGTTTAAACCCGAGTAAAGTGTAAAAATGTTAATGCCTGTGTGAGAAAAGTGTATAAAGTGTGTAATGAGGGGTTTTACAGCCTTAAAACATCTATAATAATAATTGTGAAAAATAAAGCTGATTACTTCGTGGATTTTGCCTATTGTGAGTTATTTTTAGAACGTAACTCCCGTGAATAAAGAGGGACCACTGTATATCGCCCTCTGAAGGGAACTTCGGAGAGCAAAAGTCATGGTTGCCATATTGAATTTTTGTTCCAATCCAAAGTGTAGGGAAGTTGTTTGGTGTCACACACTGCACTCAGTTCAGAAGAGCTCATCCATATGCTCTAATCCCTTTAAAGGCACCCCCCTGAAGAGACGGGGCTTGATTTTTGTCTATTGAGTTGGATTGGATGGTTGTGGTTGGCTATTGGTTGATCTCATGAGAGAGGGGGGATTCTTTTATTTAATGATCGCAAGAACATTTGAATCTTGACAATAAATGTTATGCCCAGATAAGTCATGTATAATAATAATTATTCCAATATTCCCTGAAAATTTTTTAGATTTCAATATGACTCATAAGGGACAGTACACCTAAAATTTACAACTCTGTCATCATTTACTCTTCTTCCACTTATTGCAAAATGGGTTGAGTTTCTTTTTTCTGTTAAACACAAAAGATCTATTGAAGAAAGCTGAGAAGCTGGAAGCCATTGACTTTCAATGAAAGTCAACTGAAGTAAATGTTTTTAAGATACTAAAATATCTTCCCAAATATCTAAAACACAAAAAAGAAACTCATACGTGTTGGGAACATCCTGAGGGTGAGTAAACGGTAAACTATTGTGAATTTGAACTATTTTTCCTACATATTTAACATTTATTAATGTTTGTTAATATTACTAAATGCCATTGTTGAAGTTATGTCGGGTTAGCATATAGTAAATAACTTTTAGCATCACACTAGGAGTGGAAACGCAGCTATTGCATTTCAACCAGTAATGCCTAGCTGTCTTTAATAGGTTGTGTGATGTCATCAAGAAAGTGTTATTAGTGACTATGTTGGTTGTTGTCCACGATGACACAGTATACGGGATAAAACAGGATTTTTTGAGTCTTGTCATTTACAATCGTGTCACCAATAAATCTGGCTGTTATTGTTTAGTCTGAACCTAGTATGCATTAACTAACAAATATTGTTGTTAAAATGATTCACTGAAAATTGAATTGTTTTGATCATCACATTTCCATGCTAGTTTGAGAGTTCTGATGTTTCATCCTCTGAACAGGAAATCCTACGTCTCAACAAATCCAGCGTCCATCTTTCATGGACTACTTTGACAAACAGGACTCAAACAAAGCACAAGAAGGATTCAATCACAACCAGCAGGACCCGTGTTTAATTTCCAAGACCGCTTTCCCTGATAACTGGAAAGTGCCTCAAGATGGAGATTTTGATTTTGTAAGTGCCATAAGAGTTTTAATTCCATTCGTGTTCATGAGTCTCTTTCAAAAATGACAATTGTTTCTGTCTATGCAGCTGAAAAACCTCGATTTCGAGGAGCTCCAAATGCGTCTTACTGCTCTGGACCCCATGATGGAGCGAGAGATCGAAGAGCTGCGACAGCGCTACACAGCTAAGAGGCAACCCATTCTAGACGCCATGGATGCGAAGAAACGCCGGCAGCAGAACTTCTAACTAGTGCTGAAGCTTGGAAGAGATCTAATGTGTTTAATCTTTGTACTTATCTGCATCTTACTCTACACTCCTGCTGTTTGTACATTTGAAGAAGCCCCCAGTGGATACATTAAAATCACTTTTCCTAATTGTTTGTTAGAACTCAAAGATCATTAATATTAGTTGAATTTTAAATCCTTCACGATCCTAATCAGTCTCACCCTGTTGTTATTATTATGAAGTTAAGCCATTTCGGTTGCTCTTTAATTTCTGATTCAGCCATTTTGGCATTAATGGATAATACTTTCTTATTACTGTAAATCAGACAACGTTGAAAAATAACTGTGAAGATTTTGTGGCTGGATTCATACAAAATGCTGGTTGGACTTTTTATGTGTGAATGGATTACTAAACCAAAGACAATCAAACATAGAGAATGCCTTAGATCGCGTTAAC
This sequence comes from Danio tinwini, assembly GCA_903798205.1. Lineage (NCBI taxonomy): Eukaryota > Metazoa > Chordata > Actinopteri > Cypriniformes > Danionidae > Danio > Danio tinwini. The sequence goes on along the minus strand of CAIGQZ010004625.1, from coordinate 10,325,160 downwards.
CCTCGTTTCGAAGTTTGCATCGCCAAGCTATAAGTTGGTATTTGGATAATATGGGACCATGTTACAGTAGAGAATGTACAACGTCTTTACTGGAATCAAGTTTAAGAGAAAGAGAAATACTTCCCATTCCATCGCAATATTTCCCTCTTCGGCACAAAGTGAGCTTTAAAAACATCAGTCCACGGCTTTGTAAATATGCATGGCTTATTTATGCTGAATGTCACTTTCTGAATGTTTCTGTGTGACGTCTTCCCTCTGTTTGCTTTACGGTCATATCTGTGTGAGGAAGCGAGAACTACTTTTCCTGTGCCCCATTCTTAAGTTCTCGCTTTATCTCAGGGGTTGCTTGGCTTTGAACTGTCTCTCTTTCTAATTACAAAGCAGTGATTTTGCGTTTTTAATTATGGTAATGGTACCATCATTACTAGGCCTATTAAATCTCTCTATACCTACAAATAGCAATACGGTAACTCAAGGATGTAGTAATGTAACAATACGAGTAATGTGAATGGCCTACAAACATAGCTGAGTCTTTTAAGAGAAGGATGAGTTGATTTAATTAGACCTTAAAAGTCTCACAAAGACTCTTATTATGGACTGATGATGTCTCTGAAGTATAGTCTGTTGATTTTTTTTTTTTTTTTTTTTTTACAAAGGTGTATTCATAAGATAGTTAGGGATGTTACCAATGCCTTACATTTCCTGCAGTTGTGAGTTATATCAGTTTATTTCATACTCTGACATTTACATAGGCACATTTTTACTGAACACTCTAATTTATTGTGCGTTATTCTTATTGTATGTTATTTTTTGCATTCTGCATAGTTTGAATAAAGGTCTGTTACTTGTCTCCCTAAAATTCGTGTAGACTTTTATTTAACAACAGTCTATTTGGAAATATACAGAGAAACACCAAAATAGAGAATTGAAGTGTTTTCCTATATTAGAAAAATTAATTTTCACTATTTTAGAATATTTTTTTGGTGTGGGGCAATGATCAATCGCATCCACAAGTTTGTGTGTGTGTGTATTAAATATATTTATTTTGTATATGGGATACACAGACACATTCAGATAAACAAACCTACACACTAAAATGTCAAAAATTAGCAATTTTACATATTTTGGGAATCAATCAAACGTCACTAAAACTGTAGAGTTGGAATTTTCAGCATCAAAAGTTGAGAGCAGAGATCAACATCCCATAATGCAATTCAAAACTGCAAATAAACAGTAAACAAAATACGGAAACTTAACTTTTTTTTTTTACAGTGTGCAAAACAAATTTGTTAGATACAAATGATATATACATTTAAATATCATATACATATATATTTTATATCTAAATATCAATAAACATTTTCTCAAATATATGCATGTGTTTATTTATATACATAATAAATATGTCAAAGCAAACTTTTATTTTGGATGCGATTACTCGCGATTAATTTTCGCCCAGCACTATTTTATCTGGGCTGTTTTCTGCAGTGAGTAGTCTAATGCTTTTGATTGGCAACTGTGTTCATAAAAGCAACAGAAAAGTGTGTCATTGGTTATAATGCTCAACACAAACATGAAGAGTAACCTGATCTAATCTGCTGACCGTTGAAACATTCACTTTAATAGCAACAGCAGTAATAATAGATTTATGCTAAATATTGCTAGTTGATTGCCTCCTTATCTTACGTTTTTGGACATTTCTATTCATTTTGGTGACTTAAAAAATATACTCCTTTTTTCCCGATCATGAATGGAAATTGTTGATTGATATGCGTTTGAGAGAAAGCTAACATTTTCATTAAATTATTTAACTATTATTTGCTAAAACTGTAAAAATAAAATTAGCAAAAATACACAATAAACCTACTCTATATGTTGACAATCGGAAAAACTGTTTAAAATATGAACTCGTCACGATTTATTGACGAGTTATACAAATTGTATCACATTTGATGGATAATTGTGGTAAAATTGATGTGCTAAATTTAATCTTCCAACCTTGTTTAAAGAATATAATACAGTAATCAAGGCCATTCCAATATCCCAAACAATGGTTCAACAATTTATATTGTATTCAAATACTATACCAGAAATGAGATCACTCTGATTTGACGGTATTCATGTTAATAGCAAACACTTTACAAATAGAAATCTATTGTCAAAACAATACTTTCCATGCCAATTAAGGAGAAAATATGTTCTACAAGATTTCAGTGAAGAAAAGGCAAGAAAAATAAGAAAAAGATATTTAACATATTTGGTTCTTCCTAAGGCTAAAGAAGTAGCATTCAAGATTTTAAATGACATTTACCCATCTAATAATTTTTAACATGAAAAATTTAACTGGGGAAACAATTCATGCAGCTTTTGTGAGAAACATATTGAAACTGACTCTTTAACTGTGGTCTCAATCAAATCAAAGACCTAAATTATTTGGTAAATAACCTAATTATTCTAGTTAAACACTTCATTCATAGATGCAAATTGTAAAGGGTTAAACCCCACTTTAATGGATGGAGAAATGCTCTGGAAATGTTTGTAAAGTCTTTTCATTTCATGAGAAATAGAAATGCCTGAAAGCTTCAAAAGACTTCGAGAATTTGTCCCATACACGAGCTCATTTGTCCAATTTTGACTACTATGCCATAATAAATTGTGAAAATAACCATCAAAAATGGCTTTAAGACCAAGCAGAATCTTTTGGCTGTCGCTTCAGCGTGACTGAGGAAAGTTGAATGTGCTGGCCAGTTTGTGTTTCCCTAATATCTGACAATAAGTTAGTTTTTAATTAAAAACTTGAACAGCATCCTTTTTTCCAAATACATTTGGTAATAAATTTGAATTTGAAAAATAAGTATTATTCTCATATTATTTTCTTCTAAATCTTTAGGACATGTTTTTGGTAGGCTACATCAAAAATGTGGATGGTGTCCATCTGACAAATCCAGCAACAACAAAAAAGTGCTTAAAAACTATTTAAACCTCATAATTAGATAGAAAATGAGGCTAATAACTGCAAAAAATGTCCACAATTTAAGAAAACCCCCTTTCACCAGGCTGGCTACGGGCCTGTGTATTGGATTTTTGAATATGCCGTAATGTTTGTACTTGAACATAAGGTTAATTTTAAAAAAAATTATACGAATTACCGTAATTGTCCTATTACACATAATGTATTACAGTTTCAACATACCTCAAAAAATTATATCTAAGCAAAATGACCCATTCTTGCTTATATAAAGCATACAATTCCTTTCCCACAAACCTTTACAACGTATACTTCCGAGAGACCACAGTGAAATATATGCAGTCTCTCTATGTGTGTCGTTACGGTAAAAATCGCTGACACCCACTGGAAGTGAATCCCTACAAACCTACTGCGCTACACTCATTCATCTGCTCAGCTGGAAGTTCACTGACACTCGCTTTTCTCTGTTTTTAGTTGAATTCTGAGTGTTGAAAGATGTCTGCCATTATTAGGAAGATCATCCACACTGCAGCTGCTCCAGCCGCTATCGGGCCCTACAGGTGAGAGTCTGTTTATGTGCCTCCATAAACGCACACGTGACATGCTTTGGCATATGGTGAAGTGTGATTTTATCAAAGCTCCAGCAGTTATGCATTAACAGTCAGCTAAAGTTGCAGTTATTTGTACGGGGCGGTTCTTCAGAAAGCGCACTCAGTGACTCTGACACACGGTTTTTGGTGCAACTTGTCATACCGTCTGGACGACATGTCTTCTGTTAAAAAAATCATATATACACCAAATACGCCTATATCAGGCGTATACAGGTAAGATTCATCTACAACAAAGATAGCATATAAGATTGAAATTTGTAGTAATTTAAGCTTTTAAATTGTAAACATTGAGTTATATGTATTTTAAAAGATGTTGTTTGAATAAACTAAATTGGCTGTAGTGTATGGATGTTTCCCAGTACTAGGTTGCAGCTGGAAGGGAATCCGCTATGTAAAACTTATGCTGGAATAGTTGGTGGTTCATTCTGCTGTGGCGACCCCTGATAAATAAGGGACTAAGCTGACGTAGAATGAATGAAATATGTTGTACTGTAAATGCTTCACGCTGCCGTTATTTGCATTTTGTCAATACTTGCAAATATTTAAAATTATTAATTTGTATTTTTAGTTTGTGTTTATTTATTTATTAATTAATAATATGCTTAAATGTCGTTACATTTGAGGGTGTTTGTGGTTTACACAATAGTCAGTAAGAGGAGGTGTTCAGTTCAATGACTTGACCAAAGGTGAGGCTTTTGGTTGTGTTTAAACTAGCTTTAGAAATTCATTTCTGCAACAAGATAATGATTGGTGTGTGTGTGTGTGTGTGTGTGTGTGTGTGTGTGTGTGTGTGTGTG